>OZ020614.1:45801934-46401934 GCA_963971575.1 Liopterus haemorrhoidalis | reverse complement strand
CAATAAGCAATATATTTTCATATTTTTTTCAAAATCCCTAGACTTTCCGATGTGTGTAGGTGCATACACGGCGTATACCCGCGTACCTCAGAAAAATATCCCTGTTTACAAAGAATATTTTTTTCTCGCCGAGATATCATCATAGAAAGTAACTACAACGATATTTTGGTATAGGTCATGTTAATTTGAAGCTAAATATTTATTATCGAAGTAGAAAACCATCCACCACTCTGTGACGAACATACTAGTAGAATGTAGTCATTTTTCGATTAGATGTCAAGTTAAGTGTCAGGTAATTAATTTGATACCTAAGCATAATGTTACGCTAGTGCGCATAGGATCTTAACCTACTAGCAGACATCTAGATGTGATTTTTATAGCAGTTATATACACTGTTAGCGGCATTTTTTGCAGTCATTTGCATAATTAAAATGTCACATTTATCATCGCATTTTTTAAACTAATGTATTTTTAAATATGAAAATATATTTTATATTTGCGAATTATTTGCAATTATTACCTGATTGTGGCAAACTCTTTGAATATATACATATTAAAACATTGAAGGGTGATAGAGAAAACACAGGAGTTTCGTGACAGTATTTATTATTTAAATATTCCAGATATTTGACATTTATCTTAATTGATCTACTTGTTTTATTGTATCAGGAATTTAATATACATGTTATGTTATATCCGATTTAGGACCTCATAAATTGACTTCCAATTTGTAAGGGGGAGGGGTAGATTCAGAAATTAAGGATGGGGGAAGTAAAAAATAGATGTGAAGTGTGAATTTTCACACAGTTCAGCGTTTCGCAGGTATTTAGTAAGTGAATGATGATTATTTGCGATGCCAAAACAAATTTTATGTTAAAATGTTTTATTTGTTAATTTTAATTCGAATGCCTAATACCATTATTTAGGTTTCTAAATATGTGCAGTATTTTTTTATATATATATATAGCAAAGTTCATTAAGATTTTGAAAATTGCGCCTATGGCTTCTATTGGTTGTGTTAAGCCCCTCTGATTTCGTGTATTCAATTTCAACAATTTTCACTGGTTATTAAATTTACGCTTTTAAAAATTAAATGCAACATTTGCCCAAATATAACTAGAATTTTGAAAAATTAATTTAAGCAAAATAAAAAAGCAAAAAAAAAACAGAAAAAATAAAATTGCCTTAAGAGCGGAGCGAACCTAAGTTTGCAAATTAGTACGCGAGCATGCAAGACATTACACTATCAAAGCATGTTGGTTTACTGTCTTAGATAAGTTGTTAAATATTTTATGTGGTCAATAATAATAATGATAATTATTATTATTTGTGTTTGAAATTTTACATTTTTACACACGTCAACATCAGTACAATTGAAAAAAATATTTTATTATAATTTAAATAAAAATATATGTGTACATATCATAAGTTATTAAAATCGTTATCCAGGAATTCTTCAAACGAATACAATGGATTTTCCTTGAAAAACGATTTTAAAGTATTCCGGAAAGAGCTGAGAGGCAAACACTTAATATTTTCTGGCAAGATAGTATAAAATTTGGTGGAGTAATAATTAACCGAATATCTGGTACAACTGAGTCTGGTGTATGTCGGCCGTATTAAGTGTTTACCCCTTGTCTCATATCTATGGATTTCTTGTTGGCTATTGAACTTATTTTTATTTATGTGCATGTAAATCAGGCAGCGAAAAATGTACAGACACGGGAATGTCATTACTCCTAAAATGTTAAAATATTTTCGACAGTCCTGTCTATACTTTAGATCACAAATAATTCTAACAACTCGTCGCTGCAAGCGAAAAATTCGCTGGGTATGAGTAGAATGTCCCCAAGCCAGCGACGCATACGTGATATGGGATTCGAACAGCGCGTAATAAGCAGTTAATAGAACATTTCGAGACACATTGGATTTTAAGTTTCTTATGCAGTATACCGATCTGCATAATTTCTGAGCGATCTGTCCAATATGACTTTCCCAGCTGAGATTAACGCCAATGGTAACGCCCAAAAATGTTACAGGGTCTTGGCTAATGTCATATGGTACTTCCCGTAGGGAAAATAATAAATGGTTGGTTTTTGTCTCATTTAGGCTTATTTTATTCGCTAAAAACCAATCATTCTCAGCGTTTTTTGCTAATGTGTTGTTGGTTGTTACTTCATGAAACGATGGATACTGATTTAATAGTGTGGTATCATCTGCGTATAGAATTATTTTAGCGTTTTGTATATAAGCTGGTAAGTCATTTATGTACACCAAAAACAACAGTGGACCCAAAATAGAGCCTTGTGGAACTCCAAAAAGTATGGTTTGTTGAATGGTTTGTTGACTGAGAGTTGTTTGCCCAAACGTATTGCTTTCGGTCAACCAGAAAAGATTCAAGCAGTTTACGACTGGCTTTGCTGATGTTATAGCAAGATAACTTTTTGATTAGTAAATCATGTGGCACACAATCAAATGCCTTTGTTAAATCGAAAAAGGTGGCCATACTATAATCAGCATTTTCGAAGCCAGTTGTAATGAAGTCTATAAAATCCAATATGGCGTTCGTTGTGGATTTTCCACTTCTAAAACCAAACTGACATTTGCTCAATAATCTATGTGCCTCAAAATGCTCCAGCAACTGCCCGAACAGTATTTTTTCAAAAATTTTGGAGAAAATTGGGTGAGTGATATGGGCCTGTAATTATTTAAGTCATCTTTTTCCCCTTTCCCTTTATAAATAGGTACGACTTTCGATAATTTTAAAGATGACAGGAAAATATTTGAGTTCAACGAGTTATTGTATAATTTGCAGAGTGGAGAAATGATTGTGTCTTTCAACTTTCTTTATCAAGTATATGTTAAGGTTAAAAACATCTCGGCTTGTACTATTTTTTAATGCCTGTAGAGCATCCCTGACCATATTATGTGTTCTTTCTTTAAAACCAAACATAGGTATGCACTGGTCATTAGTAACTGATTTGGCAATAATAATAGTGTCACGTGGGTGGTTTGATTGAGACACAACTCCTGGTTTCAACATAACAAATTTATTACACATTTATCAAAATTACATTATAATGTTTGAATTGGTCCATGGAGTTGGGGAAGTCTTCGGTCCACCCCGTGTTGGCCAGGATCGGCTTGGACCTATCTCCGAGGCGGGGGCTACCCATCCGGGTCGAGGAGCCTGGAGAAGTCTTCTTCCACTCACATGGTGACTGCTTGCTTGGCTTCACCCTCGTTACAAGAATCTGGCGTCAGTGTCTCGGTCGTCACCTTGTGGACTAATACGTGCAGCGGAGTTGGCTATGTTCCACTGCCTCCTTATTTTGTGACTTCCAGTCTTTTTGTAACGAAAATTAACCCAGTTCCAATATTCATTCGTCATGACAAATATTTCCTCATTACGAAAATGCAGTGTATGTATTTACGTAATCAGGCCACATACGTCAGACGCTGACGAATAATTTTTAATCAGATAGCTGACCGTCACAATGTCTAGATGTCGTACTCCTGACCTAGGATTACCTATGTGACAATAGGGTCAATATTGCAGGGTGGTAAATTCTTGTTTAAATTTTCGGGAATACTTGTAAAAAAATTAATAATCATCGCATGACTTGGGACAGTCTTCATGAGGCTTCGAGGGTCTACGGCTGTTAACAAGAGCCCAGAGGGCTTTTGATTTGTTGTCAGAATTATCTATGAATTCACAGTTTGTCTCTATTTTACATGCACATATTTGTTTCCTGCAGAAATTTCTACATCTGTTCCTTAGTTCTTTATTTTGAGGAGTGGGACTCTGCAAATAACGTTCATGAGCTAACTGTGATAGATCTCTCATCAACCTCAAGTAATCATTGAACCATTTAATCTTCTTTCCCTCTTTAGTTTTAATGACTTCCTTCTTTTCCGGAAAAGTGTTGTTAAAAATATTTACAAATTGGTGAATGAAGCTTTTGAAATCTCCATCACAAGCAGTTCTGTCATCACTTACAAAATCCCACTCTGTCACTAACAGAGTCTGATAAAAATTGAAAAGTCTTTTATCAGTGATAGGACGATGAGATTTCCGAGTCTCCTGCAATGGGTTACAAACCGATTGGTCAACCACCCTGTACAGCCCGCAACCACTGTGATCAGAGAAAGAATTTTGTACTCTAAAAACAGTATCGTCATCGTCAGTGGCGCAGCCAGGATTTTGTTTTGTAGAGGGCGGAATCAAATTTCGAGAGCACGCGGGCCGCATACGGCTCTCAACCACATTTTTTGTGGCCCCTGAAGCGGTAATCAAAATCACTTGAGCTTATTTAGGGGAAAAATATATTTAAAAATGTAAAATATACTATCTTCCCCTTTTCTGTTTATAAAAAAAATTTCAAGAAACCCTTCGGGATATTTAAAGTTCCGTCACTGCTTTTCATTTTGTATGTAAAATAGGCTGCGACCCAAATCAGTTCGCCACCCCTGCTGTTGGATATTGATGTTTATATCAAATAATAATTCCATTATTTGTTGATAAAAAAATGTAATTGTTAATCCATGTATCAAAAACTTTCACTTGATTTTTTCTTCGATAAATACATATTTATTTATATTTTTCGCGGGATATATTTTTGAAGTCTCAATATTTCCCTTACTTATGTTTAGTTCTCTAAATCAGCCGCTTGGCCACAATTTGTACCGAACGAACAGACTCATGTGACGGAATAAGGATTTCTTGATTATACCTACGAAAACCTAAAAATAACATGTAAATATGCATTTTCTGTTAATTTCAACACTAATCATAATAAAATATAGCTTATTATTATTGTAAAATACATAAGTTATTTTGCTGTACGATTATGATAAATTTGTTAAATTTTCATTTCATTGGACCTTCAGAGGGGGCTTGTGCCCCCCCCCCCTGAATACGCCACTGTTGTTCAGTACAACTTATATCAGTCCTTTTTGTGTGTAAAACATCATAATTTAAAAAATTCCTAAGAAGATATTGATATTCACATTTATCTACAAAATAAAACCAAATACCGATTTTAAGAGCGCGATTGTCTCCAAAACTACTCTCTTTATTATATTTCTACTATTTCTACTCTATTTCACGTTTGAGGTGTCATTTTAAAATTACATTCTGAAGGTTATACCGAAGTCAGATTTCCACTTTATCTTATCTGAATCGAGTAATTAGTTGTTTAAAACAGTTTTATCATTTGACTGGGCGAATATTTTAGTCGATGTGTCAGGGGAAAAAGGATCGACGTTCCCTTTCATATAATTCGTTGGAGCATATTTGGAAAGTGATGTATTTTCACTTGAACAATAATTATGTCACTTTATCAAGAGTAGGCAATCTTAAAAAAATGTTTATTTATACGAAAAAAAAAAATGATAATATTGTTTACAATGAAGTAATTGAAAAATTAATTACTGTTGTGGTTAACAAATTTTATCTTCAACTCTCCGAGCAGTGCCGTGTAATCTGCTGGTCCTGGGAGGGGCCCAGGCCCTTCGCCCCCCCCTTGGCTGTGCCACTGGTCATCGTACTGTGTATTGCAGAAAATGTTGTCCAAACAGTTTTTCCCCCTAGTGCTAAATGTCACTAATATCTCCAAGTTAAAGGCACGTAAGGTGTCATAATAAAAGAGTATCTGACTCATTCTTATTAAATTTCACATTAAAATCACCTCCTATGATTATATCATAACAGGGATCTATAGTGCACAAGGCCTTGTCCAAAATTTCTAAGCATTTATTTAAATCTCCATATGGAGACCGGTAGACGTTAATAATTACTGTTTTTGTTGAATGAATCATGAATCAAAAAACACAAAAATGCGTTTTTTTTCCGAAAACATAATCTGATCAAAAATTCCTGTTGTACTATTCCGGTTAACACCAATGTACATTACTTAGAATTTTTTCAGATTTTTAGTTTAAACCATCTAGGCGCAATTTTGGCAAAAATTTAGTCTAAATAATTTATTTTGCAAAAATAAAATTTTGATCGTTAATCCACGTACTAAAGGCTTTCATTTGATACCCTACTCAGAATTTAAAAAAAAACATTTTTTTTTTCGATGAGCATGTATACTGGTTCAATTTGTAGATAAGTTATTAAATATTTTACGTGGTCAAGAAACACAAAAAATGCGTTATTTTCCGAAAACATAATCTGATCAAAAATTCCTGTTGTACTATTTCGGTTCACACAAATGTACATTACTTAAAATTTTTTCAGATTTTTAGTGTAAATCATCTGGGCTACAGGGGGACAGTGGGACAAAAAAATTTTTGCACAATTTTGGCAAGAATCGCTTCAAAATAATTTATTTTGCAAAAATAAAATTTTGATCGTTAATCCACGTACTAAAGGCTTTCATTTGATACCCTACTCAGAATTTAAAAAAACATTTTTTTTTTCGATGAGCATGTTTTTGTTTATATTTTTAGAGGCATATGTTTTTTAGATGTTTTAGTATTTTTCCTATGTGCGGGTCAAAGAGTTGTATGCATGCCAAATTTCAACTCTTTAAGTTTAACCGTTTGGCTACATTTTTTACTGAACAGACAGACAGACAGACAGACAGACAGACAGACAGACAGACAGACAGACAAACAGACAACAACATTTTTTGGATAAAAACTAAAATTATTTCATATAGGACATTCAGAACGTGCAAATTTGAGCAAAATTTCGCGCTGTTACCAATACTCCAAATTTTTTACTATGATATTTAACGGAACGTAGGACGATAACTTTGAAATCTAATTTTTTTTTGCAATTGCTTTTCCCCGAGTATCTTAATACCAAGCTCTGTAATGGTATCAATCGAAAGAGAATTTTTACCCGCTTCTAATGATACCAAAAACATTTGCAATCGATTTTAATATTTTAATATTTTTAGATTTTTATATTACTACGTAACGTAAAATGAATTTGTTTTTTAAATAATCACGCATCACCACGAATTTGACAGGTAAAACAAAATAATATGGATTTATTTGTGGAACCCATTCTTAATCACGAAAATAGCGTATTTCATAGAAGAAAGAGTTTTCACTGTACAAACGTTTTTTACGAAACGAGAATTTTTAAGAAACAGGATTGACGATATTTTAGACGGTCTGCTTTTAATAGTTGTTAGAAATGTCTACTTTCAGCAGGATGGAGCCTCAACTTACAATTCTCGTCAAGTAGCAGAGTACCTTAACGAAAAATTTCCAGACCAATGGATTGGTACCAATGAGGCCATTGAATGGCCCGCAAGGTCTCCAGATTTAAGTCCTTTGGATTTTTTTCTCGATTATTTTGTGATGTAAGGCTATGACTTGTTTATATCGTTGATATCAGAATAGATTGCTCTATCGAATATGTAAAAATAAAAGGTGTGTTCCTATTTAAAATAAGAAAATTGCACAACGTACTTTGAGAACCACTGGGCGAAATAAAAAAATTGCTTCATTCATTTATATTTTCCTGTAAAATAGGATTTGGTGAGTAATTTAAGCAACCTCGTAGCTCGAGATAACAAAGGTGAGCAATTTAAAATGAACATCCTGTACAATATAGCATGTTGAAAAAAAATTCTTTTGAATAAGATTCAAATATTCACATAAAGAAAAAAAAAGTTTCAGTACTACCCATGTTCTCCTATATATCAACGGGTGGCAAAATAATAAAGGCTTTATAAAAGTAAATCTTCCTCATTTTGTTTAATTTTTACAAATGTATTATCATTTAATTAATCTGCTCCATTTAAATACAGTACTCTACATTTATATAGCATTCAATTTTTTTCGTTTTGTGAGGTATATTTACATGGATAATATTCCATACAAAGTGGTAATAAAAATGTATTTAAATAGAATGTTATTTATGGGTAATATAAAATTTATCTCATCTGATCTATTTTTAAATATGAACTAGAAAATTAAGGATTTTTTTTTTTATCGTTATTCGTCCTTTAAGAAGCCCTTTGGTACTCATTGCATGTGAATGTTTGTCGAGTTGAAAAGGTCAGGTCAATCCGCGTTGGTTGAAAGGCTTTCCTGAAGATCCTTATCACACGTTCAAATAACCACGTTTGCCTTGTCTTACTTTCTCTGGGTATACAGCGTGTCCGTTAAAAGCAATAATGATAACATAGGTATTCACTGGAAATCGTGCGTACGAACTGGACTTAGATAATGTACTGATAATAACAGATGATAATGAACGCTATTTAAAGCTTGCTGGAAATTAACCTTAAGGATTTATTGGGTTACTACCGTTTATACCTTTAATTCTCTTATTGCTTTTATAGTGTAGCGTGTTCTGAAGATCCAGATTTCAAAACCTGAACTCCACTCAACAATTATCAAACCAACAACTTACTAAACCAGGAGTTGGCAACATATGACTGATGAGCCAGAACTGGCTCTTTAGTTATCCAAATATAACTCTTGATATTGCAAGAATGACAAAGCTTCCACCACCTAATACTTATGAATTAATATACAGTAGGACTTCGTTTACCGCTTAGGATGTTTTCCTAGACGACAAAGCGCTACATGAAACAGCGTTAAACGAGGTCATTTTAACACATAGTAAATAGGAAAAGGGGAACACGCGACCAAAAATAAAAAAAGTTTACTTTAATTTCAAGTTATTTTTATATTAATTTGCATAAAATATACACACATCATAAAAATAAATAGCGTATGGTGTAATCATTCTCTGTGATGTAAAAAAAGTACCACTAAAGATTATTATTATTATTATTATGGTTACTTTTGAACGTTTGTTGTATTCTATCAATTAAAATAATGGATAAAGAATATTTTACAACAAAATAAGCTAAATGTTATTCATAAAAATAATCAATATTAAAAAAAAAAAAAAAATGTACAGAATTGTAAAAAATAAAAAAAAAGAACAAATGCTAATAGAAAGTATGACCTCCACGTTGGTTAATCACAGCCCTACATCTGCGATTCATGGACAAAATAACATTATCGATGTCTTCTTGAGGTAACTGTGCCCATTCTGCTCTTAAAAGGTCTCTGAATCTAAAATTATCATGGTTGTTATCGATATGTGGAGTAATTCTTCTCTTAAGCATGTCCCACACATGTTTAATCGGATTTAGATTCGGTGACTGTGCTGTCCATGGTATCGAATCAATAACTTCGTTATCCAGCCAAGACGAAAAGCAGCACATTGAGAGCGTTTCCAGGTAGGTATCGAATCATGGAGTAGGTTGTGTTGTCCGGTCCAGGAGCTGTGTCTGTAGAGTTTTTGTTTAAAGCCAGCTGGAGTTCTTGTAAGTTGAAAGGGTCCAGTAGTGGGTGTTGTTTTAGTGTGTGTGTGTCCAAACTCTATTGGGATGAAAGGGGGGTGCGAGGCTCCCGGCAAGGCCAGAGTGCATAGTTTTCCAACCAATTTGTGTTTATTTCATCCGCATAACTGTTTTGTTGGTTTTTCGTTGACGTTTTTGAGTTTTCGAACTTTTTTCCATGCCGTAGAAATGGGGGTGTGGATCGTCATAGAATTGCAAAATTCCTGCCAACTCCCTCGCTTTTGCTTCTTAATCAACTTTTTCGAAGATGCTAGGGAATTTTTGTAGGCTATATAATTTGCGTAATTTGGTGTCTTCCTATAGATGTTTAGCAATTATTTGTTGAGCGTCAGTTTTCTTAAGCATTCCTCTGGCCACCATGGTTTTAGTGAATATTTTGGGGTGAACGGTTTTCTTATGGGAATACTTTGGTTGGCTGCATTAGTTATGATATCCAATAATAGGTAGTATACGGTTTGAAGTTCTGCTGTTTTTTAATTAAATTTTTCAATGTATTGTTCGATCGATTTGGAGTATAGTTACCAATTTGCTCGTTTTGTGTTCCATCTAGTTCTTGGTATGATGCTTATGGTATTAGGCAGGTTGTCCGTCAAATTTATATTTATCAAGAAATGGTTAGAACCTAATGATTCCGTGGTAGTTTGCAGGTAATTCTAGGTCCTATATTTGCACTGTCAACTGCGGATTTTCTTTGTCCTGGTCTGGTGCAGAGCGTAGGTTTACCGAAAATTCATCGGCCATCCGTTAGTGCCTCGTTAGTGCCTGTTAGTGCTTCATTAAAATTTGAAGCGACCCTAACCGTTTTTGAGATATTGAGCATTCAAAAAAATAAGCGTGAAGTTAGCAGTCCACTGAAAGCACTAACGAAAATTCGTCGTCCATCCGTTAGTGCCTCGTTAGTGCCTGTTAGTGCTTCATTAAAATTGGAAGCCACCCTAACCGTTATTGAGAAATTGAGCTTTCAAAAAAATTAACGTGTAGTTTGCAGGTAATGAAAAGCACTAATGAAAATTCATCGGCCAACCGTTAGTGCCTCGGTAGTGCCTGTTTGTGCTTCATTAAAGTCGGAATCCACCCTAAGTGTTTTTGAGAAATTGAGCATTCAAAAAAATAAGCATAAAGTTAGCAGGACATAGAAAGCACTAACGAAAATTCGTCGGCCATCCGTTAGTGCCTCGTTAGTACCTGTTAGTGCTTCGTTAAAATTGGAATCCACCCAACCAGATTTTTACAAATTGAGCTTTCAAAAAAATAAGCTTGAAGTTAGATGGTGATTGAAATACTATATTTTTCTATAGATGGGGGTAGATTTATCTAAGATTTTTTTTATTAAGATATATTAATTAATTTATTTATTTATTTATTTTACATCGGCCTATTTCTGCAACGAGGCTAATCGCCAATGCCAGGGGGCGAACTCCTACACCTGGATGAGGGGTGAATGATTGTGAAATGAGAGTAATGTATACATATTATTCTCGCCCGAATAATCACCAACGGAGAATCGAACTACCGACCGCACAATCCAGATTGTTTTCACCAGTCCAAACTGCACGACTTAATGCGCTCGACCACTCATAAAAAATTATTATACCAAAAATTATTGTGTTCGTATGCTGTAGCATATAAGTGTAACAGAGATACATTGACATTCGTGACCCCCCCCTTTTGACCCTCTTTTTGACCTATGTACCTATCGTTTATAGGTCAGAAGTAATCACAGAAAGAAGATCACAGTAAATAAATTAATCTGATGAGTCAGTTTGATCGTTAGGTGGTAGAGCGGGGTGCCGGCGGATTAACAATACTGCTGGTTCAAAAGTTCTGCTTAGTTGAAGTAAATTTTAAATTGTGTTTTGATGATTTGTTATTTGTATATTATTATATTGATTATATTAAATACTAACATCGAAACTTTCCTTCAATATTGTGTTTTATTACACTAGATCTTTTGCTTATCATTTCTCATACCTAATTCGTCAGTCATATTTAGTCCAACACTTATTAAAAATTGCTTATTTACATTAGACGATATAGACGATTTTTTTACACAGATTACATATTTATTGACTTCTTCTAATTTTACTTGTGATATAATTAATTAGTTGTTTTCATACCTTTTTCAACTTATCAGATAATTCTGGGTGCTTATTCTGTCATCGAAGTTAATTTGCAAGTTCGCCCTACATTAATTAGATAGGGTTGAAAATACAACGATATGTGTGAAGGCGTAAAATTGTAGTAAAAATTATTGTCAAATATCTTGGGATTTAACATATCTTAGATGCCAACGGAGTGGTCGAGCGCATTAAGTTGTGCAGTTTGGACTGGTGAAAACAATCTGGATTGTGCGGTCGGTAATTCGATTCTCCGTTGGTGATATTATTCGGGCGAGAATAATATGTATACATTACTCTCATTTCACAATCATTCACCCCTCATCCAGACGTAGGAGTTCGCCCCCTGACATCGGCGATTAGCCTCGTTGCAGAAATAGGCCGATGTAAAATAAATAAATTAATTAATATATCTTAGATAAATCTACCCCCATCTAAAGAAAAATATAGTATTTCAATTACCATCTAACTTCACGCTTATTTTTTTGAAAGCTCAATTTGTAAAAAACGGGTTGGGTGGATTCCAGTTTTAATGAAGCACTAACAGGCACTAACGAGGCAATAACGGATGCCGACGAATTTTCGTTAGTGCTTTCTATGTCCTGCTAACTTTATGCTTATTGAATGCCCAATTTCTCAATAATACTTAGGGTGGATTCCGATTTTAATGAAGCACAAACAGGCACTACCGAGGCACTAACGGTTGGCCGATAAATTTTCATTAGTGCTTTTCATGACCTGCAAACTACACGTTAATTTTTTTGAATGCTCAATTTCTCAAAAACGGTAGGGTGGCTTCAAATTTTAATGAAGCACTAACAGGCACTAACGAGGCACTAACGGATGGCCAACGAATTTTCGTTAGTGCTTTTTATGACCTGCTAACTTCACACTTATTTTTTTGAAAGCTCAATTTCTCAAAAACGGTTAGGGTGGCTTCAAATTTTAATGAAGCACTAACAGGCACTAGCGAGGCACTAACGGATGGCCGAAGAATTTTCGTTAGTGCTTTCAGTGGACTGCTACCTACACGCTTAGTTTTTTGAATGCTCAATATCTCAAAAACGGTTAGGGTGGCTTCAAATTTTAATGAAGCACTAACAGGCACTAACGAGGCACTAACGGATGGCCGACGAATTTTCGTTAGTGCTTTCAGTGGACTGCTAACTTCACGCTAATTTTTTTGAATGCTCAATATCTAAAAAACGGTTAGGGTGGCTTCTAATTTTAATGAAGCACTAACAGGCACTAACGAGGCACTAACGGATGGCCGATGAATTTTCGTTAGTGCTTTCAGTGGACTACTAACTTCACGGTCGATTTTTTGAAAGCTCAATTTCTCAAAAACGGTTAGGGTGGCTTCAAATTTTAATGAAGCACTAACAGGCACTAATGGATGGCCGACGAATTTTCGTTAGTGCTTTCAGTGGACTGCTAACTTCACACAAATTTTTTTGAATGCTCAATATCTCAAAAACGGTTAGGGTGGCTTCCAATTTTATTGAAGCACTAACAGGCACTAACGAGGCACTAACGGATGGCCGACGATTTTTCGTTAGTGCTTTCAGTGGACTGCTAACGTCACGGTCGATTTTTTGAAAGCTCAATTTCTCAAAAACGGTTAGTGTGGCTTCAAATTTTAATGACGCACTAACAGGCACTAACGAGGCACTAACGGATGGCCGACGAATTTTCGTTAGTGCTTTCAGTGGACTGCTAACGTCACGCTTATTTCTTTGAATGCTCAATATCTCAAAAACGGTTAGGGTGGCTGCCAATTGTAATGAAGCACTAACAGGCACTAACGAGGCACTAACGGGTGGCCAACGAATTTTCGTTAGTGCTTTCAGTGGACTGCTAACTTCACGCTTATTTCTTTGAGTGCTCAATATCTCAAAAACGGTTAGGGTGGCTGCCAATTTTAATGAAGCACTAACAGGCACTAACGAGGCACTAACGGATGGCCAACGAATTTTCGTTAGTGCTTTCAGTGGACTGCTAACTTCACGGTCGATTTTTTGAAAGCTCAATTTCTCAAAAACGGTTAGGGTGGCTTCAAATTTTAATGAAGCACTAACAGGCACTAACGGATGGCCGACGAATTTTCGTTAGTGCTTCCGACGAAGCGTGAAGTTCATTTTGAATTGCTTTTTTTTTCGAAAACGGTTAGGGTGGATTTTTTATGAAGCACTAACAGGCACTAAAGAAGCACTAAGGGATGGCCGACGAATTTTCGTTAGTGCTTTCAGTGGACTGCTAACCTCACGGAGCCGTAGAAATAGTAGAAATATAATAAAAAGAGTGGAGACAATCGCGCTCTAAAAAGCGGTATTGGTTTTATTTTATAGATAAATGTGAATATCAATATCTTCTTAGGTATTTTTGAAATTATGATGTTTTACACACAAAAATGACTGATATAAGTTGTACTGAACAACAGTGGCGTATTCAGGGGGCACTGGAGGCACAGGCCCCCACTTGAGGTTCAATGAAATGAAAATTTAGCATTATTTAACATAATCGTACAACAAAATAACATATGCATTTTACAATATATAAGCTATATCAAAAATTCAAAAATTAATGTTCTGAAAAGCAATAAACAAATGGGTTGTCTTTCATATTTACACTATTTGCCAAATATTCACAATAGTTTCATAAACTTTAATGAAAAAATTAGATCTGTTAGTTCCACAAACATCAAATTAAAATTTAAATCATTTGTTAAGTCTTTAACTCTCTCTGAAGTTAATAATTTATTAAAGTAAAAACGAAAATAACTTAAAAAGTGATCATGTAAAATTAGACCACAGTCATATTTTACACCACAATTGTTATATTATATTATTTATTTTTTCAATCGGCGCATACAGCTGTCCCCGACAACTAAGCGGTTGTTTCAAATATATATTATGTTTAAGTTTAAATATATTTATAACTGATAAGATTTTTTGTTATTTACAAAACTGTGTTTTGTTATTTACTGTTTTCTGTATTTATATTGTTTTCAACATATTGTCAATACTATGTATATGTATAAGGAAGCAAAATATATATTATTATTATTATTATTATTATTATATTTTATTATGATTAGTGTTGAAATTAACAGAAAATGCATATTTACATGTTATTTTTAGGTTTTCGTAGGTATAATCAAGAAATCCTTATTCTGTCATGAGTTTGTTCGTACGGTAGAAATTGTGGCCAAGCGGCTGATTTAGAGAACTGAATATAAGTACGAGAAATATTGAGACTTCAAAAGTATATCCCGCGAAAAATATAAACAAATATATATTTATTGAATAAAAAAAGTTTGTAAAATTTTGAGGGATTTTAAAAGAAAATTTTTTGTACATGGCATAACAATTACTTTTTTTTATCAAGAAATAATGGAATTATTATTTGATATAAACATCAATATCCAACAGCAGGGGTGTTGAACTGATTTGGGTCGCGGTCTATTTTTCATACAAAATGATAAACAGGGAAGGAACTTTAAATATCCCGAAGTGTTTCTTGACATTTTTTTATAAACGGAAAAGGGGAACAGAGTATATTTTACATTTTTAAATATATTTTTCCCATAAATAAGCTCAAGAGTTTTTCACTAACGCTTCAGGGGCCGCTAAAAATTAGGTTGAAGACCGATTGCGGCCCGCATGCCCTCTAAATTTGATTCGGACCTCCCCAGGACAAAATCTTGGTTGCCTGTCTCATTAAAACAGCGCACTAACTATAAGTTTGGAAAACTATCTACAAACGACAACGCGTAGTCTATTAAATTTAGAGCTGTTAACGGTTGCTTGAGTTACCAAAGGATAAACTTGTTAGTGACAGTCAACAGTGACAAGTCATGGCGTATAGTTTATTAATTTTAGAGCTGTGAACGCCGCTTAAATATTAATTAACTCTTGACATGATATTTGTAACAGTGTCCACTAAATTTTATCGAGTCTTAAAGGATATTTAATTGTTTATCCTCTTAATAAATAATGTTTATTTTCTCAATAAAAAAAAAAATGTGTTCATTAATTTTGAGATACCTATATACATATGTACAAAATCTTAACTAAAAATTAAAGAAAGTTTTGTAGGAAACTTTAGATTTTTTTGGTTATTTGTTTGAAAATGTAGGTACTGTCCACTTAATTTAGTCCCCGACTGTATATGAAGAAATGTTCCACAATGAATTATAACAACTAATATGTTCCACAATATGTTGTATATGGATGTTATATCCAACTATATTTTGACAAATCTTGCGTACATGTTTACAGTTTTCCAGTATTCTATATACACATTGAATTTAATTTTAGAAATATTAAACGTGACAGTTAAACAAATTTCAAACAACGTTCTGATATAAATATACATATGTAAGTCTAAAATAAGTTTAGTTAAGTGTTAACACTATCGAAGAGTGCAGCGTAAATTATCTGAGACCATAAAGAATCTTGTTACAACTGGTAAGTTGAAGCATGGTAATAATTATTTGAAACTTAAGAAAGATAGATGGAATATTGTAATTAAAAAATGAGGTCTTGAAAATAGATTTTTTGGGTTTCTCACTTCCCAATATTTGTGTTTCGACTTCAGTGGTGAGAGAATTCACTTATATCTCCCAACCAAATTCAATACTGTCAAACAAATTTTTTGGTTGAAGGAATCAGACGTGACATTTGATATTCATATAGAAGCAGAATGTTCACTTTAGGGCTTTCTTTCCGTAAAATAATATAAGACTCTCTTTTATAAAAATGTAAATATACTATGTCAAGAAAGCGCGCACCCAGAACCTTTTCTTAAAGGGGGGTTCTCAACCTAGAACTTTTCTTGGTGGGGGGGGGGCGTCCTTTAAAACGTGTAATGTGAAATAATAGGGGCGGGGGTTGGGGTAGCTCACGGCTAGACCCCACTCTGGGTGCGCACTTGTGTCAAGGATTGTATTAATTGCATTTGTCAGTTTATAATAACATTTCTTCCACACGAAAAATGTTGATATTAGTCGTTTATTTTTAGACCCGCTGATGGAAATTGTAAATATTGTTTTTATGTAAAACATATTTAAGGTTGCATAATTAAAACCACTGTCCAAAAATAAATAATATTAATTTCGCAGTAATCTTCGTTGGAAGTGAAGAAGTGAGTGAACCGATAAGATATGCAAGTTGTGGTACCTTGACCTTTTACACGGCGGGTTAGAAACAATTATATTGATCTAATTACAATTAATGAGATCTACAGTGGTGTAGCACTCGAGTAGCGTTTAAGATCTTGAAACGCGATGTGAGGTCGCGAAACTAGGTGGGGGAAGTAAGTAGAAGGCCAGGAGATCCTGACGAGCAGAGATATCGTCAGCTCGAGTACCTCCTAATGATTGTTGCTGGGCCCATGTAACCACCGGCCACCGGTCATGTATCATGTGATCGTGCCCCGTGGCCCCGTGTGCCGTATACCGTGTAGGGGTTAGCGGTCCGAACGTAATATAGAGCAGCTAAGTCATTTCGTGACGCAATGGTTGGCGTGACAACTGGATATTCAAGACGCTGACTAGGGGTGCCTTATCATTACAGTCGTCGGTATACTTCGAGACGCCATCATAATGCGCTACACTTGTACGCATGCGTTCACCGCATCATGTTTTCCCTTTAACATAACATGTTGTGTTACTTCGCAACGTAATTTCTCGTGAAAACTTTGTGTCCAAGGTCTTACAACTGCAGTGGTAGCCGATCTGTCTGATCGCACCGCTTTACCTTGTTCACGCCGTACTACCACAGCCATCATCATCTCGTGCAAGAGAGCCGCGGATGAACATCTAAATCGTCTATCGTCTAACGCCTTGCCGTGTCTTCACCAGCTTCGACTGTCTCTTCAGTAATAACAGTAACACCTGTCTACCTACATATAAACCTACCCACCGGTCAACCAAACAATCACCAATCGGTCTAGAGCTGGATTGGATAAGTGATTTGTGTGATTCTGTTTATTTGCACGTGCTGTTGCCGTTATATTGCCGAACCCATGAAGCCCGCATCAACGATGGGAAGTGGATTTTGTCTGGGCATCGCGTTATCGCTTCTGCTGGCGATGGCCGTCAACGCTTACGGACTAACAACTTTTGGAAAATCACAGAGTAATCAAAACCAACAGACAGCTCCTCAACCTCCAGGTGTATAAAACATACCTATCCACATATATATTAACTCACACACTCACCTATTATCATTATCATCATCTGCACCTACTGCCCACTGGTAATAAATGCAACTGCAACTGCACATCAGCTTGCACAGCAATATTAATGTTCAATTTATTTAAATGTCAAACCATGGACTCCTGTCGGATACATTGCGCGCTTGGATCGACGGGCCGTGGCGATTTTGATAAGAAATTCCTATTTATTCATTAACTAATCAAAGGCGATAACAAAACCATGTTGCTTTTTAATAAAAGAACTAATCTGTTACATAATGCATAATGTCATCACACAATTCTTAATTTCCAAATCAACCTATTGAAATTCAAATCGCCGATTTCTATTAGCATGTTTCTTGTAATATTATACGACATCCAAATTTTATGTTTTCGCACACTCTCTGAATGCACATGTTTCTCTTGATGTAGCATATTTATTAAAACAAGAAATTATATTGCTTTCTAATTTCAAGCGGGTTATTTAAATTTGAAAACCTCATTGTATATATTTAAATTAGTGGAACATTAACTTTTTTTTGGAACGAATCCCTTATATTGATCTTGGAAATGAGGTTTCGCTAATTTAAGCAAACATAGTTCGTTGTATGACGGGTCCTGAAATATAGCTTGTTAAGTTTTCAGAATTTTATATTACATCCGATGATATTCGTGAGCGAGCTATATCTTATTTTATCTATGTTTAGATCTTCGTTAGAGTTATCATTAACGGCGGTTATAAAAAATATATTAGAATTTCATTAAAGTATGGAACGTTTTCATTGGTCAATGATTGGTTCATGACCTAATATCAGAAACTGTTGCGTACAATTAATGCAACCAAAACAGTTTACCCGCGAAGAAATGCATATAAGATTTCCATCACAATTTGTTCGTTTCCCCTTCGTGTTATTGCGACTGATCACGATCTTGCCTGCAGTGCGGACTAAGCTAGCTTACATATAGATTTTTTAAACATTTTTCCATTGAAATTTTACAACAATTACAACAAATACTAACCAAAAATTAAATTTTTGAAATATTCAATATGAAATCTTCGCCCGGCAACTTACAAGATGGAACTTGTTATAGCTCCGAGAGGACGCGATTGTCAATTCGAATCGGACTGCAATGGAATTCAAAATACAAGTTGTGTACCAGATCCAAGAGACCAGAAACTCAGATGTCTTTGTGGCGACAACCAGGCACCCATCAATGGAGCATGCAAAAGTAAATTAAAAGGTATGTAGTATTTAAACTTTCCTATACCAACAAAAGAACAAATTCGCAACGTTACATTTCCCTTCAATTATATTTAGTAAAAGCGAAATAATGTTTTTTATTTAAATATATATTTTTATACTTCTTTTGAAAGAAATTAATTTTCTTGTTTTTTTTTTTGTGTTTCAGGACCCAAACATAGTTGTATGGCAGATGAAGAATGCGTCCATGGAGGAGAATGTGTGGTGAACAAAGTTGGTGCCAATCGAGGAGCGCCCAAGATTTGCAAGTGCTCTGAAGGATTCTCTGAGAACGGACACTTATGTAGTGGTAAGTGTAAATTTTTATCTCTTATAAATAAGCGGTAGCAATACATACTTCCGTTTTGTGTGCTACCGATCGTTCAAGTCTCTACGATTATATAAAAGATAAAATGAGTGTTTATTGACATGTATCGTTAAATGACGTGCTGACAGGCAAAATACCATCTGTTGCTTTCTAATAAACTTATATCAATAAATTTATAGAATAACGATAAATATTCTTGAGGAAATTTATCCGAATTCCTAGGATTTTATACTAATGTTATTCATAGTTTGATAATCAATCAAAAACATGAATTTTTCTTTTTCAAGCCTGGCATTTCTTTTGATTTTATCGCTCTGCATATTTTTATAACACATTATATATCTTTATTATGCGTTATTTTATTTTATGGTATTCATTTTTCGTGGATGACATGTTTAGGATTATTTATCGTGTTTATGATTATTTCTTCATTTATTAACAATAAAAAAATTAACATATGTAAAAAAGTTTTGTCGATAGGACGATGACATATAATTAAATTTTGCGGACAATGCTACTTTTTTTCTTTGTACAAATGTAGAACTGAATCATTTGGATCCAAGAAAGTTTTAAACTAGCTATTGAAAATGGTAAATGTCACACATTTTGCTATTAATCAGCGGTAGTTAGCTTATGGGTAATTACCGGCAGTAGAGTAATTATTATACAATTTTCCAAAGAACAAAAACGAATCCCATTTTTCATATAATTTATGGTTAACCTTACATTGTTTGGTGGAAGATAAGTGGACAAAACATGCAGTTACTAAGCAATATACACTTTTATCAAATACTTTCTCATTTTTGTAGAAAAAAAACAGTGCCTTATTTTTTAAGTTAAATAATGAAAAAATTAACAAAATTAGATAAGCTCACGTCTTGTTTTGAACTTAATTTGTTAAAAACAGTTGTGCTTTTTTTGGTACATTTCAGGCTTTTGTAGGTATTTAGTTGATTTTTTAATCAGAATAGAAACTTTTGAAAATCTTTCTCGTTCATTAATATAAGTATTAAGAGCTTTAATTTAATTCCTGATATTACATTAAAATTCTATGTTATACCGAAAAACTTATTGCATCAAAAATTTCGAGCGTATATACTAATTTTTGCTTACATTAATGTGGATGACTGATACTTTTCACATTTTTTAACCAACTCTTTTCAGAGATATTATTATTATTATTAACTTTGGGGTTTGTCAGGTCTTGACAAGCGTCTACTAATCGCAAACTTCGGCAAGCTTTTAAGCTACGTCATACTAGAACAGTGGTTCTAAACCGTCACATTAAAAAGTTTGAGAAATGTAGCGAACCCGATACTTTACAACGTACCGATTTATTGTCCGCTAGGTAGCAAGCCTGTGATATTATATATAAAGTCTGATCTCAAACTGAAGTGAGATTTCTGACTAAAGGAGTTCGGGTAGTAGGCGTGAGTGTTATCCAGGGTTAATCATTATGATATGTGAATTAAATGATATGTATATGTACTTACCAACCGACTGAACAGGCATCTTGTAATTAGTCTGGATCTTAAATGTTCACTTAAGTTCTTAAAGGTGAAGGTCTACACACGTTAAGACGGTTTAAAATTAATGAATTAAATTTATTAGTAGTAATATTTACAAAAAGTTTAAGATTGAAAGATTAAAATGTATTTAAAATAACGAATAAAATAAAACAAACAGAATCGAGTAGTCCACCAGAATGCAGACACAGTGTCTCTAAGAATTTAATAAATTAGATGTTAATGCTATGCAGACCGAATACTGACTGATTCTCTTCTTCAGAGAGACGTCTTTTTATAAGTTATTTTTAGGGCATTTCTACGAAAAACCCTTTTGTTCAAGAGGATGATAGTGTTCAAAGTTATTAAGCAATAACTCTGAACAAATGTCTCCTAGAACAATGAACCATTTAAAAATATATTTCTAAAGATACGTGCTATAACGTAAGAATTCTTATTTCATTTTATTATCTGAATTCTTAAAAATATTTATTTTTAAAATACCCCTTGTAAAAAATCCCAAAATGCGATGCAACCCCTTTTAAAGAAATTCTCGTGACGGCTGTTTTGTGAAATTTTGTCTTTGTTCTGGCGGACTATAGTCTATCTCAGAAAGAGCGATAGTAATAAAATTTATTATTTGTAAAAAGTTTCGCTTTTCACACAGAAGCGGCACACAAAATATGAATAGTTCGAAACGAATTATTGTTAAGAAACAACCGAGTGTGCCATACATCTTATATGGGAATACGAACTAGAGTTAAACACAATAGATCATAAAAATTTTACCCTAAAATTTTGAAGAAAAATATGGTCACAGTCGTGCGTTTAGGGATTTACTCAATTTTTGTTGGAATACTATTAAAACAATAATCATGTTTGTGTGAAAAATGTTATTTTATTAAATTAATATCAAATTAAATTATTACCAAATTGCCATTATCAAATTACATTATTATCTATATGTTCACAATTTATTATATTTTACCTAACCTAACCTAGGCCTCGTCGTCATCGAATTCGGAAGAGGAGTCATCTTGTCTTAAAGATATAATAACAGGTTCTATGATATCATCCATTATTTCATCAAGTTCCCACATTTGTCTCTCTTCTTTAATAACGTGTTCAACGCATTTTCGCCAATTTTCTGCACTAACATTTTTAATGGCCTGCATCAAAAGTTTCCGAACATCGTTTAACTTAAAAGTTGTGTTGTTACGTGCTACTTCACCTTTTACTTGGGCCCACACTAGCTCTATCGGATTTAGTTCACAATGGTACGGTGGTAATCTAAGCAGAGTAATCCCACGCGAGGCACATAATTCATCAACAATGTATCTAACGAATTTTTGTTTATGTAGATTCGCTGTGGCTAATAGTTCTTGTTTAACCATTGTTTCGTCAAATTGTATATGCTTCGATGTTAGCCAGTTAGCAATGTCTCCTTTTCTCCATGCTGTTGTAGGCAAGTTCTCCACTCTTCTAGAATGATAACTAGCATTATCCATAACTATTACAACACCTTGAGGTATAAAGGATAACATTAGTTCGAAGTACTTTTCAAATACATTCGCATTCATATCTTCATGATAATCCTCTGTCTGCTTCGATTCAAATACTAGTAAACCATTGTCTACAAAACCATTGATACTACCTATATGAGTGATGCTTAATCGACGACCTTTGCCTGATGGTGGATTAATTCCAGTGGACCAACCTTCAAAAAAGGCTTGATGATGACTAGTTATATTTTTATCGTGCCACATTTTTGTCACAGTGTGTCTTTCGTTTAAGCACGTTTCATCCAAGTAAAATATTTCCTTTCCTTCTGAACGCAACTTTTTTATTTCACGAAGATATTTGCGCCTCCAGAGAACAATTTCTCACTAAGAATTGACTTTCTGTTGCATTTCTCCCAAGAAAAGTTGAGTTCGTGTAGAGTTCTGTGAAGATGAGCTCGACTAAATTTAGGTGCGTCCACGTCTTGTTTCACTGCTGATAATATTTTGTCAAGAGTAAGAATTTCTCTATTCAAATAAAAACAATGAATTTTTTGTCTCAGGTAGGTTTTCTGGTCTTCACTTAATAGGGGATAGGCATGATTTTTTTATTTTTTTTTATTATATTCCTCTTGTTGCATATAAACATAAAAAACAGTTTTTAATTTTTTTTTTTAATTTGAAGGCTTAAAAAAATCATAAATGTATGTAGCGCGCGAAAACGACGTGTGACGTCATACCCTTCTAACTGACACATGACACTACTAGTCTACCCAGCGTACATACAGTACCTAGACAAAATATTATAACCACTTACAAAAACAACTGTTTATTAAAAATGCCGACATATTAATCATATGCTACTTTATTTATTTCTTTAACATATCGTGAATTTATTAAAAGATAAGCCATTTTAAACATCTTCAACTCGGTATTTTTATTCTGAAACTGATTTGTAAGAACAAAAAGTATCGATTTTGTCCTGGCCAGGTAATTCGCCGGATATTAATCCTATCGAAAATGTTTGGAACCCCCTGAAAAGACTTGTTTATGATTTAAATAATACTAATAAACTAGTTTTAATAGATAATATTAAAAAAGTATGGCATGGCTCTCCAGAAATTGAAAATTGTATTAGGGCATGTATTGAGAGTATGCCTCGAAGAATTGCGGCAGTAATAAAAGCAAAGGAGGCAACACAAAATATTAAGAAACATTTTATAAATGTACTAAAATAATTGGAAACAATAAAATACAAAATAAAAATATAATTGGTGTATTACTATTTTGTTGATTTTGTGTAAAACAATGAATTTTTAAAAATTCATAAGTGGTTATAATATTTTGTCTAGGTACTGTAGTCTGTTGTGAACTTATTTGTTTGTATAACTTTTATAGGTTATGTAAAGTTAGAGTGATTTTAATTAAAATAAAGTTTAATTCTATAAAAACAATTTATACATGTTTACCGAATTAAATTTTATATTAAAATATATAAAATATGGAAGATCCAGGCCCCAGTACTTCGAAACATAGTCGAAAATATTGTTTAGTACCAATGTGCACAAATAGTTCAATTAGAAATCCAAAAAAATAATTTATATCATTACCTGATAACGAAAAACAACAGAAAAGCTATGAGGCGAAATAAAACCGATATTTCAGAAAAAAGTAAACTTTATGTTTGTGAAGACCATTTTAATGTGAGTACATATATTTTATAAATTATTTTAATAATAAATGCGTGAAAAATTGTTTAAAAACAAATACAAAACTCTCAAACAATACAATATAAACATGTAAACATTATGTTTTGTCTGTATCTGTGACGTCAAACCGCAACAGTCTCAGTCGTATCTACTCGGCAACCTTCGCGGCTTATTTCAAATTTACAATATTTTAATTAAAAAATTTGGCTATAATATTAATTAAAATGTGATTTTTGTTGTGTTAGGTGACATAACTAACATTAAAATATCAAAAAAATTTAGTTTTAAGGAAATATAAATTTTATGCGTATCCCCTATTGTTGCTTCTTTCTTCCTGATGCACAAGCTGGTTCTTTAATACCACAATCTTTTTGTTCTTTTAGTATTCTATATTAGAGATGGGTCGTTCATGAACGAACCGGCTCACTGAGCCGGCTCAGTACACTGACCGAAGTGACACGGTTCACCAAATTGAAATGAGCCGGCTCACGGCTCACTGTATAGTTTCAAGTTTCAAGGATACGATTGGTCGGGCGATTGTGAACAGTGACCGGAGTGATCCGGATCTGGATCGATGTCATGTTGAACTTCGCGAGAACTTGGCTTGTAATGTATTATCATAAAGTGTATTTTGTCATCAATTTGTAGGGCAGTTTATTTGAAACTAATAGGGTTAGTCTGTGTTTTCTTACAACCATACTATATAAAAATATTAAAAATATTGCCCAAATCCCAGATGTCCGATTTATAAGGGAAATAAACATCGCCATAAACTTAACACATCTGGTTTAAAATACAGTAGCTACATAAATTGAATTGCTTGTTTCAAAAATGTTAGATAAGAGTCGGGGCTAAGCGACGTTCTACCTACGACCGGACGACCGGCAACTGACTGACCTGTGTCTCGGGATCATGTTTAAAAGAACCGGCTCTAAGCAAGAGTCGGCTCTAAGCGACGTTCTACCTCTAAGCTCTAAGCGACGTTCTACCGAACGACCGACCGACCTGTGTCTCGGGATCATGTTTACAAGAACCGGCTCTGAGCAAGAGTCGGTTCTAAGCGACGTTCTACCTACGACCGAACGACCGACCGACCTGCGTCTCGGGATCATGTTTACAGTTCATATATTGCAAGAATCGGCTCTAAGCAAGAGCCGGCTGTAAACGACGTTCTACCTACGACCGACCTGTGTCTCGGGATCCTATTTACAGTTTATATATTGCAAGAACCGGCTCTAAGCGACTTTCTACCTACGAACTAACGACCGTCCTGTGTTTCGGAGACATGTTTACTTAACCGGATCACTGAGCCGGATCAATGAACCGGTTCAACAAACTGAACGACCTCCACTGATCCGGTTCCGCAAACTGAGCCGAAATTCCCATCTCTATTCTATATAATGTTGCTTTTCCTACACCCGTCATAGTTGAGCACATTTCCACTACACTATCCACACTCCAAGTAGGGTTCTGATGTCTTAGAGCATTATGTACATTCAAAATTATAATTTTTTCATTAGCAGACAACGCGCTAACTTTCAGTCGTTTTGCCGGAGTAAAACTCGAATTTGCCATTTTCGTAACTCTAATATAAGTAATTAAGTAAGTAGCTTAGAATTTCCATCAAGTCCCTTACCTGAAGCTAGGGAGTTGATGAGTAATGCGAGTATATTAGATTAACAAGTAGTAAATTACTAAATTAACCAGAAAATGATAAATAGTAATATAGAAATACACAAAACCAATTTAAAAGTGTTTAAAATGTGCACGCCACTGGTACCTGCCTGACAAAAAGATTTATTACTATCGCTCTTTCTGAGATAGACTATAGTCATTTCTTTACAGAAACACTGATACAGAAGATAGATGAGAAGTGTAAATGTAAAAGAATCTACTTCAAAACACAATGGCCAGTGCCTAAAGTTTAAATACCACTGATACGGATTTTACGTCGTTATTTGTGTAACAAACTATCGTACTATTTATTTACTATATTGTCTGCTATGTAAATTACAGTAAAATTTATTATATTTACACCACGTAGTATTATATGTGTGGCAGTGAAATTATTAAATAAATTACCATCGTACTTGAGCTTGGTCGTGCATGTTATTAAAATTCGTGGTTTTCTATAAATTATTAAATTGAAATATTAGACATGCAAATTTAATTATGCAAGTAATTGATTTAGTTAAAAACATGCAATCAAAAAATCATGCAAGTCTACCCTCGGAAGTAAACAATTTGTAAAATTATTAATCTACATTCATAACTTAGAATTAATAATAAGAAATAAATACGAGTCTAGTCCACAAATGCTAAAGTACAAATTCAGAAGTTCTTTAACTTTGCCAAACGGAATATTTAAAATTGTGTCGTTTGGAATTGTAATTCAGAGCAAGCTAGTTATAAACATATATTTTAAAAAATTCTGTAACCTATTTTCTAACACGAATGGCATTAGCCCATTCATTAATTGGCCATTTAGTAAGCAAAATTTAAAGCCAACATAAATTGTATTCATAGATAACTTAAATGGTGTTCATTGATTTCATTAATGCCTACGACGGTATTCGATCCCATGGCAATTAGTGTAGAAAAATAGTACATTTTCACTCCAAAAGGCTAGTAATTACATTAACATGTATTTTTTCGGCCATAAAATTTAGACCAAACAGGCCCGCGCCTAGCAGTTTTGGCGCCCTTGTGCAATATTTTATATGGTGCCCCCAATTTTCTATAACAATTTGTATGATTGATTTACTATATGGAAATATGGGTGAAGGAAAATGTAAAGTATTATCCACTATTGAAAAATAGTATATTATGCAACGAGCATGGAATGATGGTCATTTCACACGAGTATGAAAGAGCCGCAGACGATTAGCGCAATTAGTGTAGAGTAGGGTGACCATTCGTCCCGCATTTCGCGGGACGTCCCGCATTTTGATTTGGTGTCCCCAGGGCCGAATTTTGCTCTGTACTTATATTTGGGAGGTGAATACCTTTTTTTTGCTCTTTACTTATATTTGGGAGGTGAGGACCTTTTTGTTTGTTTGCTCTTCACTTATATTTCGGAAGTGACGACCTTTTTTTTGCTCCGTCCCGCATTGCCTTCTCCAAGAAAATGGTCACCCTAGTGTAGAGTAGAGTAACGATTGAGAAATGGCTATTCCATGCAAGTTTCATACTATACTTTTTCCACGACTATAACTTTATTAAATATTTAATTTTTATTCAGGTTCCTTTTAAAACGAACAATAATTTAACAGTTTTTTCAACCTAATTATTACGTTGTAACCTAGCAACGGTAATGTACGTGTTGTGTCGTATGGAATCTAAATTCAGTTAAAATAATAATACTTGCATCATCTTATTAACTGACTGACCAAAACCAACTCTATTAAAAAATATATTTGCAAAATTCGACAACTTTAACTGTATTGTTTAATTTTAATCCGGTTTCCTTCACAAACTAACAATAATTTGACATATGCTTTCAACTTATTTATTACGTTGCCTAACAACGGTCGGCTATTGCTGCTTGAACCTGTTATGTAAGGAGCTCAAGCTGTTACGTAAAGAGCTCATTACGTAACAGGTCAACGGTGTGTAATAAAAAGGAGTGGGGAACATACTACATTTACTAATCACTGATACGCCTGTAATGAACGTATATCTATATAGCCGTTGAAAACTAATTTTGCGCCATAGTTGATCTCAATTTTTTTTTTTTTTTTTTGAGTTTTGAAAATGAATGCTCTGCGGTCGCGACAGAAATCGGCATTGTTATTAAAATGCAAAGTATTATGATTGTGTTAGGAAACGAATTCATTAAGTTGTTAACGGTTATACAGGTAATTTAAAGTTTTTTTTGGAGACTTAATAATTCTTCATGTAAATTTAGTAAAAATTGTATTTCCTGAACAGCTCGTTCAGGAAATATTTATATATATATTGCTGTAGAGCTCCTACAGCAATAATATCTCGCCATTTGAGATTTTCATCGTTAAATATATTTTCGACATTTTGGCATAATTCTAATTGTTCTTATTCAGAATAATTTTTAAATCTAAAATATTTCACAATATCTCGAAATTGAAGGAATAAGAAGAAAGAGTTTGGTATCGTTCATCTACTGATGTGATAATTACATATAGAAAATGAAAAAAACAAGCAACTTTGTGAGAAATTTATGTGAAATCAATAAATTTTAATGTTTCGCCGTACATTGGTTTATCCTCACATTCATAATCAAACTGTCTTTTTATTTTACACGGTCTTAGGCCCCTTTGTTTTGTGAATTTAGGTTCTATGTCTAAGTTGGATGCGATTTCTTTTGCATTAACGAATAAATCTTCGTTTCTTATTCACAGAACGCCGATATTCCATACTACGTGGTACTTATGCGGCTACTGAACCGACGAAAGGACGAAAATAAAAATCATTCAAATACCGTATTACACCGTATCATTGGGAGGGTTATAAAAGTACACTCTCTTTTTATTGAAAGGAATGATTTTTTTGTTTATAATTGAGAAAGCATACTATCTATATTTTTCTTGGAGTTTTGACGCCTCTGGTGCCTTGGCGCCGTTGTGCACCGCACAACCTTTCACTTATGTACGGCGCGGGCTGGGACCAAACATAGTCGGATTAAATTGATTTTCTTTGTAATTTGAAGATAAAGATTGATCCTGGTGTGTCTGTGTGTTGAAATTTTGTTATTTTTAATTTTCAATTTGACAATAGCCTAAACTTTGTCTAACTTTACATCACTGTCACTCAGTAAATAAATAAAAATTGTAAATTTAAATTCAAGGACACACTAGATTAGGGTGACCATTCGTCCCCCATTTTGCGGGACTGCCCCGCATTTTAACATTTTGTCCCGCATTAAGATGCGTCCCGCAAAAGTCCCGCATTTTAACATTTTGGAGGTGAGGATCTTTTTTTTTTTGCTCTTCACTTGGATTTGGGAGGTGAAGACCTTTTTTTTTGCTCTTCACTTGGATTTTGGGAGATGAGGATCTTTTTTTTTGCTCCGTCCCGCATTGCCTTCTTAAGAAAATGGTCACCCTACACTAGATGGTACTTTTATCTTTAAAATAAACCCTTGTTAGTAAAAATGTATTAATATTTACGTAGTACCAATAATGCTCTCACAACCGAAACACTATTTATATGAAAAATATCTACAGTTATACAACTACAATTACCGACCTTAGCGATATGAATAGTTTAATACAGGCATGTGCAACTTCCAAAAGCTCTAGGGCCGGATAGCGATCTGAAATACATTCGCGGCCCAGAATTTTTTAAGGATCTTTTCTTTAGAATCATCAGTTTTTTTTTATTACCTCACTGAAGTATACCGTCACTTGAGATCTGTGCCTGTCTCTTCGGTAGAAATTGTAGCTAAACGGCTGAACATAGAAAGTTGAAATTTGCCATGCTTGTACAACTCTTTGAACCACATATAGAAATACTACTGAGAATTCAAAAACACGCATCGCGGGAAAATAACAAATATATATTTAAGATTTTTATTTAATTTTTTTAAATTTTGATTTGGGTATCAAATGAAACTCCTAGTTTAAATGAACCAACATATTTTTATTTTTGATAATTCATATGTTTTTTATAGGATTTTACCCATAAATGTGCCAATAAACTATTGTCCCTTAACCTATTTCCTAGAGGGATTAATCTAAAAATCTGGAAAAATTCTCGATAATGTACATTGATGGCAACCGGAGAAGTTCAACAGATTTTTTTTATCAGATCAGTTATTTGTGTCGTTGAAAAAGTTAATAATTTATTTTAAAATTTGTTTAAAAAAATTCTTGTCCCGCACCCTATAACCCAGGAGGGGTTAATCTAAATATCTAAAAAATTGCGATTAATGCATATTAATGTGAACCGGAATAGTACACCAGGAATTTTTAACCTGCTAATTATTTCGAGTGTATGGAATTTTTTGCAACACCGTGCTTATTTAATATTTATCTAGCTGACTGGAGAGTTGGATAGTTATATCTGACTTGATGCGAGCGTAACTAAAGTACGTTTGTAAATCTCTAGATCTGTGTTTCTCAAATACCGGCCCGTGGCTAAATCTATCCGTTCCGCGTAAACTTTAAAAACATATCAAATAGAGTAGGGTGACCATTCGTCCCGCATTTTGATTTGGTGTCCCCAGGGCCGAATTTTGCTCTGTACTTATATTTGGGAGGTGAAGACCTTTTTTTTTGCTCTTTACTTATATTTGGGAGGTGAGGACCTTTTTTTTTGTTTGCTCTTCACTTATATTTCGGAAGTGACGACCTTTTTTTTGCTCCGTCCCGCATTGCCTTCTCCAAGAAAATGGTCACCTTAAAATAGAGTAATATTTTTTGTAAAATAATTTACGGCTACTTGTACATACAATTGTAAATTTTTATCTGTATTAGTAAAAAATATTTAAGTTTTATAGTAAATTTAACTTTAAGTTTTACAATAAATTATACTTGTAAAGCAATATTTTCAACGGTCCGAGTCAAAAAATAAACATTTTACTGGTCCACGAAAGCAAAAATGCCTTTTCGGTCCATGGTAATACTTGGGTTGAGAATCACAGCTCTGTATGAAAGCACTTGACTGATTCTTTCAGTTATCGATATTTATGATTATCATATACCCACAATTTGTTATCACTTCACATTTCACATCAATTTTTTAATTAAATTACATTAGACTTCGTTCAACATAAGAAAAACACAGGTGGATGTTAGCGGTTCCCGTGTGCAGAAACCAAATTTCGTCTATTACGTTATCAACAGTTAATTTAACATATTTCAGTGGCGTCATTTACTTTGATTTGTTTTAAATACGGGTATTGTGTGATGTTTGTTTATTTCCGTTATTATTATTTATATCTCGTACGTTTCAAGGTATACCGTGCACTAAAATGAGTAAAAATTTATTTGAAATACATGATTTTGTTTGTTTGTTATGCACAACAATTGTTAAAAACCCTTATGTACGTCAATGTGATCAGCTGTTTTCTCGCGCAGAATTGATGTCGTAATTTATGATACCCTATGTTTTTCTTATGTTGAACGAAGTCTAGGTTCTGTTTTTGGATATCCACCGAATAAAGTATTGATGTAAGTTGAGTATGTTCTTTATTGTTAGTACTAGCTTCGCTCATTCGAGCATTATAAAAGGTTAACAGTCAGCTAGTACTACGAGGGTCGTCTCAAAAGTAAATTACCGCCGCATTTTTATTTTGTCAAAAAACGAATAACACCACGAACTTCGCAATCGGTGGTAAGAGCAAGTCGAGTCTCCATAGTGGCTGGAGCCTGACTGCCGGATCGATCGACGCACGCGCTTAGAAATTTTACAGTGCTGCCACTACACCCCGACGCAAATTCTCTGAGACTCTCAGAGTTTTCCCGCCAACCACACGGATTAAAAAAAATAGTGTAACTTACTTTTGAAACGACCCTCGTACAATAAAGAACATACGCAACTTACTACATCAATAATTTATTCGGTGGCAATCCAGAAACAACCTCTACAACTCCTATTTCATCAACCACTAATATCTTACACCATCAACCATTAACTATCAATAATCTTATATATTAAATTACATTAATTTTCGTGGATATAGATTTTATTTTGATGTATTAGTGGAAAAATAGTATACCAATGTCTAAAAAATATGAAACATCGATAATTATCCCTACTTGTAGACCTCATTTGAAGAAAAATGAGGTAATATTCACCACCGAACACTTAAAATATAATAAAAACTGTAAAGACGAATATATAATATATAATAAAAATTGTAAAGAACGCATATGGTACAAAACGAAGGTCACCGAATTAATTTGCACAACTAATATTTTCTAATACTGTCGGAGAACCAGAAATTCTCACTTTATTTTCTTTGTTCACCTTTTGAAAACTTTTAGAAATGTTAGTTTTACAAACTAATTTACTAACTCTATTTCATGAATCTGGAGGTATGTAAAATATTAAGTTTTAATGAAAAAAATAGCGTAAACCAAACTAGTTTGCCGTTTTAAATTCCCTGAAAAATACGTTTTTTTTTTAGCATGAACATGTAGTTAAGTATGATAACGTAACGTCACGTATATTATAACGAAAATATCGTGCAAAACAATTTTAAACTTAAACAACGATAAGACCAACGGACCCATGACGCCATTAAATTAATACATACATATATAGTAATTACATTATTATTTTATCATAAACCAATTTAAAAATAAATAAATTTATTTATTAGAAGCTATATTAAATTCTGGTGTTACAAACCTAAAAAAAAAAAATAATAAGATACAGTGAATTTTCATTAATTGCAGGTAGGGCTACCACCTAACACCTTAATCTAACCCGGAGCAAAAAAAAAGTTGTGTTTTAAATAGAGATGTGCCGGATCACATAAAATCCAGATCTGCGAATACAAATAATACGGATCTTTCATGTAAATACAGAGACCTTGAAGCGATAGTTTGATATATTGCGCTGTTCCTATAGACCGTTCAATTGTTAGAATTCACTAAAGGTTAAATGCAGTTTCGAAAATCACCAGCAAAATATGTAATGTTCGTCTTAACATCAGTCTTAACGCCAAAATAAAACTTACTCCACCTTGGGCATTTTTAGATGCAAGCTTGTATGAAAACTAATTTAAATTTTTCTAGATATTTGTTTAAATTAGAAAAACGGATACGGACCCGAGTATGGATTTTTATTTTTTGCAGATTATCCGTGGATACGGATAGCCGGCACACCACTAGTTTTAAATATAATCCATTGCTCATCTGAGTAAGCCATGATATTTTTTTGTTTGGTTGCATAAAATTTAACATTAAAAAATAATTACATTCTTCCAATCTTATTTGTATATTTTTTATGTTCAATTAATATACTTGAACATATTATCAACTCATATTAAATAAAATCTATTAAATAGAAAAACACTCTATTTTTTTGATATTTTATTTTCACATGGTTATTTTTCGCGGCTACCAACAAAACTGCCACCCTACCATAACCTACTCAGATAAAGAAACATCGTGAATGAATTTTAAGTAAATATTTATTATATATACAATATATGCTTCATAAAATAAGAAAAGAAAATCAAAAAAGCGATGAAAGGGAGGCACAGATATTCAGAAAATCACTTGAAGAGCGGTTTTGTACGCTGTCTCAAACTCAACTACATCTATGGTCTATCACGTAATACTATTGCAATGTACCTCCGACTATTGTACGCATGGCAGTAAGCATTAGAAATCTACCCTAATTTCGTTACGCTGTATTTCCGGGAATACCACCATACCATACCATAATACCTACGGACAAGCACGTATTCTACGTCAAAAATAAAATTTAAGGAGGTGCAACATATATAAATATGAGTTATCCTCGTTTACATATTCTTGGTGGAATATTTTCAAAAATTTATGAGTATTGACAATGGCACTAATTCTACAGATATAAGATTCGAAAAAATATAAGATCCGAAACATTCTGTGATCGCATGGTTATTTTGTTGTTTTGTGGGTACAATAAATAAAACTACATTTTTTAAAAGTCTTTATTTTGATCAAAAAAAGGTTTAAATATTAGAGTATTCCAATTAATTTTTAGGACTAGCCGATGTGTCCGTACTCGTATTTCGATAAATACATTTTTTTGTACAAGTGCTTATGATAACTGAAATATTTCAAGTTTATAGGTAGCGCTACCTATGGCCCCCACATATTAACCTTATTGAAAACTACATTGAACAGAAAATTATCGTTTCTTCATTCTAAACCATTTTTCTTATATATTTTGCTTTAGTATATAATAAGTGAGATATGCCAAGTGTATAGGAAACGCTCCTTATAGCCAGTGTTGAGCATAGATAACTTAAAATGTTATCTAGTCAAAGATAAGATAATACCACCTTTTTGTGATCTAAACAAAGATAAAGATAATGTAAAAATAGTTATCTAGAAAAGATAAGATAATCTAGAAAAAAATCAGTTAATAGATAAGATAAACCCCCTCCATATTTTTACGGTGCGAAACTCAAATTTTCCATGATAAATTTATCATCTCGCTTTCATCCAAGGGGATGAAAGTTAAAAGTTAAGAGTATCTCGTTTAATAAATATTGTTGATTCATATTTACATATATGTATACCTAGTTTTGTTATTTGTAGAACATCACAGAATATTGAGGTTAAGTTTTAAATAGACCATATTAGTAACTACGTCACAAAATGAGATTCAGTGCTGCCGCCTCGCGGTTAGTTTCCTCTTATTTGAATTTAGCATGTTGTTTTTTTTTTTTAGTTGTATTTTGGAAGTATAAATTAAGTTTTCAAAGTACGAAAATGCTTCACATCAAAACTACAAATCAGTATTTATTAATTAAAACTCTTATTTTATGCATTATAATTTAAGGTCATTATTTTTGCACCAATATTATTTTTCAGGTTAATTTTGAAAAATTTACGTTAATAATCGTTATTGCAATCGTTGGTAAGTAACATAGCAATAAGTCTGTTTGCCATTTCTAATTAGTTTGAAGGAACAATATATTGTTCTTATTTTATCTATTATTGATTTTCATATTCACTTTAATAATATAAATAAATTTTCCAATTACTTATATAATATAAAAATACGCACATGGATTAAGCGCACATGAAATAAGACACACACAGAAAAAAGCGCACACGGAAAAATACACACGGAAAAAAACGTACGTACACTATATCTCAAATCAGTTTGAAATAAATCGTGAGAAACTATTGCACAGTAAAATTTAATTGTTTGCCCGCTTTAATATATTGCGTTCACTTTTGTAAAGTCAAACCAGATCTAGTTATTTTGGTTAGTTTTATAGTGTAGTACTGACTTTTAAATGTAAATTTGTCATTTCAAAATATTCCTTACGCTGTAAAACCTACTTCAGATTTGTTGGTTATGATCATTATAACTATGACATCATTACATTTTAAGTGATATTTTTTACCATGTTTTAATACCAACATGACATACAATTTCAAAGGTGCAAACTATTGAATGTATCAATTTGTAATTTTTACCAAAATATTTTAAATATTTCCAACCAATTTTAAATTCACACAAATAAGTTGTTACCTAGTGACGCTGATATGAATGACCAAACTCGGCCGGTAATGCTTGGTAAAAATTATAATTTTTACTAAGGCGAGTTTTACTCAATGCATTACATTTACATTTTTGAAAAATTTTGAAAATTTTTGAAAAAGACGTTAGATAATTTAAAACGTTAATCGTAGAAATTAAAAAATAATAAAGCATTGAAAACAGAATAATAAAGAAAAGAAAGTCACATTTTTCTTACTTACTTTCATCAAAACCAAATATTTTTTTAAATAATTATTTTTCTGCTACTAATAATTTAAATTTATATTATTTTTGTGTAAACATATCAATTAACAACTATTATTATTACGCGTTATATGTCAATATATACTTCGGTAAACTTTGGAATATTTCGTTACATTTCGGAATATCGCTTCAATTGTTTTAGATTTTAGACGACAGAAACGCACACGCACCCACGCAAGGACACACGTTGGCGTATTATATTATAGACAATTTTTGTCACAAACATTTTTTTGTTAAGTCAATAGTCAGTAAACAGTTTTAACCCCGAAACACACCCTTAGAATAATATTTTTGAGATACCAAATAGCCTTTGTTTGAATTCTAGTTCTATTGTATCATCGTACCAAATTTCATTAAAATATGGCCAGCCGTTTTTGCGTGAATCTTGGATAAATAGACAGACATATTTTTTTTTGCGGATATTGTCTTAAAATCACCTGAAACGTGTGGAGACCAAATATGAGGCAAAAAGAAGAGATATAGCTTCCAATTTTATTAACATAAAAGATAGATGGAGAGGTTTGGTCTCTATAGATGATTTTTTGTGTTTACTACTGTTTTTATGTACTTTTTAATTTAATAAAAATATTTAATCAAAACAATGCAATTGCCTGCACAATATGTATAGTCAATTAAGTAATGTAATAGTCAATTAAGCTCAATTAATTTTGTTTGACTGTAAATTGAATTTGAAAATATATATGTCTTTTAAAATTATATATTTTTTATATAACATACGAGTCAATTGATTTATAATGTTTTAAAGTGGCACATTGCACATGTTGTATAAATAAAAATTGATGTGAAGTGTGAATTTTCACACATTTCAGGGTTTCGCAGATATTTAGTAAGTGAATGATGATTATGTGAATGCCAAAACAAATTTTATGTTAAAATATTTTTTTGTTAATTTTAATTCGAGTGAAGATTTTGAAAATTGCGCCTATGGCTTCCATTGGTTGTTTTAAGTCATAAGTTCCGTCCCTCTGATTTCGTATACATTGAAACATAGAATTAAATTATAATTTCAACAATTGCCACTGGTTATTAAATTTACGCTTTTAAAAATTAAATGCAACATTTGCCAAAATATATCTACAATTTTGAAAAAATAATTCAAACAAAATAAAAATGCAAAAAAAACACAGAATAAATAAAATTGTCTCCAGACTGAAAGCGAACCCTAGCTTGCAATTTAGAAAGCAAGATGTCTAACCACTACACCATGAAAGCATACTGGTTTACTGTGTTACATAACAAATTAAATATTTAGATCGTCAACAAAAAAACACAAAAATTGCGTTAATTTCCGAAAACATAATCTGATCAAAAATTCCTGTTGTGCTATTCCGGTTCGCACCAATCTACATTACTCAGATTACATTATTCAGATTTTTATTTTAAACCATCTGGGCTACAGGTTGTGGGACAAATTTTTTTTTGCACAATTTTGACAAAAATCGCGTAAAAATAATTTATTTTGCAAAAATAAAATTTTGATCGTTAATCCACGTACTAAGGGCTTTCATTTGATACCCTACTCAGAATTTAAAAAAAAATATTTTTTTTTCGATGAGCCCATATTTGTTTATATTTTTAGGGGGCTATGTTTTTTAGAAGTTTTAGTATTTTTACTATGTGCGGATCAAAGAGTTGTATAAGCATGCCAAATTTCAACTCTCTAAGTTTAGCCGTTTGGCTACAATTTTTACCAAACAGACAGACGACAAAATGACGGTATAAGAGTTTTACGGTCATACCTACAAAGTCCTAATAAAAGGTTAGGGTTCAGATTTTGGTTCATTGACCTTAAAATGTAATGATTCAGTTCAGGTTCACGAAAAATACAGTCTTTTTCGGGTTTCATGTTCGGGTTCGGGTTCGGTTTCAGGTCCCTGGTATTGATAACAGTAAAATATTCAATCAAAAAGTATCTACACTAAAATACTAGTATCGATAGAAAATTGTCGATACTTTACTAGTATTGATAGAAAATTATCAATACCTTACTAGTATTGATATACTAGCGTCGGCGAATCAACGCAGTTACGTCACACGACGTAACAAACGACTGTATTGTTTGGAACAATGCAATCGTTTGTTACGTCGTGTGACGTAACTGCGTTGATTCGTCGACGCTAGTATAGTATCGTTTCATCTCTAGCGCGAACACGCGATGCTACCGGGATAGTTAATAAAAGAATTAAAGTATCCTAATTAAGGTTTATTTATTTATTGAATTGTTGAAAAGGTTCTGAAAAGTTTTTAAATTTTAAAACAAAATTATCTGAAACTTCTGAATATTGTATTAACTAGTTAATTTCAAAGTTGAAGTGATTGTAAATTAATATGTAGATTGCAATTCAATTTAGAATCAAATTAAAAATTTATTTTTGATTATTCAATCCCAGAGTGAAATTGAAGTTAAATATATTATTGTTTTTAAGTTTTAATAATAGCTGAATATAGAAGCTTACAATGCACAATATAAAGTATAATTGAAAGAGATATTACTCGTACATACATACATAATACGTACATACATACCCAGCGTCGGATTGGCAACAAATTTCGGCCCGGCAATTTGTACTGAATTCGGTCCACACGGTCCATTCGATAGACTTCGTTCAACATAAAAAAAAAAAAACAGAATATCATAAATTACAGTTGATCACATTGACGTACATAACGGTTTTGAACAATTTTTGTGGATACCAAACAAACAAAATCATGTATTTCAAATACATTTTTCTCATTTTAGTACAAAGTATACCTTGAAACGTACGAGAAATAAAAAATAATTACGGAAATAAACAAGCAACATCGCACAAAACGCGTAGTCAAAAACAAATCAAAGTAAGTGACGCCACTGAAATGTATTAAATCAACTGTTGATAACGTAATGGATGAAATTTAGTTTCTGCACATGGGAGCCACTAACATCCGTCTGTGTTTTTCTTATGTTGAACGAAGTCTACTGTGGTCGACGAAAAAATAACACCTTGTTGATAATATGTTTATTATTTATTATGAAGAAAAACACGGATAACTTCATCGTAACAGCTTTTCACGCGCAACATTTTCATAAAATATTCCAAGTGTGATTGTGTGAGAGTATTTTTCAGTCTGTTTAAAATGTATTTGTTTTGAAAAAGCTCATTTGCAACTCTTGTGTCGATATTAAAGTCATTAATCGGTAATATTTTGGGTCCTATAACTCTTACATGGAGCAAAGGGTTTCAATGTAGTGTTTCCATCGGGTAAGGTTACGGTTTAATATAGTTACAGTTATTCCTTATTCTCCTTCTCTATTTACCGTCGCCAGGTTAGTTTGGGTCTTCCAACCCGCAGGGCCGGAAAACAGCCGATTGGACCGATTGCGCCCAATCGGGCCCCGCGCTATAGGGGGCCCCGCAGAAACGACTCAATCTCGAAACCATCGATTTTTTCAAAATTATCAAAAATACTTTACAATTTCCGGTTAAAATCTGAAAAAAAGTGTAAAAAAGGTCTTAACTTACAATTGACAGCTTCGGACTAAATAGGGTAATTTATTGCTTTCTTCTGTGTTACCCTGTTACTGGATGTGATGAACAGGTTCACATCGGACGTGACCATATGAATAGAATCCTCAAGTACCAACTTATACTAATTATATTACCCGCCAAATTTTCTTAAAATCACTTTCTTTTTTATGATAGGACAATTAGATGTATAGATGGTAAAAATCTAATATTTTTAAAATGCTGCAAGGGTTTAAGAAAAGGTTACTTACAATTTTGTAGTGAAACTGTAAACGTTGATATCAAAAACAAAATAGTAATATATTTTATTCATTAATAATAATAAATTAGTACTGCGAGCCTAGTAGGCCCATGGCTTGATTGATTGTTCTTCTCCACTCGTTCTTATTTAAAGTTTTTTCTTTCCATTTAGTGATCTTCAGCTGTTCTAGATCTTTCTCCACCTCCTTCCACCAACTCGTCCTCGGTCTTCCTCTCCTTTTCTTGCCACCAATTGTTCTCTGCATCATGGACTTTGGTAATCTAGTTTCTGGCATTCTCTCCACATGTCCCAGCCAGCGGAGACGTTGAGATTTTATGACTGCTATGATATTCTTCTACATACAGCTTCTCCATACATTTCTTCTACTTCCTGGTTTGTCCTTCGTAGCCATATCCTGTCCACCATTTTTCCTCCAAAAATCTTTTCTTTCCCATATTTTAACCCTGTTTTGTTCTGATATGTTTAGAGTCCACGCCTCGCTTCCATATGTCACTATTGGTCGTATCACTGTCTTATAGATTCTCACCTTTGTTTTTCTTGAGATATTCTTACTTCTTAGTAGTTTACCTAGTGCGTGGATACATTTATTTCCTGCCATTAATCTTGTCTGTATCTCAGTCCTTATCTCTACGACTACGTGTAAATACTGTTCCTAGGTTTTTGCTTCTTCTTCTAGTCTCGTTACTATTTCTTTTATTTCCCGTTTACTTCGGGTTATAACTACTAGAATTGGTGTCTCTTTTGGTATAGTAGTCCCGTTCTATTAATTTTCGCATTTCTTATTATTTTTTCCATAATGAAGTTGAATAGTACTGATGACATTGTCGCCCTGTCTGACTCCCTCTTTAACCTCGAATTTTTCAGATGTATTATTTTTTATTTGTACTCTGTTCATCGTTTTTTGCAATGTTAATTGTACCATATTTATTAGTTGCTGGCTAATTCCCAATTCTCTTAGGGCGTTATACAGCTCCTTCCTTTTGACTCTGTCATAAGCCTGCTTGAAGTCGATGAAGAGGACATATGTTTCTTTCTCAAATTCGTAATTTTTTTCGGCTTGAATTTCTCGTAACAGGTATATCTGCTCTGTTGTGCTTCTCCCTTGTCTAAAGCCGCTTTGATATTCACCGATGATGTTGTCCATGTTTTTAATCAATCTATTCTTAATATTTTATATGCTACATTTAAAAGCGCTATTCCCCTATAATTCTGAAACTCGCTTTTTGTCGCCTTTCTTGAAAATGGGACATATCGTGGCCTCGGCCCATTCTGGTGGTACCTGTTCTTGGGTCCATATTTCTTCTATCAACCTTTGCATCTGCTTCACTAGTTCTGCTCCGCATTCTGCTATATTCTTCTCTTCACCTTTTTGAATCCACGTCCCTTTGTGAATTTCTTTTCTTTGGAAATACGTACTTTTGATTATTATGTCCTTTTTTTTCGCGAAGTCGATTAGAAGGTGTCCATTTTCATTCGTGTCTATATGTTTGCTGTATTTTCCTATTGTGAGTCTAAAGACCGCTTCTTTTCCTAGTTTAGCATTAGCGTCTCCTAATATTACTTTTAGATCGTACTTCGCTACTCCTTCATAGACTCTGTCTAGCTCATTATAAAAGTGTTCCTTTGTTTCCATCTCTTTTTCTTCCGATGGAGCGTGTCTATGGATAAATGTTATTTTTCGGTACTTTCCTTGCATTCTTATGAGGCACATTCTTTCTGAAATTGGTCGGAAATCAACTTATACTTCAAATCGGTCGGAAATTCAATAAATAATTAAAATCTTGAAAATTATATATAAATTCTAATTAATTTATTTATTCTAACTAATTTTGTTAATTGTTATAGCTTAGTTGGTATAACTATTAATTATAACAATTAATAATAAATAATTAACAAAATTAATTAATTAATTAATAATTAAAAATTATATTTATTATTAATTGTTATAATTAATAGTTTTATATCAACTAAATTTGAAAGGCCCCGCAAAAAAAATTACAATCGGGCCCCGCACTCCTCAGATCCGGCCCTGCCAACCCGTCTTTTGCCCTGCGAGTTCCAGTCCAACGCTTCTTTTGCAGCGTTGTCCGGTTCTCTTTATTAGTGATGGTATCTGATCAGTGAATGCCTACTATAATTCGCAAACATTTATTAATAACTGTTTGTAATTTGCTGGTCATCGTTTCTGTGACTCGCCAAGTCTGACGTGTTGTCAATCTCGCTTTATTAAGGACCATGTTTCGGAGCCATACATAAGTACAGGACGTACTATAACTTGGTATAACCTGATCTTGGTGCTCCTCCAAAGGTTTCGTTTTGAAGAGGGGACCAAGTGCAAAATACGATGCATTTGCAGCTTTCAAAAGTAATTTACAGGAAAAAAAACTTATTTTAGACATATTAAAGTGACACCCGCTGTTCTAACAAAATGGCGAATTTTGATCAAAATTTTGTTGAATTGCAAGAAAGAAATTCCAAATTGACTTAAACCACAACCGCCAAATAGTCCAGATTTTAATGTATTGGATCTTGGCTTTTTCAATTCTATACAATCCTCAAAATATACAGCTTCACCGAATACAATCGACGAACTGACTGAATGCGTACAAAATGCATTTAATGCATTAAACATACAAACCCTTGATAATTTTTTTATAACATTGCAAACTTGTCTAGAAGTAACCATGTTAGCAAAAGGTGGGAATTCCTATAAGGTTCCGGACATTAATAAGGCAAAACTTCATAGTAAGGGACGATTGCAAACAACATTATCATGCTCCATACAAGCTGTGGAGACAGCTACGTCCTTCTTAAATTAATACTTTTTGTATTATTCTTTGTTTTACTAGATATTTGTAACTATTTCGTAAATAAAATCATTCTAAATGAATATCATGTTTTCGGACAAACAAAAAATCAAAATGTATACCATATTTTCAGACGGTGGAAGTATTTAGCGATTTAATTAGTAATAGTGATTTACATTTAAACGATGCTAGCAATTGGTTTGCGGCAAACATGTTGTCTCTAAACAAAAACAAATGTGAAAGTATGGTTATTTCTTTAAGAAGACAACCTTTGACAGTCCGGGCTTTATTAAATTTTTAGGGGTATATGTTGACAAGGAATTAAATTGGAAACACCATGTTGATTATGTGAGTGGTAAACTATGTAGAACAATTTTCTTACTGAGAAATCTTGTGGACATAGTAACTACAGATGTGATCTTAGTACAGTGATGGCGAACCTATGGCACGCGTGTCACGGGTGACACGCCTAGACATTTTGGGTGACACGCATCATTTACGAATGGTCTTCAGCCAAGAACAGTGAACGCATCTGGTATGAAGTGTTTGTCGACTTAAGGTCCAAGCTTGAGAATCTGGAAAGAAATCGTTTGGAGAATGAAAAAGAGTGCCACTACTAACAGGAAATTTCGAGTGCTTGGAACGGATTCTGGACACTTTAAACCCTCTGAAAAATCTAACGATGGTATTATTCATATTTTTTTCCTCTACGTACATATGTGAGACTTTATAGGGGAAGTATTTTAAGATCGCAGCGCTATTGCGGCATACTTGGAACCTTCAATAGACATTCGTTACATATAATCAACGTGAATTTTAATGTTTTCTGGTGGTTTTTGTAATTTTGCTACAATATTAATACTTGTTTTTATGCAATTATATTTTAATGCAAACATTTTTTATAAAAAAAGCGCGATAGAATGTCTATTTCTGTAATTGCTAAAATCCCACCAGATGTCATATCGCTTAGCAATTTTTCCCTATTCTCGGCGTTAAATAATATTAAAACCAATCAAAGAAATCGACTGACAGATGAAGTTAGTAGTACTTGCTTGGGTTTGTGGTGCACGAGAAACCTTCAATTGAAGATTGAGCAAATGCAAATCAGCAACATAAAAGTCACTAATATAAAAAATCATTTGTTTTTGCTTTTTTTAACAAATAAATAAATAAAAAAATATATATCTATTTTTTGTACTAGGGCTGCGAATATCACAAAATTATGGATATTTCTAGACGTGACACGGCACCCGAGTTAAGCTAGGTTTTTCCGAATTTTGACACACCGAGCTCAGAAGGTTCTCCATCAGTGTCTTAGTAGCTTATTACTCACTTTTTCAATCACATACAATGTATTTCTTATACGCTCTTAGCATATCCAAGTGAAGAGCAAAAAAAAGGTCCTCACCTCCCAAATCCAAGTGAAGAGCAAACAAAAAGGTCCTCATTTCTTCAAATACAAGTTACAAAATGCGGGACAAATATTAAAATGCGGGACAAAATGTTAGAATGCAGGACGAATGGTCACCCTATCTTAGCATGGGGACACTCGTCCTCTGCTGATAGAATTTTTGCATTGCAAAGATGCGCTGTGAGAATTTCTTACAGAGCAGACTGTCAAAAATCTTTTTTATCTTTGCAAATTATGACTCTGCAATCACTCTATATTTTTGCCTGTTTAAAATTTTTTTACAAAAATAAAAACGACTTTAAATCTTTTAATGACATTCATAATCATAATACTAGATACAAGAATGATATATATCCTAAATTCAGCCGTCTATCAAAATCCAGAAATAGCACTACCTACTACGCTATTAAATTCTTTAATAAATTGCCAGAGTCAGTAAGACTTTTACCCCAAAATAAATTTGAAGCGTTTGTGAAGGATGTGCTAATTCAAAATCTATTATACTCTGTGTCCGAATATTTTGATTTAAATTTTTAGTATTATCATCAGTTTTTCTGTATCTGATTAATAATCTGAGTAATAATTGTATCTATGTGTAACTCTTTTGTGTAAATCTACACTATTTGCTTGATTTTGCTTGACTGACTGTAAACGATTTAATTGTATTGTATTGTGGTCAATAAATAATAATAATAATAATAATAATAATAATTATTATTATTATTATTATTAAATATGAAACTCTTGCAACAAGAGGTGTAAAGAATGATATGATTTTACTATTCAAAATCATAAATAATATAATAGATAGTCAACTATTTATTACAGAAATTAACTTTAATGTGTCACAATATACTGTAGGAAACAAATAACATTTTACGTTGAAAACTGCAGCACTAATTTTTATTTAAACTCCGCCCTTAATGTGTAGATGTACCTATGTTAACTATCAATAATAATTTAAATTCCATCGATATGTTTAACACTTCGTTATCTTTGTTTAAAAAACACAAGCATTTAAAAATCAATACTTGATTATTATATTTGTCTCCATATTTTATACTTTTTATGCTACAACTAGTGCACCCGTTGCCAAATGTGTTGGCCAACATATCATTTCTTTAATGTGGAACTTTCTCGACGCCTCTGACTTCTTTCTCTACCTATAAGCCTTACTTCATTCAATTCAAATTAAATAAACTCTTCGCCCATTATTAAAAACTGGACAAATTATAAGTATTATTCCGAATTATTTATTCATGAATTTTTTAAGTTGGGAAAACGATTCATTTTTACTCAGTGAATAAATCTGCAAAATATTGTTCACTTCGGTCAAAGGATATAGGAATGTCTAGAGTTTCTTGTTTATGCCTACGAAATCCTAGACATTTATACATGTAATTATATTCTTAGATTCTTAGAGAATAAATCTGCAAAATATTGTTCACATCGGTCAAAGGTTATAGGAGTGTCTAGAGTCTCTTGTTTATGCCTACGAAACCCTAATAATAAACCCCCGTAATTATATTTGTACATTCTTAGAGAATAGATGTGTAAAATATTGTTCATTTCGGTCAAAGGGTATAGAAGTGTCTAGAGTTTCTTGTTCATGCTTACAAAACCTTTGACATTTCTGTATGTAATTATATTTGTAGATTGTTGGAGAATAAATCTGCAAAATATTGTTCATATCGGTCAAAGGATATAGAAGTGTCTAGAGTTTCTTGTTTATGCCTACGAAATCCTAGACATTTATATATGTAATTATATTCGTAGATTCTTAGGGAATAAATTTACAAAATATTGTTCACATCGGTCAAAGCATATAGGGGTGTCTAGAGTTTCTTGTTTATGCCTACAAAAGCCTATACATTTCTTTATGTAATTATATTCGTAGCTTCTTAGAGAATAAATCTGCAAAATATTAACATATCGGTCAAAGTATATAGCAGTGTCTAGAGTTTCTTGTTTATGCCTACGAAATCGGATAAATCATCACGTATCCTCAGGAACGGACGAACGGACAGGATAAGCTCATTATAATATAGGGATGGCTCTACTTTCTAAGCTTGTACTTGTAAATATTCTTAACATTGTTCATATATATTTACTAGCTCACACTTTGTTAATTATTGTAAAAATAACGTAGATATCTGTGCCTAGCCGCTCATTGTGGCTGTTGATGTCACATACAGAAAAATAAATAGTAAATATATGTCATCAAAATCACTCGATATATTTTTTAAATCTACTAAAGCAGATTCAACCGTTTTATAAGTATACATACGTCCGTTCCACTTGTTATAAAAAATAAAGAGAGCAGTGACGTTATTTCAAAGATTTTTAAAATAGTGTGTGCAGGTGACGTTCTGTGGTGTGCAGTTATAAGAAAGTCGAAATTTGTTAGTGAATTTTGAATACTTACAGCTTCGAAACGTAGCTGCTCGAACAGAGTTATTATCTAGTAGTCATCGGCCTCATGTGGCTAATTGCCCCGATAAAATAAACAAAACAATAGATGAATAGAAAAACAATAGACCACTATCCATAACGGCTATTACACACGACACCGCAGCCGATACGAAATTACATTTTAAGTTCAATTTAAATAATTTGTAAATCAAATAATTGTGCCACAACAGAAACCATTAAATACTAATTGCGAACGGCCCTCCGGGATATTTCTGATTTCCCGCTGGACCAGTCTATCACTGAGCATATTCCGCACATACGTATCCAATTGTTCCAGATCATGTATAAAATGTGATATTAGTATTAGAAGACTAATTTTTTAACTATCGACGAAGAACCATATTTATAAGTCCCAGATTGGTGGACAAAAAAACGTATATCAATTTATATAATTTTACAAGAGACAGTTAATATCTGCTACGTTAGCTTATGGCACTAGGAAAATTTGGTATGCGATGTAGTATATTGTATCAAAAGAAAGGTGCATTCACTTATGTACTTCTATGAGTAAGTGTATTTGTTAATACCTATGAAGTGAACCGATAAATATTTTCTCCCACTTTTTAACTTATGCACATAAACTTTTCCGCGATCGCAGGGGGTTAACATACAAGTAATGTTGCCACCTCTTCGGATCTGACCCGGAGGTTCCGGGTTTTACAGTTTTGTGTCCGGGTTCCGGGTTTGATCCGTATTTCTCCGGGTCGCTTTTTGATTTGGTAAATGATCAAATTATATTTTCGAAAGATATGAAATTTTTGTGTTTATGGCTAAGATAGTGTACATCTTCTTTTGTAATTAAAACTATAAAAACACATTTTTAACAGCTGAGAAACGACTTTGTTTGCGAACTATACTGCGTTATGTAATGCAAGTGGTGTAACGTTCATGTGTGAAAGCTCCGTTAGTTACATTATGATCCGACTTATTTTTTGAATTAAGTTTTTAGCTTTTAAGGTATGAAATGCATACATTATTTATAGTAAAATCACAAAAAAATCACTGGGATTTTTTAATTTAAATTTTACTGTGACGAAATTTTCGTAAATTTAGTTTTAAATAATTAAATGATAGCTCTTATTACTCAAATTAACGAATAAAAGTGATTATCAAAAAGCTGTTGATTTTGATGTGATTATAGAAAAAAATATTGTCCTAGACGTCCAGTATTCTGTTGGCTTCTTACACTTATTAATTACCTACAAAATCCTGAAATGTGTGAAAATTCACACTTCACAGAAATTTTTTTAGTTAGTGACCATGTCTGGACTCAATCCGTAAGAAACTTCCCGTTCTTACGTATTGACTTATTGATGACGTTATATAGAGCTTTAGGTGTGAAATTAGCTTTCTCCACGACCACTATAGAATTTACCAATTCTAAAACCAATTTTGACTACAAAAAGTTAATATTCTAACACAAGAGTTGGAATGTTATTCTAAAGCACTTATCTTCTTATGCATTTTGCGTGTATTTCATTCCATCACTTGTTATAACTATTCCATGCTTGTTGTCATTTGTTTTTGTAGGGTTACATATATACAATGTTTACATTAAACAAATGCAACATAACTTCTTAAAAAGTACTTAAATAGTGGCCAATGTGCGGCAAATTAAATTAAAATTAAACAAATAATAAATAAAAAAATAAGTTTAATTAATTGATTAATTTGTTATGTAATATAAATTATTTGTTAATTTTTTTTTCTTTGTGGTGATCGTGGAGAAAGTTGGGTCTGTGATTCGGTTGGAAGTGAAAATTCGATGCTCGTGGTTCCTCACGCTCACCTGCGGCTCGCGCTCTGAATATTCCACTCGCATCGAATTTTCTCATTCCAACCTTCTTACAGAATATACTATTTTAGATGTTTTTGATTATCCAATATTGTTTCCATGCTCTCGTCTCTCTTTTTCAATTTCTGTTTCTGAATTGCCTGACTGAACAGTCAAAAAATTATTTCACTTTTTTTTATTAATTTTAAAATATTTTTTTAATATAACACTGCAGTATTACTATATAATAACTATATTTAAGGAATTTGGAATTAAAATTTAGGATTAGAAAATTAGAATTTATATATTCGTTTTAATGTTTAAAGGTGTTTTTTTTTTATCTATTTGTAATTAGAATAAATATCAAAATAACCTTGACTGTGCCTTTTGGGTCATGAGATAGCTTAAATTATTTAGTTACATGCATATTATATTTGTTATCAGTTTACAGTATGTTTTTAGAATATATTTTTTTTTGAGACTGTTTTAACTGCTAGTTCAATACGGGTTATTTACGTCGGTTGAAAATTTGCTATCAGACTGTTGACTTTATGTTTAGGTTTTTTGACTTTATTTGAGATAAAATATACAGGGTGAGGCAACATTTATGTTCACCTCGATTATTTCCTTAATAAAAAGAGTTATAAAAATACTATTCAAATAAAACTTATTCGGAGTAATGGGGGTCAGACTTAAGAGGTAACAAACATTTTTTTTTCATTTGTTTTGCAAGAGGCACGGTAGTTAATAACCATTTTTTAAATTACACTACACATATTATTTGACACAATATTACTTTTTTTTTTTCTCTCTATTCAACGGTGTACAACTTTTATATCCTTACATAACAACATTTTTGAGAAAAGCAACATTTTGTGGTCTTAAAATTAATAAGTGATCTGTGTCTTATTTCTCGACACTTTTCATTTCTCGAGAAATGAAAAATTATACTTATTTTCTCGAGAATTCTCGAGGAATCTCGAGAAAAATAATTAGAAAATTAGAAAAGTAATTAGAAAATTAGAAAAATGATTAGATAATATACATATTTTTTGTAATTTTGAAAATATTGTAGAGGATAAAAACATGTTAAAATTATAGTCAAATTGAAAGTACTAAAGTATTCATTTAAATAACATTAGAACAAATGTATAACGGGACTTTAAAAATGATTACGAAAACGAATAGAGAAATTTTCAAAAAATTAAGAAATTAATCATAATAGTAATAATTATTTTATTTAACTTGTAGGTAATCTTTTACATATGTAACAGTTTTAAACTGAACAAAAAATGAAATGTAACTAATAATAATAAATAATACACTAAATTAAAATAAAATATTGTAACAATAAATGCTAATTAGCTAAATATTATAAATCGCTTCTTTCTGTTGCCACAGTTGCGCTATGAGAGACAGAAGACAAATTTTATTAAAATTAAATTATAATCAGTGACTCGCTAAACATTATATTTTTTAAAATAGTTTTTTAAAAGCACAATGCATTTAACGTGGCGTCGAGAAATATTTACATTTCTCGAAAAATAAAAAATGAGAATTACAACGTTTTCTCGATAAATTCTCGAGAAAAAACACTATCTGTGACTCATAACAGTAATCTACCTATTGAATAATAGCATGCATTTGTTTTCATTATTTTCTAAAAAATAAGTCGTCATTTTTTTTTTAATTTAGAAATTATGATGCTTCGGCTACTTGGCTAATAGCACCTGGTACATTGAATAGTTCTATTACAATCCTATGTTACATTACAACAGTCTACATACAATACATGTTAATTTATATCATTTGCAGTGGATAACTATACAGTGGATTTCATATTTTATTGTACATGTTTATTTGTCTTAAGTAATTTATTATGTTTGTGGTTGTGTCTGTGGAGTTAGAGAGGGCATGTTTGATTGTATTCTGGATGTTGTAACTTGAGTATGATGTGAGTATGATGTGTTCCACGGTTACCCTGGTGTTGCATGTTTCGCATATCGGTGGTTCTAGGTTGTGGAACAGGTATGCATGTGTTGGCGGTGTGGCCTATTCTCAGTCTTGTTAAGACGTTTTGTCTTCCTCTGCACTGGCTCCATTTTTTTGTAGTGTTCTTGACTGCCCTTAGTTTGTTGGTTGTGTCTGTGTTGGTCAATTCTGTGTTCCAGGCGTCTCTGATCTTTAATTTAATATAGCTTTTTACATCATCTGCTGAATCGTCATTTTGAAAGCCACAAAATGCGATTTTCACAAAAATTTTGTTATGGTAAGATATACCAAGATTATTAAAGTATAGGTTGTGTCGTAACTTGTGACCAATCAGAGCGTGAGAGGGAATACGTCACATGTCTGCTTAGTTCAAACTAGCATACAAAATTAATATAGATGTTGCATGTTTTTAAATATTTTTATTGGCTGTATTCATAATTGATATTTATTTCAAGACAGTTCTACTGAATAAATTATAAATAAATCCATAAGGAAATTTTATACTGATTTATATAAAATTTAAGGTGATGGGTATTTGTATTATAGATAATAAATAACAATAAAATCGAATACAAATATAATTTTATGTATTTTTAAATAAAAATAGAAAAACAAATTGCTATAATAATATAGTAATTAATAAAATTAGAGGTTATATCTGTTTTTAAGAACGGCTAGCCGCATTTTAACGAAATTTGGTACAATAGAGTAGAACCAGGATTCAAATATAGGCATGGTATCTCAAAATTTTCTTTCTTAGGGGGTGTTTCTGGGTTAAAACTGGTACTAAAAAATTTAGAATATTTCCTTTATAAACAGAACTATTTTAACAGAAAAAACTATACAATAAATGTTATTTATAAGAAAACAAATCTTATTTGTTCTCTGCATTTTTTCAATATGATGAATATTAGGGGGTCACCCTAAAACTAAAATATTGAAATATTTTACTTACTATTCTCTTCACATCAAAAATGAATGTAAGAAAATTTATTTAGAACGAAGAAATATTCCTTTCGAAGAAAAAAGAAATTAAAACAAGTAGAATTTCAAAAAATTAAACGATATTTTTTTATTTATAGACAAAATTCAAACTTCACGTGTATACAACATATACGATAAACAAAGGCTGACGTCCCGTTAGCATACAGATGACGTGTAACTTCGTTATTTACCCCCACCACTACAAGTTACGAGACAACCTTTACTTTAATATTCTTGAGGATATACAAGTTTTGCAACGCTGAATAGAGAAAAAAAGGTCTATAATAATATGTTTAATGTAATTTGAAGAAAAGTTATTTACTGTCATACCTTTTGCAAAACAAATGCAAAAAATGTTTGATACGATTATCGTCTGACCCCATTGTCTCAAATATGTTTTGTTTGAGTAATATTTTTATTAAGGAAATAATCGAGGTGTACATAAGTGTTGCCTCACCCTGTATATGCTAATGTGGGAGAGAAAGTAATGCAAATATTTATTAAAAATAAATATTTTGTTGCTGATAACGATAATAATATATAATTATTAATTAGAGTATGACTAGCACAAAATAATTAAATAAACAAATTTACAAAAATAAAAAAATTAAAATTGTGAATACATTTATACAACTAACATAAATAATAAAACAATAATATTATAAATAACATATACTAATTAAATTCTAATTAAAAATAGGTATTACATCTACAGATATAAATACTTCTGTATACTTTTGCGACGGTGCGAATTTTATACAGATTTTGGATTTTAAAATAAGCGATGTGATTAAAAAATATACAAATTAGTGTCGCAACATATTTTTTTTTTCTCTTGCCATATCCATTGCGATTGTTGGATGTCATTGCAATCCGCATTTTCCTCTCTGCCATTTGAAATATGAATGTCACACCGATAATTTGTTATAAACGAAACAGGTGATCCTTGGTCTTCTGCGACTTCTCCCTTCAACCTTTCTCTGTATAATATTTTGTAGGATACGGTATTTGTCAGACCTTATTCTTAGGTTATTCTCCACTGCACAAATATTATAATTAATCCATTTTGTTAAAAAAAATGTCCTTTCAAAAGCTATATTATTAATACTGGCGGACTGGCCCCCCGGGACACCAGGCAATTTCACGGTGAGCCAGTCCCAATAGGACCAATTCTTGGCTCAATGGGGTCAGTTCTTGATTCAATGAGGTCGGCTCTTGACCCTATGTGGCCTATTTATTCCAATTTTTCAGAGTCGGAAAATATTGCCAGTCCGCCACTGTTATTTATAGAAAGTATAACTGAAAATTTAAAAATTAAAAAAAGAAAAAAGTAGTAAACTAAATATATTGACAAATTGTTCATAGTATGAATTATCAGCCGACATGTAGTTGTGGGTCGTTTAGTTCATCCGTTTAGTCCATAATGTTGATAAAAAGTTATTCTTTTTTTTTATTTAAAAATTTTAAGACGCTTCAGCTACTGTGGCTATTAGCGTCTGTGTTTACATCGATTTTTACAATATATGTTTTATTTTACATAGATAGGTTTTAAACAGATTTTATTTTATAGATTTACTTGTGTGATAAAGTTGAGTATATTTGTCATTGTATTTGTGTCGTTCGCAAGGGCTTGTTTCATCGTGTTTGGGATGTTGTTCCTTAGTTTTTCTTATTGGTATTTTGTGCAGTGTAGTATGATGTGTTCGAGGGTGAGTGGTGTGTCGCATGTTGGTTGTTGTGTTTTTTTGAAGATGTGTTCATATGTTAACAGGGTGTGCCCTATTCTGAGTCTTGTTAGTGTGACCTGGTCTTTTCTTCTGTGTGTAGATGTCCAATTTTGGGTAGTTTCTTTTATGTTTCTTAATTTGTTGGTAATATTTGTGTTGGTCCATTCATTGCTCCACTCTTCTTTGATTCTTGCTTTAATTATGTGTTTTTGATCTTCGGGTTGTATTGCTATTTTGAGTTCTTCATCTTGAATTGCTTGTCTTGTGTTTTCGTCTGCTTTTTCATTCCCCTTTATGCCTATGTGGGATGGGATCCACACGAAAGTGACTTTTGTATTTTTGTAGTTTCTAATGGCATCGTGTATGTTTTCTTGTCCTTTTTTGTGTGAGGATTTTTTGGGTAGGTCTGTTGGTACGACCAAAGTACACTAAGTGAGTCGGTGTATATTATGTAGTGTTTGTGTTGTTCTTTGGATGTCTTTATGTGTTCTGTCGCCTTCTGTATGCTAAATGCCTCTGCTGTGTATTTGCTGCACTGGTTGGGTAGATGGTATCTATAGGTTTTATCGCCTATTATGGTTGCTGATCCCGTTTGTTCATCTATTTTTAATCCGTCTGTATATATTTCTATTGCGTTGAGGTATTTATTTCGTAATTCGTGGTAAGATTGCTTGTATATTTCAGGGCTGGTTTGGTGCTTAGGATATTTTGTTAGGGTTAGGTCAAACTGTGGAGAGAGTAGCGTCCATTGTGGGGATTTATTATGATACATTTTTTCTATTTTGGGAATGATAATATTATAATGTTGGGTTAATTTGCAGATATGTTTTTGAAGAGGAGTTTTGTCTAGGAGTTTTTGGTTGTTTGTTGTGTTTTGGTATATATATATTATTTGTAGGCAGGGTTTGTAGGACTTTTTGCAACGGTTGTTACGTAATTTAGAATTACTTGGTTACCACCGTAAGGTTTAATTAAGGTTTAACTTCAACTTCGCAGAGAAGGCTATTTATCGGGGTTAGTTCTCAGGGCTCCTGTAGAAATTCTTATCGCAGTGTTTTGTATAGTTTCCAATCCACGTATATTGGTCTATTTTGGTGTTGCGTAGACCAGTGTTTCTCAACCTTTTCTGGCATGGGGTCCCCAAAATAACGTAAATACAGTCTGCGGCCCCCTATATATATATATATATATATAGAGAGAGAGAGAGAGAGAGAAAGAGAGACGGAGGGATCACAAGGTATATCAAGATAGAGGAAACACGATATTTCTCTGAAAGACGATGTGTGAGCAAGTTGGGAAAAAAATTTGGTGACCAGAGTTTACCCACATAATTGGATGGTAGTATCTAAATTTTTCGGAACAAACCGGAAGTATAGGATATCAAGGACAACTTCGATTTTTTATATAGGAACGTATGACGTGTTGGGTATCTTTTGATAAAACTTTTACATAAATATAATTTTAATTTCTGTTACGATTACCTATAATGGCTTGCAAGTATATTTATTTACAAGTGTTCAAAGTTGCTTTCCATTTTGAACACTTTCGCATCCTTACTCTTTAGCTAACAGTAGCTCGGAGCATAATAAAAAATATTGCACGTTCAAGTCGTACCTACTTGAAAGTACTTGAAGTACCTCCAACGTGAACCGTTTTAATTAATTTAAATTAGTTGTCAAAATAAGTATAGTTTATTTTATTGATGTTTAAAAGGTATATTTTAGTTAATATAAATGTCATATATTTATGAATATATCTTGCAAAATTCAGCGTTTTTCTATTATAATTTCATGCTTCGATCTTATATGACTTCGCGGCCCCCCGGTTGAGAAACGCTGGCGTAGACTATACTTCCATAATAAAGTAATTTTTTAACACCAACTTTATACAAATTACAGGTTCTGCGTACCCGTTCGCAACCGGCTTAAAACTGTAGGTGCCTTTCTGTGCACGCTAAAAAATTGACATAATACTGACCATATGACACCTGAATGTACATAGATTGAAAAAACATGGTCATGGAACCTGGAAACAGAAGGCCTAGACTCAACTCGGGTTGTCGCGCCAATTATGATGATGATTATATAAATTCTGGAGCTATTTAGAGTGGCGTGCTGACCATGGAAGCAAGGGATGCGCTGCAACCCTTGCTAAATTAGACTGAAATATTTTTTTGTGGAAAATCTAGCTAATAAATTTTTTATTAATTTATTTCTTATTTGTTGTATCAGAATATGGTAACAACAATTACTTTAAATTAGTCGAATGTATAAGTATAAATTATAGTACAAAATATGTCGAATATTTAAAAGACGCTGATATAAAACTGATGGAGGTATTCCCTCTTTCCTGTTACACCCTGTATATGCAGAAAAATTCCTTTTTCCAAGTAGCTGAGCTAGTTTGAATAAGTTCTGGAAACAAAAATATTCCTGGAAATTTTGCAAAACTGAAATATTCCTTTAATTCAAAAGGTTTATAAGATTACAGAGCCGCATTAAGGGGGGGGGCGGAGGAGGCGACGGCCCCTAGCGCACTAAGGAAAAGGGCGCTGACGGGCTTGCTAAGAGGCGCCATTGCGAAGGATTGATGACCTTTTTTTTTGCTCATCATTTATATTTTGAGAGGTAAAAACCTTGTTTTTATTTACCAAGGGCGCCAAAACACGGCTCTGCCCCTAGCGCAAGTTTTCCTTACTGCGGCTCTGTAAGATTAGTTTAAATAATGCGAGTTAATAAAAGCAGATTCATTGTTTTCATATGCTTTGTGTTGTACTTAGAAAACAAAAATAACCCCATCTGACATTTATAAAAAGTGTTGTTCTACACCCTACTGTTATGCTTAATGAACAACGACTACATTTTCCAAAGCCTAAAGAAACATTCGCAACATTATTACCACAATTTCTTAGAAAAACAAAACTTAATTTACTGCATGTATGTTTTTATGAATATAACATGATATGATCGTGTTCAATTATGTGCATTATGCCAAGTATTCACATGTCATAAGATAATATGTATGGGTTAGGAGGTAATTAGAGTTTTGACATGATTATATTGCTATTGGTCATAACAGGCGACGGCTGGGGCATGAGACTGCTGTTGGCGACCAGAATATTGTCACACTTGCGTGTCTGAAATACCCCCTGACTTGGTTATCGTTAAGACATACACTCAATGTATGTACGTTTCTTGGAATGCGCATGCTAGCTTTTTTCTCCACCTGCTTTTTTCATGCTGAAAAGGATTAACTTATTATTATGAAAAAGTTCATTGAAATTGTTCGCAGCGTATGATGTATCATGTTCAATATTTATTAAATCACTTGCTTATGACCAGGGGCGCCACTGACACAGTAAGGCAACTTTGTGCAAAATACGCCCCCACACGGATTTTTTTTTAGAAGAATTTATTAAATCGATTCATCTGTAATTTATACTAATACTAGTGGGTGTACTCGTGCTTCGCTGCGGCATTTCACTATTTTAAAACGAAGAAAGTAGAACATAACGCTCAGAATTTAAAATTAAATATATAAAACGATAATATAATTTGCAATTAACTATTAGACGATCGGAAATACAGAATTCTCCAGCACTGCCATCTATTGGTTAGTTCTGCACCAAATAGCGACATACATACATGTATAACTTTAATCATTTCTGTGTATGCGTACACTTTACGCTGTGATAACTCTGTTATTTTTAATCTTTGATGTATAGTGTTAAATTCTTTATGATACTACTCTAATTTATTATTCTAAAATAATTAATACTTCACTATAAAACTCCGATGTTATGCACCCACAAACATTATAATACAAAAACTATTAAGTTTAAAACCAGAAAATTGCCCAATAGACGATATCGGTGCATGATAGGTGTATGTTCTCACGGACTCTTTTTCTGATCTAGTTAAGATCTACATTGTTTGTCTACATTATATCGATATATCTCTTAAGGCAGTGGTGCCCAACCTTTAACTTGGCTCGAGCTTCTTTGGAATTTAAAAACTGTGGCCATTAACTGGGGTATTGTATTTTATAGAGCAAATAATTTTTAAACAAAACAAATATCCATGTTCGAGTTGACAAAATGAGCGAAATTAAAAGTCGCCGCGAGCAACACGCGGCTCGCGAGATACGGTACGTAATCAATTTAAACTGCAAGGAGACTGAAAAATGATGATTTCCCCCCATAACGCCCCCTAGGGGGACATGGACGAATTGGAATCCTCACTAAAACCTTCCTAGAATTATTTTACCCCCACCCCATGTACTAAATTTGTTGAAAATCAGTCCATCCGTTTGGATTTGCAAAAGGATAAACTAACAAACAAATAAACAGAAATTGATTTTTATATATAAAAAGATAATAGACAAAATTTGTTTGTGTGTTTGTTAGAACTTGGAATTTAACTTAGAAATTATCACACCGATTTGAAAAATTATTTCACTGGAAAGCCCATATTTTCTTCATTGTCATATTCATAACTTTGATGCCTGTGTACACAATTCGATTTCTCTTTTTAAATCATCGTGTACTACAGAATTATTATATTGTGTACTACAGAATTTTCATAAAAAATCTTGTACGATACTGGAAACCAATCAATTTATATTGTCCGGACCTAAAATTTTGGATATAATGAACCGATAACTGCGAAGTAGAATGCACATATTCATCTCACCATTGCGAACAACTGTTATTCTGTCAAAAATATATTTGAGATTATTTACTGTCAATTTTAGTTATATTTTTTCTTACTTTGTTTAAAATAAATTCGAATTGACTGTTCACAATTTTAGAAATTTTTTATATACGTTTGGATTAATTCAAGAACTTATTTTTCTACATACTTAATTACTGACTTAACTAAGGTGATCATTAAAGATTCCAGTGCGGGACAAGAGGATCGAGGGAATAATTTTTTTAGAAATTTTTTTTAAACATTTCTTTTCCACAAACTACTCTTGGTTACAATTTCTCTGCTTTTCATATATTTATTCGAGTTTGGTGTTATGCACAAAACAAATTCAAAGAAATCGTACTTAATGTAACATGTTTTTCCACGACTATATAGATATACGTTCATTACAGGTGTGTTAGTGATTAGTAAATCTAGCACGTTCCCTACTGCTTTTTATTACACACCGATGGCCTGTTACGTAATGAGCTCCTTCACGCTCTTATTTTAAAAATAATTGTAACAACAATGTTGCTGAGGAACATAACCCCGATAATATTATGTAGTGGAACACCCTTATAGGCGAACAGTGACAATGTAGTAGAGGCAACTATTATGACTGGTTGCGGTACAGACGAAAAGGTGGTAATTCCTAGAATGACGATGATTCCTACAATTTTACCATTTCAGTTCAAGCGCCTCCAATTTTCTGTCTGGGTTTGTTTTACGATGACTATTAATGAATCCCAGGTCAAATCCTGAAGATAGTTGGCGTTGATTTGTGGAGACTATAATATGTAGCCTGTTCGCGTGACAATTCTAGCAACAACTTTTTCCTTCTACCGTCTAATGGTAAAACTAAAAACATTGGGTCATGTTCATAATCTTTTACTAATTATTGCAATTAAGTGTCACTTGTTAAATAAAGAAAGTGTGATGCTAACGTTAGTAGTGTTCATAATCTCTATACTACGATCTTTTAACTAATAGAGAAGAACTGTTGTTGATAGAAAGATATAGACATATGCACTGTATAACATGTTAATATACATAGAAGATGCGTTACTTGCTTGTACTATTATCGTGGTAAATCACTTACATAACCTTGTTCCTTTGCGAGACAGCGTTTGATGACGATTTTATTATCGATTTCTTTTAACAATAAATATGAATATTTTAAAAGAATTATAAGTAAAAATGTAATGGTAACTAACTAATTATTCATATTATTAACTAGTTACCTATATCTTGTTGATATGAACCTTTAACAAAATAACGTAAAACAATACATATTTGGAGTTCAGTTGAAATACAGTCGATTCCGCTTAATTGGGACACATCGGGACTTAGGTATTTTGGCCCAATTAAGCGGCTGCCCCAATTAAGCGAATTTCACAAAAAATTAAACAATGCATATTTTTCTTTCAATAATTTTATTTTATAAACTCTTGGACAAAACTATAAATTACATATAACCAAAAAATATAAACTTTTAAGAAAAAATAATAATAAATTCCAAAATAAAATAATAAATAGGTAAATACAATTTAATTCAATGCAAAAATGAGTCAAGTGTAGTCTGTCTTTTATTTTTGTAACATTTCACTTCTACAAAATCAGCACATGTATTCAGTGCGGATGTAGGGCTCCCTTCATTTCCTTCCTTCATAAAATAACGCTGGTATATTAAATTCTTTGTACATATTTTTTCTTGAGAATATAATATGTAGTGTGATCTTAAATTTACTGTCCCAATTAAGCGGAATTTTGTCCCAATTAAACATGTAAATTTACTGTTGGTACCTTGGTTTGGTTTCTGTTCTTTGAGATTTGGCCCAAATAAGCGGCTGCCCCAATTAAGCGGTGGCCCAATTAAGCGGAATCGTCTGTATTTCCATCTTTTGAAAATACCAGTTTAATATCGTCATTTGAGATTTTAAATAATATTTTAACTCTTTTGTAAATTTAATGCTTCATTTAATGATTTTAATAATTTTTTTCTCTTTTTATAAAATTATCTTAATAATTGACTTCTTAATTCACGTATTTCACGAACATCCCGTAAACCTCATATATGTAATTAAAATCAGTATTATGGACTGATCACTATTTTAATGTCATTTAATACATGTATAGTTTTATACGTGTATAGTTTTAAGGATTTTTTTTAACTTAATTTATAACTTCTGTGTATGAATTATCATTTTTCATGTTATTGTAATTTATCTGATTGACTGTCCATTAATGATTATGTATTGTATGTGGACAATAAATAAATATTATTATTATTATTACAACCTCTCCGTGATTCTAAATCTGTACTACTAAATTACAATTTACTAGACAGTATTAAGCACTACTAACTATAATTCTGTACAGGGACGTAGCCAGGATTTCAGTTGGGGGGGGGGGCAAAAATAACAAAATATTCTAAATTGGTCGGTACGACCTTAATTAGCACCTTGTCCCGCGGAACCCCTGAATTTTATCGCGGAACCCTGGGGTTCCGCGGAACACACTTTGGGAAATGCTGCCTTAGTATTATGGACATCAATTTTTAGTAACGCTTAGTATACTTGTCTTAGTAGTGCTACTAAGATTTAGTTAAAGATTATGAACATGGCCCATTATTTATAAAGAGGCTCTCAGATAAGTAATCTTGTTCAATTTAATCCTGGCCTTTCATATGTTTATAGAATTTTCTTTTGTCCGGTCACTTAATTATGAGCATGTATGTTGTAAGTTTCAAAAAAATCATGTCAGTAATAACGAAATGTTCCGAGTGAAGCCGGACAGAATAGTTAGTATATGTATAAAATCTAAATTAAAAAATAAAGAATGTTTTGTATGATACTTTAGGAGATACGATTATTTGTTTGAAAAGTTAGGAGTTGTTCATTATGCGGTCTACTTACGATAACTTAATTACATTTTCCTTATATTTGTATATAACTTATTTTAATAAAACTAAAAACAGTGTTGTTCTTTTACCGTGTAATTTTCATTATTTTTATATTTTCCTTCATTATTTTTATCACATTTTCACGAAAAAATGTTACTGTAATTATTAAGTTTGCCAATAAGAAAGTTTTCTGTCACTTGATATTTTTAGACGAAAACTTCTAGGAGTTGGTAGATTAAACATTCATTGAGTTTCGACCCTAACAGAAAACAAAATCACGACAAATAACTGTTTGATACCAAGAATAGACTTTGATATTTAACCTACACCAGTAGTGAATTCAGTAATTAAATTACTTTAATAAAATATCGATCTACAACCATATATGTACATAATTAACATAAAACAATGTTACTTTTACATTTTTTAGTGTATTGTAGGTATGGCCAAAAAAGCCTTTTAACTAGGGTGAACAGACGTCCTAATTTACCCGGGACAGTCCCGATTTTCAACTGCTAGTCCTGAATCTATAAAAGTGTCCCGATTTGACTTCATTAGTCCCGAATTATCCAGTTTTTTACTAAGAATATTTTCTATTATGAATACAGTTTGGACTAGTGATAAGACTCAACTTGGAACAGATACACTGAAGGCGATATCGGTGACACGCGTGCAATATATTCTACGAGGGCTACCTTTTAAATTTTTACAAAAACTAAGAAAGAAAATTTTTTTGCACCCCAAAAAATATCGGAAACTCTTGCTGAACAATTTAAGCATAATTCAAGCAATAACCACTACTCAAACAACTTCAAGCTTACCAAAGAAAAATCAGAAAGACAAGGCATCAAACTATTTCATCCAAGACATCGCCTCTACAGACGATGAAACAAATCGTAGAAGAATGTCCTCAACGTGCTTTCCCGGGTGGTCTCCATAGTACAACTTTTTTTTTGTATAATAGCACCAATTGGCGCCTGCCATTAAAACTAGTCTTGTGGACTAACTATTAATTTTGTTCTGCAGTTATGGGACTTGATGAAGAAGAAGGGAATAGAACAGCAAATAATAAACAAAATAAGAGAGATCTACAGAGAAACCAGCAACAAAATAAAGGCGGAAAGTGAAATGAGCACCGTATTTTAGACAGAAAAGGGATTAAGGCAAGCATGTCCATTAAGTCCTATACTGTTCTCGATTTACATGTCAGACCTGGAAGACGTGTTAAAAAAGTGGCAGGCAAGAGGAATGAAGGTAGGGAGCACGAAGGTGTGGTCTCTAGCCTACGCTGACGACATGGTGCTATTAGCAAGAAGTGCAGCTGAACTAAAAGAAATGCTAAAAAGGTTCAAAAGGTACTTAGAGAGCAAGAACATGAGACTGAGCTCAGAAACATCAAAATTAATAGAGTTTAGAAAAGGAGGAGGTAGGGAAAAGAAAGAACAATGGAAATAGGGAGAAGACGAATTGGAACAAGTAAAAGAAATTAAATAACTGGGTTACATTTCCCAAAAAAAAATGACTCAAAGGAGACAATGACTCAAAAATGACTCAAAGGAGACTCAAAACATATTAAGGATAGACAGAAAAAACCAAGGAATGCTATGGGACAAGTTTGGAGTATAGGAGAAAAGAAATTTATAACGGACTTCAAGAAGAGGATGTTCCTATACGACAAGCTAGTAAAGGGAATTCTCTTTTATGAGTCAGAGATATGGGGGTGGAGAGAACATGAAGAGATAGAAAGAACACAGGAGATATACATTAAATGGACGCTACAACTAGACTCCTAGCTACACAGTGATGGCAGAAACAAAGAGGGAAAAAAATAAGAATAAACACCGGAGTCAGAGCCGCAAAATACGAAAAGGTAATAAGAATAAGCGGTAACAAAATCCTAGAAGAATGCCGAAAAGTAAGGGAAAGAAATACCAAAACAAATTGGGGGACTGACAGGAGGAAATACTATGAGAGGAACGGATACGGATTAGAAGGAATAAAGAAGAAGGAGGGAATTTCCTGCAGATGCTGGCGGAAAGGGACAGAGAAGTGCAAGACCAAGAGCGTCAAAACAGGATCGACACAACAAGGTACAACAAAGACTACCACAAGATACAAGTCACAACCTTACCGGAGTACCTGAACAAAAATAATAAGCACCAAAATCTCATAGCGAGGTTCAGATGCGGGAATGAGGCAGCAGACAACCAGATCTGGAAGAGAGAAGAAGAACGGCAATGTAGAACATGCGGGGAACAGCCAGAAACGCTCTTCCACTTGCGATGTTGCTCGGAAATAGGAGAAGATCCAGGGCGACTGGAAAAGGTACTTGGGGAATCTGGAAGTGGAATAAAATGGATGAGGAAGGTGAAGAAAAGGAGAGAAACTCTCGCCCAGCAGCCAAAAGACTGATGATGTTCATAAACATTCGAAAACAAGTCTTTGGACTGACTAGTCGTGCCTGCTCAAACAGTTATTACCGTGCGTATATATATTACTTAACAGTGAATTTTTTATACTTGTACTTTTTTTATACGAACAATTTTGATATTTTCAATATTTTAACATTACTAATATTGAATATTTTTCACCATGCTCGAGTGCAAATTGTGCAAGAAGTCAATTACCCGTAAAGAAAGTTCAGTGCGGTGCAGTGGAATTTGTGCTCAACTTTACCATTCCGAATGTGCGGATGTTCCTCAACAGCTCAATATGGCGCAGTTGAGTTCACACGGACTTTCATGGTGCTGCGAGACATGCCGTAAAGTATCCAATACGAAAACCAACAACTCTACTTCCGCTCAATCTACCAATGCTACCTCTCTTGATTTAATCGCTAAAATCAACGCAATTCTGACTGATGTCTCAGCTGTAAGAGACGCTCAAATAGAACTTATAAAATCATTAAACTTTTGCTGTAGCAAAATTGACGATTTCGAAGCCAAAATAAAAACATGGAACAACAGATTCAGTGAGCTGGAGTCCCTTGAAATAACACTGAATCAGAACAAATCCAGGATGCAAGTATTGAGGAGTTACAACAGTACTCTAGAGCAGTGCTTCTTAAACTTTTTGATGTCGCGGCTCCCCTACAGCTCAAATCGAAAATCCACGGCCCCCCTAAATTTATTTTTTGGAACCCATGTTGGTTAAAAAAATATTTTTTTGTTTCATTTATACATATATTTTTTTACGCTCAGATCATTCAATAACACTGCCCAACAAAATATTTTTTTTTATCTTGGTGTCGGAAAAGTAAGAACTGATTTTGGATATTTTTGATGTGCTGATTCCAAAAATACCTGACTCTTTTTCGTAGCAGCTCTAGTTTTTGAGATCAGACTAATTGATTTTAGTTTTTTATCTAAAAACGGTAAACTTCCTCCTTGGACAGCAAAGTGGATATACAAAATATCCTTGTTTTTTATATATAAAATATCCTTGGGACAGCAGAGCTAAGGATCAGCACTGGGTTAACAGAAATTGGGTGATTTCCATTAAGAAATGTCATAATTCAAGAAAAACAAAACGTTGTCAACGAACCTTTGGTTGCGAGAGAGAAAATAATATTTCCACCCTTGCATATCAAGTATGGGCTTATGTAGCAATTTTTGAAGGCTTTAAATCGAGATGAACTTTGTGTAGGCTACTTGACACGTAAGTTTCCTGGAATTAACTCTGAAAAACTGAAAGCCAAAATATTTGATGGTCCTCAGATAAGACAACCTACTGAAGATCCACAATCCAATCCAACCGCATCAATGAACGAGATTGAATCTAATTCTTGGTGATCATTTATTCAAGTAGTACAAAATTTTCTTGGAAATCATAAGGCATAGAATTAGTGGAAAATATACTTTCCAACTTTAATATTCTTGGTTTTATTATGACCACTTACCAGAAAACCTAGATGATTTTAGTGAAGAACCGGGAAAGATTCCATCAGGACATAAAACTATGGAAGATAGATATCAAGGCAGATAGCCACATGATGGCCTACTACTGTTGGAGTCTTCAGAAAGACTGTTCTGGTAAACTCCATGCTAGAAAGTCGTACAAAAGAACATTTTTAAGTGATAAGTGATGAATGTATATTTATCTTCTTTGTGAAATAAATACCTTACTTTGTCTTCTTTGTGTTTGTAACTGGCAGTTGGAGCAAATAGTGACAGTAATAACGTGAAAAATACACAAGTTAAAAAATAAGATATTTTATTGTAAAAGAGGCCAATATAGCGTATCTCAAAAACTAGATCTGATAGACCAAATTTGACGGCTATTTTGGATTCTGTGCCCAAAAATTACCTAGAGATAGTTAAAAACTCGCTGGCATCAAAATGTCTGTTGGGCTGTATAATCTATGTACCATAAAGAATAAAATTTTTGTAACATTAAAGTTATAGCTTTAACTTTAATGTCCTTTAATATCCTTTTTAAATTATAAAACAATGAACAAGAATTACATTCGCGGCTTTTCGCGGCCCCCTTGTGGGAAGGCCACGGCCCCCTAGGGGGCCGCGGCCCACCACTTTTAGAAGCTCTGCTCTAGAGCCTTCAACTTGGAAATTTAGGGGATCCCAGAAAGTGCAAATGAAAACTGTGCAAATGTAGTCATAAATCTTGCTGGTGCTGTGAAATGTGATGTGAATCTGTCAGATATTGATAATGTACACCGCGTCCCTAGCTATAATCCTGGTAAACCAAAAAACATTATTGTAAAATTTAATTCAAGAATTAAAAAAGAGCAATTATTGTCAGCATGTAAAATTCCCTTGTTGTCCGTTAAAGATATTGGTCTTTCAAACTCAGAGGATAAAATCTATTTAAATAATCATTTAACACCTAACAAAAAACAATTACTACATGTAACTCGACTTAAATGTAAAGAACTTAATTACAAATATGTCTGGGTACAAAACTATAAGATCTTAACTCGAAAAGATGAAAATTCAAGAATTGTAGCTATTAATCATGAATGTGATCTGTCAAAATTAAAATAGTTTAATTATTATGGTCATGTTTGCTTTTTTCCTTTTCTTTCTAATTCGGTCTTTATTTTATTTTTCCTATTCATTAAGGGCTTGTTAGTTTACTATCAAAATGTTACGTACGGGATTGCGTACAAAAACAAATGAAGTTAAACAGCAGATATTATCAAGTAATTACGATGTTATTTGTTTGACAGAAACATGGTTAGTAAATGGTATAAACGGAAGAATTATTTGATGATAGATATTTAGTTTTCAGACGCGATAGAGACATCCTAAACTCAGGAAAAACAAGAGGTGGAGATGTTATTGTTGCAGTTAAAAATATTTATTATTGTAATGAAATATATTCTCTTAGAAGTTCAGCAGAACACTTGTGGATTCAAATTACTCTTAACACTGGAATGAAATACAAGCCAAAAGTTTATTTAAATATTTGTTGCGTTTATATTCCTCCTAGGTCTGATATTGATATTTACAAATCTCATTTTAAAAGTTTAAATGAATTATATTTATGCAAAAACTCCGGTCAATGCACTATTCTTCTAGGAGATTATAATTCAGATATCATGTGGGATCCCGGCACTGGCTTATCTATGACATCAGAGTTGATAGTTAATGATACACAAGTTTATAATATGTTACAATTCAACTTCGTGAAAAACAATAAGAATAAACTTCTTGATTTAGTTTTATCTAATTTTAATATCAACGTAACATCTGCAACTGAGGACCCCTTAAGTTAAATAGATATTTTTCATCCTCCCTTGAAAATTGAAATAAATTCACTTCAGTTTACAGAATTGGGGCAAGTTCCGACTGCTAAATATAACTTCTTCAAGGGTAATTATGCAGCTTTAAATCATGAAATCAGTACTGTTAAATGGTCTCTCGAATTTCAATCTCTCAATTCTTCTCAATCAGTTGACAAATTTTATGAAATTCTTTACGATATTATTCACAAACACGTCCCATTTTCAACTCAAACTTCCAAAATATACACAATGGTACTCCAAAAATTTAATCCATCTGATAAGGAAAAAAGATAAATTAAGGAAGTTGAAATTATTTAATAATTCTACTGACAGAATTTTGTTTCAAGATGTTAGACAAAAAGTAAAGAATTGTACAAAAGATTGCTACAGGAAATATATCAGTAAATCTGAAAACAACATTATAAATAATCCAAAACATTTTTGGTCGTTTATTAAAGAAAATAAAGAATCAATGGGTATCCCTACTTGTATGAAACTCAATAATATTAATTATGACGAACCTCAAGCCTCTTGAGTAAGGGGGTCGAGGTCCAGATGGCATTGATCCGTTTTTTATTAAAAACTGTTCCCATTCACTAGCATATCCACTTTTTCTCATTTATACAAAATCTACACAACAAGGATTTTTTCCGGACAGATGGATATTGACTTTTGTCACACCAATCTTTAAATCAGGTGACAAATCTGTTATTAGTAACTATCGTCCGATTTCTAAACTTTCAATTTTCGCAAAAAATTTTGAAACCCTATTAAACAAGTGTTTACTTAACCACATTATGCCACAGTTATCAACTAACCAGCATGGATTTCTTCCAAATAAATCTACGTTTACCAATCTCTTAGAGTACACCGAATTTCTTAGTAAGTCTTTATCAAATAATTCACAAGTCGACGTAATTTATACTGATTTTGCCAAAGCATTTGATAAGATTAATATAGAATTATTAATTTTGAAATTAAGACGATTTGGCATTAGCAATAATATCTTGAAAACTATAAACTCCTATTTAAAAGGAAGATTACAATGCGTAACTATTAATAGATATATGTTTAAAGAAATTAAAGTAACTTCCGGTGTGTCCCAAGGGTCTGTCTTGGGTCCAATATTATTTTTGGCTTATATAGATGACATTTGTGAAGTAATATCGTCAAAATTTTGACTGTTCGCTGATGATCTAAAAATCGGTAAACGTATAAATAATTCGAATGACATTATTGCCTTGCAAAGCGACTTAGACAAGCTGGCCGTATGGTGCTCTGACAATTTGCTAAACCTCAACTTAAACAAATGTTTCGTAATCACTTTTTTGAAAAAACACACCCTTGTCAACGCCGAGTATACAATAGGTTCTCATTCTTTGGAAAGAGTACCTAGCATTAAAGACCTCGGAATTGTGTTCGATGATAAATTGTCTTTTAATAAACACGTAGATCATATAGTCAACAAAGCTAACAGTATGTTAGGATTTGTACTATTATATTATTGTTTACTTCATACGTTAGATCTCATTTGGAATATTGTAGTACCATTTGGAACCCCTTCTATAAAAATAACGAGTCGAAAATAGAAAGTCTTCAACGCCGCCTATTAAAATTTTTGAGTCACAAAATAAATAAGTCTAACGAATTAAACTGTTGCAATGCTCGTTTAGAATACTTTAATATGCTTAGTCTCAGTAACCGTAGACAATTACTTGATATGAAACAATTATATAAAATTGTAAATAGTTTATATAATTCTGCAAATTCACTAGGTAATATAAAATTCAGTGTCCCTAAGTTAGGGTGACCATTTTCTTAAGAAGGCAATGCGGGACGGAGCAAAAAAAAGGTCCTCATCTCCCAAATCCAAGTGAAGATCAAAAAAAAATGGTCCTCACCTCCCAAAATCCAAGTGAAGAGCAAAAAAAAGGTCCTCACCTCAAGGTTAAAATGCGATCACATGAATTATTCAATTTGAGTTTTGAACTACTAACTATGCTATCAACTCACCAATACATCGGATGTGTAACAGTTATAATTGTATTTCAAAATCAAGATGCGATCTAGATATATTCAATATGTCTTAAAATTATTCTAATGTTGTAAAAAATTATTTACAAAGTACTACTACTTGACTGCAACTTTCCCTTTCAATTCCAATTACTGTTTTTTTTTTTCTCTCACTTTGTTATTATTCTTATTGTTATTATATTATTATTATTATTGTTGTTTTTTTTTTGTATATATTATTGTATTAAAATTTGTACTTTTGTTCTGTGTTAGGCACTTTGTACAAATCGTGGAAACCTATTATTAAGTCACTCGAAAGGGATTTGTTGGTTTCCCATGTTGGAAATAAATAAATAAATAAAAAAAAAAAACTATAATTTAGGCAATAATAATGGAATTTAAGCAATGTGATATATTTTTTTTGATTATTTAAAAATTGATGGGTTTATAAATTTTTTTATTGTATGAAATGTACTTAATTCGAAGTCGAAAGGCATGAATAAAGATTTATACTACTACTACTATTCATTTTGTTCTGATATTATCTTAAACTAAATTCTTATCTACTAAAGTCAATCCATTGATGTCCTTTAGATTAATCTGATAACACATCACTCTCGCATTGTGACCTGTTTTTACGCACAACACACTACGCCAGATCTAATGGCTTGGATCTCTTCAATCGTCGGTGTTGATTGTCCAGCAGCTGAAGAACTTCTGCGTTGGCATGAAAATGAAGCCTGGCTTTATGCTTACCAGCAAACCTTTTGATTTCTTCCTTTACTCTTGGGATTCTAAGGTCTCGATGAAGATCTGCATTGCGCACATACCAAGGAGCGTTCACTATGTTGCGCAATTCTTTATTCTGGAACGTTTCGATAGACTTAATGTTGCTATCACTGGCGCATCCCCATAATTGTATGCCGTAAAATCACACATGTTTTAAGACCTGGTTGTAGATTAATAATTTATTATGCACTGACAGTTTGGAGTTCCAAGGAGCCAGTAGTGCTGTCTATATTTCAATCCCAATTCAGCTCTTTTGTGTAGCTATAGTCGTATCTACCGGAGTAGGCAAGTCACTGGTATAGAGTAAATAGAGAATTGGTACAAGGACTCTTCCTTGTGGAACTCCAGCTCTTATATCTTTTAAGTTAGAATAATCACCTGCTTGATTATAAAAAGCCTGTCTGAAATATACGATGTTAAAATCTCTACATACTGTTTCGGAATAGTACAACTGACCAATGAAGCGATCCAATGGCTTATAAATTTAGACATAAATATTTAATGAATCAATTAGCATATTTTCTTTGTAACTTTTATGTAATATCTAAGTAATTCAAATGTACCATACGAAAATATATAATATAATATTCTTTTCAAAAGAAATTTCCATGTAACTATAATCACACAAGAACCAAAATTTATTTCAACTACTGTCTACTTCCGCACCGTGTTCAGATATGGACTTTGTTTTTTTCACGTAACAAAAATTGAATTAATTGAAATACAGGCGATTTCTTTGGTTTAGGCGGAACTAGATTTTCAAATCTAATAAAATCTTTTGATGATTTTGTTAGGAATGGCCAACTTCAATATATAAAAAAATAGCTAGTGACGACTTAAGAAAATTTAAATTCAATTTAGTTCCGCTTAAAGGTTTAGGATAGCCTATTCCAGGGGTCGGCAAACCGCGACTCTTTGGGGGTATTCGTGTGGCGAGACCGATAGTGTCGTTCGCCTCCCACTAAGCTCGTCTGACCGCCGACATGTATTCACCCCGATCTATACTTCGCACGCTATGCAAAGAATGAAACAGGGCTTTTACATATTTATATATAAATATGAATATTTGTGGCTATGTCCGGAAATTCTAACCCACTTCCAGATATGCTACCGAGTTGAAATTTAGGTAACATACAGGTAGGAAATGCCTTCATCATAACTAGAAAAATCGAAAATCTCAAAAAAGTCCTACCAGAAACGAGAAATTTGTATTTTGTTTTTAATTATATTGGACCATTGGAATATCTATTAAATATGCAGTGAGGGGGTAGGAATTTTCGTTCAATAGTTGTTTGGATGACTATGTTCAGATAGTGGCTCCTCGGGCGGCATTGGAAATGTTCGGCTCAAATATTGTCGGTAAACAGCACTGATCTTTAATCAGTTGTTTAGTAAAACTATGATTAGTCTATGTAGAACGAGATAACATCTATATCATATTTTTTTATTTTTGCCGATATTTTTGCTTTTGGAACCAATAAGATATCGACTTAATTTTTGCTTATAAACGTTACAAATATTTATGAACGAAATTCAGGATTTTGCCCTAAACAACCCTTAAATCTACATTCGGGGTCTTATTCGGGAGTTATAGAACGTTTCGCATTTGCTATGTTTATTGAGATAACATTCCGTTTTGGCATATGAGTGTCTTTTTTTAATAATTTCACCCTTAAAGGGGCAAAATACTTTTACACTGATTCCTCAATATTTCTTAGGCCCAATGAGAGATATAGCTTGGTTTTTTCTGATAGAGGTTACCCATACACATGTACAAAAATGTATTTAGAATTTTACATAAATCATATTAAAATGCTATGGCAGTGAAACTATAAAAGATATACATATTCAATATATATATATATATATATATATGAAGGATTTTTAGGGTTTAATATTGCTACAAAAATGTTCCCGAGGATATACATATGTATCCCAGATTTTTTATTTTCATTTTTCGACGACAATTATAACATTAAATTTGCTGTCGAACATTTTCGCAACCCCTAAAACTATACGTATAAAACTTTTTTCGGTGGCAAGAGCATTTATTAACGGTAAAAAAGTGCTCGGACCTATATAGGTAGGATTTATAGATCAGGAGTAATCACGGAATAATTATAATAAATATCATAACAAATAACTTCATAAGGTACAAGATAAAATGCTTCACGTAACCAGCGCCGCCTTGGGTGATGAGTGATTCTCACATGGGCAACTGTTTCTGGCATTTTCCTAGGTAGGCACAATGGGACACTTAACGTGTTGTTACCAAATGACTGTACTATCAATGTTTACAAAGAAGCCCTTACTTACATTATTTGTGTAAGAAGAACATATCAATACAATAGCAGATTAAATCGAATAAATATATTTGAATCTTCCAATAACAATTCGCACCAAGCCAGTCTTAAATAGATTCTGCCATGGGTTCGGTCTAAGCCGGCTACGACTACTTTTTCGGTAGCGAAGCAGCAGGTATACTGTTAGTGTATAATATAGATTGCTGGAGGGTGAGTTGTTCTCTTAGCTGATTTGGGCTGTATCGGAGGATGAAAATTCCATGGATTCTGCGGGGATTAAAACCCTGTTATTGTGCTCTGTATACAGTGCTCATATGGTACTTACCACGGTGCTACGCCAGAATTTTTTTATTTTTCTCGTAAAATCTAATAAATAACTGAAACGGTATAGCTGAATATGTTATACAGAAGTCAATTCGATATACATTCCAACAAAATATGGCTATATCCACGTGGGCATGCATTAACAGAGTTATATAGGTCCTAATATATAGGTCAATATTGGCAATTGGCTTGCATTCAACTCGGGATTGAATTACCAAATAATTCACAACGCTGTTAAATATGACCGCGGGCGACATTCAGTAAAGGGAATGATTTCAAAAATCAAACCAAACCTAACACTGCGTAAATATTGCAAAATATAAAACGATAATAGATAGAAAACATTTAACGAAGCCATGTAGTTGGTTAAAAGGCACACAGATGTCGGACTATTCGTAACCCACTAATATCTAACTGCTGTAAACGGTACGTAGAACGTTAAAACAATGTATGAAAACATAACGCACAACGTGACAACGAACAGTCTTGTGTTAAATTAAAGAGCTCTGAATGCGGCTTTAAACTAAACTTTTGAAATATCTCCCTTATTATTTACTTTACATCACAAAAGTATATGGGACAATTTTGTTTGTTTTTTATTCTCTCTTCAACGCAGCTTTTAATAAGAAGACTATTTAGGAAGCAAGGGGAATGTTAGTTAAATAGGTCTCATTTATCATTTACTTAACAGCAAAAATGAATGTGAGAAAAGAGACTATTCCTCTTAGCAGTGGCGCACCCAGGGGAGGGGCCCGGGGGCCGGCCTACAAACAAACCTACAAACAAACTAGAAATTTTTCACCATCGTTTTAGGTAAATATATCTATTTAAAAATAGAAATGAGGACTTTTTTTTTAGGTCGTCACTTGTATTTTAGAAGTGAGGACCTTTTTAGAGTTTTGTTGGTATGACCAAAAAACCCTTATACCGTCATTTTGTCGTCTGTCTGTCTGTTCGGTAAAAATTGTAGCCAAACGGCTAAACCTAGAGAATTGAAATTTGGAATGATTATACAACTCTTTGACCCGCATATAGGAAAAATACTAAAACATCTAAAAAACACATCCCCCTAAAAATATACACAAATATGTGCACATCGAAAAAAAAAATATTTTTTTAAAATTCTGAGTGGGTATCAAATAAAAGCCCTTAGTACGTGGATTAACGATCAAAATTTTATTTTTGCAAAATAAATTATTTTGATGCGATTTTTGCAAAAACTGTGCAAAAAAAATTGTCCCACACCCTGTAGCCCAGATGGTTTAAACTAAAAATCTGAAAAAATTCTAAGTAATGTACATTGGTGTGAACCGGAATAGCACAACAGGAATTTTGGATCAGATTATGTTTTCGAAAAATAATGCATTTTTGTGTTTTTTTGTTGACGATGTACAAAAGTTATAGTTATGTAACACACTATACTAGTAGGCGTATCTTGATCTAATGGTTAGCTGGCTCGCTTGCTGCACAGCAAACTACGCTCCCGGGCAGAGGAGACAATTTTATTTTTTGTTTTTTTCCATTTTTAATTTGTCAAAATTCTAGTTATATTTTGGCAAATGTGGCATTTAATTTTTAAGAGTGTAAATTTAATAACCAGTTGGAATTGTTAAAATTATATTTTCATTCTATGTGTCATGTACAAGAAACCAGAGGGGCGGAGCATATGACTTAAAACAACCAATGGAAGCCATAAGCGCATTTTTCAAAATCTTAATGAACCTTGCAATATATATATATATATATATATATATATATATATATATATATATATATATATATATATATATTAAAAAAAACTGCACATATTTAGAAACCTAAATAATAGTATTAGGTATTCGAATTAAAATTAGCAAAAATATATTTTAACATAAAATTTGTTTTTAAAGCTCTTAAATTAACAGACGATAAATTATTTTAAAAATATCGTTCATTTTTCCGTGATTACTACAAAGCAAAATTTGTCCTACACACTCAGCATGCCGCCTTCACTTATTATATACCTGCAAAACCCTGCAATGTGTGAAAATTCACACTTCACATCAATTCTTTTTTTTAGGTCATCACTTGTATTTCCGAAGCGAAGACCCTTTTTTTAGATCATCGCTTGAAATTTAGAAGTGAGAACCTTATTCATAGTGTTGTCTTCCGGGCCCCCTCCAAAAAAATTCCTGGGTGCGCCACTGCCTCTCAGTTTAATGCAGTTTTTAATAAGATATATATTTGGGGAGCTATGGAGAGTGCTACATATAAATGAAGTATCTCACTTACTATTTAATTAACATCAAAAATATATACAAAAGAGTTGTTTAGAATAAAGAAACGATTATTTTGTCTTCTACTTGAAACTGAAATATTTCACTTCATTTACGTTACAGCAAAAATATACAAAAGTCATACGAAGTACAGATTCTTCAGCTAGTATTCTAGATATCTATTAGCTTATATTGTCACCTTCTGCGTAGTTTTTAAATTAGCCGGTTGATGATCAATATTTTTTATCAGATAGTTTTTACTAAAGTCACTGGATTATACAAAGTAGCGCAAGCCTTTGAAGAAGCCGACAGACCCCAGGGTTTGATTGGCAACATTGCGTCCCCTATTAAGCAAACTAAAGCAGCAATTTTTACGTTCTTAAGTTTGCGTCTGCGCTGTCACATTTCTCTTTCTCGCTCTAATTTAATAACCTCCTTTGTCAGCGGTTTGAATATTTAAGGTTAAGTTTCATTTAAATTTATATATCATATCCATTTTATTTAATAAAAATAAAAAAAAAAAAATGAAAATGTACCACAATTTTGTTACAGTGCATCTTTGATTAAAAAAATCGTGATTACAATGTTTAAAATAAAAATTTTGGTAGTACTAGTTTCTTATTTTTTTACTGTTGGAATCACTGAAAATCATTTGTGTTGGCGACATTTTTAGCCCCAGTATGGCCGCCGTTGCGCTACTTTATATAATCTAGTGACTTTAGTTTTTACTATTATGTCCTCTTTCATACTTCGTGTCATATCCACTATAATCGTCTACCTTTAATTTTGTATGTTATACTTGGATTAATTTTTATGGTTTTTTAATGTAGCATGCATTTGAATTAGATCAAAAATTTGACATAGTAATTTGTTTTCTAAAATTATAAGATGTTATTACTGTTTGATGAATAAAACTTATAAACGAAAAAATAAAATATGTACAAGACTGTCAACAGATGACATGTAATCTAAATCAAAAAAATTTAAAAAATATGTAAAATAAGGTCACTAATATTATGTCATGAAGATTTTAATTCTCAAACTAATTTTCTTTCCCGTGCACGGTAATATGATCTGTGGCTTTGAAATAAAATACTCCATCAGCGATGTTGATAGAAACAAAAATAAAAAGTATCTATGCAACTTAATTAACAAGAGCGATATGCGGGTTGCATATATAGACCAATTCCTGGTAAATATTTAAAAACAGAATCCATACGTATTTATAAAAATCGAGCAATTTAATGATCAAATTAATTGTGTAATTTTAATTATTTACTCTTTTACAATATCTATTGTTATTAATTATTTATTTAACAATGAACGATTTATTTTTAAAATTTGAACTATATTTAACTTTAACTTTATGTATAATCACTAGGTTATTACCCGTTAACAATGACGGATTTATAACATAAAGTTTTCAATTGTTTGTATGTGTATTTGGTTTTTTTAACGTATCTTAATTTCGTATAATTAACCAAAAAATATACCACCATGTCAGGTATTTTCGAAAAACAACATGACTCACTATGTAAAGAAAGGAATCTTAAAAGAAAAGATGCAGAAAGGATGGTAAAGAACCAAGTTAATACAGTCAAAAACATTTTTTTTTGTTTGTTAAAAACTCGTTATTGTTGATGGGTTAAACAACCTAGTGTTATAATATTGAAATTAAAAAATATGTACTCACTTTGGAAGAATAGAACTAAGTCTCTTTTAAAAACCTCTGCACACTGTTTTAACACAAAACACTATATTAACACTATTTTAATACTAACTTTTTATTATTTACACTATTTTTAAACACTGTTTCAATAATTTTTATTTTAAAAACGCTCAATTCTTACAAAAGTTGATTCTAGCTGAGCATTTTTAACTTGTTCATGCCAAAAGATTTCGTTTATCACTGGAATTATAGGATTAACATGTGACCTTAGGAAAAAATGACGTCACAATGTTACTCAGATCACATACACACACTTGCTAATTATATATGTACGATTAAAGAGAAGCCAATCTAGGTGTTAATACGTCTAAAACGTATTAGAACCTAACTTAACCCGTCTCTAGTAATTATTAGAAAGTGGCCAATCTAGGTGTTCCACCCTAGTGGCCAGCCCTATGTAATTAAAAAGAACAATGGATTTTATCCAATTAAGCAAGATTAAAACGTATTATGACCTAATTTAACCGCTCTCTAGTAAGTATTAGAGATCGATCAGTCTAGGCTTTAATACATTTTAATCCGATTAAGTTAGAAACAACAATAGTTTTTTCCAATTAGGTAGGAGTTAAACGTATTAATACTTAGATTGTCCGCACTCTAGTAATTAGTAGAGAGTGAATACTATTACTCTTTTAAAAGACTAAAACCCGTCGCAGAATATCTGCGAAAGTTATTTTAAATTAAATTAGCACAGTTAATATAGCGCTAATATACAGCTAACACCGTATATATCAGTCAATATCAAGGCTTTAAACATCTTCACTTTTTTCAAATATTTCTTTAAAAAGCACATCTTTGAACCAAGCGCGGTACCCGAAGGGTACCTTAAGCCCCCCCCCCCCGAACTTTTAATAAGAGACATATTTGTCTGGTAATTGAACGTGAACCCGCCCTGAATATTTTGGATTCTGAGCCCCCTAAGAAAAATGTTTGGCTTCTGAAACTCCCTAAGAAAAAATTATGGGAGCGCGCTTCCTGTGAATCAATCATCACTGTTCAATAACCTGTCTTGCGCAGCACTTTCAGCGATTTTAACTCTAATGTTTTCCCGTTTCTTCGGTCTGACTCAGATAGAAATAATCCCACATATTCATTTCTAGCACATAAAATTAAATCAAAAAAATCTGTGGTGATTTTAAGAGAAGGCCCGTCCCCTCAAACAGAAATTAGACAAACAGATTTTATATTATTTGGAGCAAATATTCATTTATTTATTTATTTTAAGTAAAATGTACATATACGTATAATTTATAGTACGAATATAAATGCACTATTAAAATATTTATTTCGTAATAAAAAGTTTGGTCCTAAAAGTTAGGCAAAGAAGGTTTAGATTTAATATCCACGGACCGTTAAGTAAATATTAGATGCATGTAAAGTACATCTCAGTGGCTGGCTAGACTGGCTTCTCACTTCTCGGAGAACAGGCGTCGAGCATGTCGTTTCCCTTCCAGTCAGCCTGTATGAACACCGCACGTGTATATCCAGGCTCCATACCTCAAACGTTACGCAAAGACAAACACAGAGTTTTTATATATGTTATATAATAAAGTCATATCTCCTGCAAAGCACTCTCATTCACTTTAACACCCTACTCTCAATTTGGGCCGTCGACACAATAGATCGCACCTTGAGGCAATTATTACTTTTGCCCTCAGGACAGCCGCATATGGGTGTTTAGGGTATGCACCGCACACGGGCAACTCATCAAAGGGGTGGCATTTGGGATTGATTCTAGAATAAATCCTAATTCTACTAATAGAATCATTAGTAGAATTAGTAGAGGATGGTCTTATGAAAGCATGCATACGGGCGGCATTTAGGTTTGATTCTAGAGCGAGCGGTATTATGAATGTTTACACACGGGCGGAGTCTCTGATCACCCTATTATATTATAAGTGCATTATATTATAAGAAAAATTGTTAGAAAATTTCTATTTAGATTTTGTTACAAGAGAAACACTTAATGTCTCAACTTGAGAGTGTGTATTTCGCTGCCCGCGAAATACGTACCTCTTGTAGGTAATAATATAGTACGCAAAATAGCTTGAATAGCCCAAAGTATACAGACAATTTGTATCGTGCATGCGATTTACAGAACTTCAATTACATCTATTTATTGGTTATTATAGAAAAACAAAAGAATACAATTTTATTCAAAATTAAAACCTGTTTCTACAGGGATGTCGTACAATAAAGCTGTTTAAAAGTTCTTCTAAACTGTGGACATAAAATGTCCACCTCTATAAATATAATTGCTAGACCAATCAATCTTTCTTGGATCATTGCTGCTAGCAAATAATTTTTAATTTAAGCTTTGAAAACTTACATGGTATAGAAAAATTGATATGAAGTGTGAATTTTTACAAATTTCAAGGTTTTGTAGGTATTTAATAAGTGATAACATATTGTGGGTACATATGACAAATTATAAACTTCTGAAAGAATAATGTGCTTCATTCTAAAGCAGGGATTCCCAACCTTTTTTCTACTTAGACCCCCTTAGCAACTTTTTTTTTTCAATAGACCCCCAATTTTTTTTTATTATAATGCATAAATATGTAGCGCCATGTATCAAGTTGAAGTTGTAAGGACAATCCAGTAACTAACATAATAAATATAAATATATATATTTTATTAACCAATTTTTCAATTTTACTGAAATATGTAACTATTTATAATATAATTTTTTTTAAAATTTAATGCGATGATTGTGGTTGATGCTTTTCCATAATACTTTTTATGTTAGGTGTAAAATTAGTTAATAATAATCGTAAATCACCGCGTTCTGTAATATTTAATCGAGTTATAGTTTTTCTTAATAAATTGTTAACGTGACTAAACCCTGTCTCAACCAAGTAAGAACTAGGAAAAGCTAAAAATAATGGTTCGGTGATATGAATTAATTTGACGTATTTTTGCGAATATCTTTACAATTCAAAAATTTGACATAACCACTTGCGAAGAAGAAACATAAACCGACAAATAAAATTAATAAATCAATAAAGCACTCGGTAAGTTTCACAAATATAACTTTAATGTTACTCTATACGTATTTCGGCAGTGACGCCATCTACAGGAGTTCAAATTACAAACTAACCTTATTTTTAACAGATACATTCAGTGGAAACAAATATTAATGGTAGGGAATACAAATGTAAACTATATTAGCAGATAAGGGAAATTTTATTTTTTACCGATTTATTAGGGGTGAGTTGTAAACATCAATCTGGTCATTCATTAAGGGAATTCCAGAGTTGATATTTTTGTAAATTTCTCGGTATTCTAAAAGGTTCAGTTTAACTTTTATTATGAATGTGTAAAATTTTAGTCATTTATGGAAAAGATTATGATTATTGGTGATCATGTGTTCTGCTATGTTGGACTGTTCTACTTTTTTATTTTGGATGGCTTTCAAATGTTCTCCAAATCTTGAAACAAATTTTCGACCAGTTTGGCCTATATATTTAGTTGAGCAATCTTGGCATGATGCTTGATAAACTCCACTTTTGTTGTATAAATCAGTTTTATCTAACTTGTTATTAACAAGTAAATTTTTAATTGTATATTTATTATAAAATGCTGGAGTTATATTTGATATCTTTAATTTTGATCCTATTTTGAAACTAACCTAGGCGTGAAAGGGTATTTTATTATAAAATTTTGTCCTGGTATACTTAAGGAATAAAAATATGTTAATAAAAGTTTTTTGCGCTTTTTTCTAATAATTTTGTCTATTTCAGTCTTGTTATAACCGTTATTGATGGCAATTTGATAATTTGATAACAATTTCTTAATAAATAATAAAAAAAAAAATTGATGAATGGTTTGTAATTCCAGATTGTAGTCTTCTTCAGAAAGTGGAAATTTTAATAATCGGTCTACATAACAATTGAAAGCAGTCATTTTTGTATCATAAGGATGTAAAGAGGAAGCAGGAATTATGGTGTCAGTATATGTCGGTTTTCTATAGATTTTGAAGTTAAGTTTAGAATTAGAATGTGAAATAGAATAGTCTAAGAAGTTTAAGGAACGATTATTTTCTATTTCCATAGCAAATTTTATTAAAGGATTGATAAAGGTTAATATGGTTGAAAAATAATTTTAATTGCCTATTACTACCTTCCCAAAGACAAATAATATCATCAACATAACGATACCAGAATTTTACACAGTGACGGTATTTGTTGGAACTACTAATAATAATTTTCTCCATGTGACCCATAAATATTTCTGACAATAGGGGGGAGGAGGGGAACCCATAGGCAAACCATCTTTTTGAAAATATATTATATCATTGAAAATAAAATAGTTTTGGTCTAAACAATGTTCTAATAAATTAAAAGGTTCCTGAGCTTTAAAACAATCTATATTATTATTTAGAAGATAAGTTTCGACAATATGTATTACCTCATTAACAGGAATAGAGGAAAATAAATTAACTACATCAAAGGAAACTAAAATCGCATTTTGGTTAATAGGGATATTCTTAATTTTATTAACCAGATCTAAACTATTCTTTATGGCTAATTTAGATTTAAAATTTAAAATTGAGGGTAATATGTTATTAAGCTTCTTGCATAGTTTGTAAGACGGGGCATTAACATACGAAACAACTGATCGAATGGGACAGTGGGGTTTGTGTAACTTCGATAGGCCATATAAAACTGGAGGAGAAGGATTCATAGAAATATAAACTGAACCTTTTAGAATACTGAGAAATTTACAAAAATATCAACTCTGGAATTCCCTTAATGAATGACCAAATTGATGTTTACAACTCACCCCTAATAAATCGGTACAAAATAAAATTTCCCTTATCTGCTAATTTGTTTACACTTGTATTCCCTACCATTAGTATTTGTTATTTGTTAAAGGTTAGTTTGTAATTTTAACTCCTGTAGATGGCGTCACTGCCGAAATATCTATACGTATTTCGTACATTAAACTTATATTTATGAAACTTACCGAGTGCTTTATTGATTTATTAATTTTATATTAACCATGTTTCACCGAGAATACACGGACTCTGTCAATTATATTATAAACGGACATATTGGGTCCATCCGTATAGTACATCTAATCTGCATCGAAGTATAGTCAAAAGTAGTACTAGTGAAGAAATGATTGAAGATCCAGTAAAATTTCAGTCATTCTATAAAATGTATCGGGGCATATTTAATGTACTTTTGGACTCCAAATTCCATGTCGTCGACGTGTCGTAAACAAATGTCGTATAATGTACAACTCGCCTTAGTTTGCCTATATGTGGGTCCAAGAGTTGTACAAGCATTCCAAATTTCAAATTTCTATGTTCAGCCGTTTGGTCACAATTTCTATCGACATCGTTTATATACGTTTTAAATTCGAAAATAATCGTTCAAAATTACTTATTGTGCCTGGAATAGTTGTAGCTATTGTGATTAATTTGTATATTTCTTGAAACACTGATTGAAATGATATTTTTTATCAAATAATTCTAGTAATAACAAAATAATCTACAACCAATTAAAAAATTAATGTGGAAAAAAACAATAGAATATAAATTGTTTTAACAAGAATTATTAGTACTTAAAAAATTGATGTGAAGTGTAAATTTTCACACATTTCAGGATTTCGCAGGTATTTGGTAAGTGAATGATGATTATTTGGGATGCCAAAACAAATTTTATGTTAAAATATTTTTTTGTTAATTTTAATTCGAATGCCTAATACCATTATTTAGGTTTCCAAATATGTGCAGTATTTTTTTTTATATAGCAAGGTTCATTAAGATTTTGAAAACTGCGCCTATGGCTTCCATTTTGATTTTGCTCCGCCCCTTTGATTTCGTATACATTCAAGCATAGATAAATATTTGGGGGCTATAGGAAAATCTTAAAAACCTGGAATATATCACTTATTATTTATTTTACATCAAAATTATAATAAAATATAACAAAATTTTTTAACAATAACAAGCCAATATTTTATTCTGCTCATTTTACAACAAGTTGGATCAGTGATGGGATTCACCCGGTTCGCATCGGTTCCCTCGAACCGTTTGTTAAGAAATTTTAAGTTCGGCGAACCGCTTGTTAAAATACTTTAGATTAGATACAGGGAATGACCATAGCCGTCAGTTCAGCAGAAGCTGAAAGAGGCTTTAGCCTTATGAATAATATAAGCACAGAAAAACGAAACAGACTGATCTTTTCAAATATAAGTAATATAATGGTTATTAATTTGAATGGTTTGCCTTTAATAGATTGGGATCCTGTACCGATAGTGCTAAATTGGTTAAGATGCAACCACAGTTCGGATGATCCTCGTGTAAAAACAAAAACGGAAGTAGAAGTGACTGAAAACCAGAGGGCTATTTGGCAATATTTAAAATAATAACATATCTTAATGTTTAATTTAAATAAATATACTATTTTGAATTTTGTGAAAATGTTGTGTTTTTAAACAAATACCCCTGCGAACCGTATGTTGTGCAAATTGAATCCCATCACTGGGTTGGATATTTGAGAACTTATAAGGGGACACCACCTAAACAGTGGCGTCGATAGGGGGGTGCGGACCGCGCTGGGTTTTACCAACAGAAAGGGTGACATCCAATCTATTAAACATTTTAAAAAAATATATATTTTGCTCAAAATAAATAATAATTATTAATTTCATTTGTTAAAGCCAATCATTTAAGTATCTTTGCTTTTCAAACTCTTTTCGGTGTCTTTCAAATATATCAGATACATCAAAATAATTTATTGAATAGTTTAAAAGATGGTAGCTAGCCACAGGTAGCTTTTGGGCCCACTTCCATCTTTCAAAATTCATACGAGTTACTTTAACCCGCAATTTTTTTTAGAGAAAAACATGACATTATACATTACCGTACCAGTTAACACCTCTGCTAGCGACGCCATTGCTAGTGACGCCAACTGCACCTAAATATCAAAATATTGTTATGTAGTTACAATGAAATGTAAGATTAATTTGGTTGTGATTTTAAGTCTTTCTTAAACTACTTAAATAATGGAATTATACACTAATTAGTAGAAAACAATAACACTTAAACAATAAATACAAAGTTCGACAAAATTATCACGTGAACATTTTATGATTGCTACTTCTTGATTCCAAACAGAGTATGACTATATTCACAGTTATATCACATTTATACAGGGATGCCAGACGTCCCGCAATGTGCGGGACAGTTCCACACAAGATTGTTTTTCCCGCGTCCCGCATAAACATTTAAATGTCCCGCAGATAAATATCAACAGATTTTGACTGTAAAATAATAAAATAATGCCATAAAAAGTGATGGATGCTGTTATGAAAAGTATTTCTTTCCTAATATGTATGAATTAATATGTAATAATATATAAAATTTGTAAATAATGTATGTTCAGTATTCTAACCAGTGCTAAAAAAACTCTAAGGTAGTAATGTTACGATTGTTGAAGGTATATTCAATTCGCGACTGAAACTAACGTTGGCGGCGCTGCGTACAACAGCTGATGGCGCACGAGAAGCGTATATGTCAGAAGTTTTTTCTTAATAATTATCTGTTCAAACAATATTTCGACAAAAAAGCACTGTATTTAAGTCACTATATTTTAAAATACTTCTTAATTCACATAAACTGCAGCACAACACGCTACAAATATTATCCAAATATACGCTTCTGTTTAATTTAGCTAGTCACCACCAGACGTCTCACTGTTATTTGCAGTCGCGAATTATGAATAATGTAAGGTAGTCTTTGATTGAGCATAAGATGAATGATATTTTGGAGTAAATGTTCATGAAATTATCAAAAATAGATGCTGAATCTAAATCTTGATATATACTTTATTAAGTTTGACAAATACAAAAAATGTACATAAAACCATGTCAACAGAAATATACAAAATAAGCTGCACAAAATTACACAAAATTGCAGCTATTTATATCATCATTTATAAATTCGTGTACACTGTAATACATTTTCTCCATTAAAAATTTTAAAACAATTTTTTTTTAATTTTTGGAGATTAAGTTCTCTGATATGTAGAGGTAATTTGTTAAATAGTGAAACACCTATAAAAAAAGGAAGTGACTTCGAAACAGTTAATCTATTTTTCGGTAGATGCAAATTAGATTTGGCTCTGGTATTGGTAGTTGTGGAGGTTGTTTCCGCTATTTAAGAAATATCCATTTTCTTTTATAAATAACAAAAGTTGTAGAATATATATACAAGGAAAACCTAATATACCTAGCTCTTTAAAAAGTTGTCTACAATGCGATCTTCTTGCAACCCCACCGAGTATTCTTATTGCATTTTTCTGCGTTCTGAAAATTCTTATAGCATATGTAGAATTGCCCCACAGAATAACGCTGTATTGAATAACTGACTGTATGTATGCAAAATACACTATTTTTGGTATGTGTAGAGATACATATCTCTTGATTTTATAGAGCATAAAGTTATAAGTATTAATTTTGTTCGCTACATATTTGACATGCTCCTTCTAATTTAATTGTGCATCTAACACAAATTCTAAAAATTTAGCATGTTGAATATGGTACAGAGCATCATTGTGTAATGTTCTGTTAAGACTGAAAACTAAATGAAAAGTTTTATCTTCGTTAAGTTTAAGTTTAAGCTTATTCTCATTAAACCATAAAACTGCTTCATCCATAGTAGCTGTTATATTATCTTTAACGTTGTTATGATCAACACCGCTATTAATAAAATTAGTATCATCTACGTACATAACAGTACTAGCATTTACGTTTTCTGGAAGGTCATTTATAAACAGTAAAAATAACAACGGTCCAATTACCGTCCCCTGACCTACGCCTATATTAAGGGTAAGTGTGTTAGACATGATATCATTATAAAACACAACCTGTTTTCTATCTAATAGATAGGCTTTTATTAAATTTAAGGTGATACCACGCAATCCATAGCGCTCGATTTTGCATAACAAGTCATAATGACACAATCGAATGCTTTTGTGAGGTCACAAAAAGTTGCAGACACATGAAGACCATTCTCAAGTGCTTTAACAACATCATACAATAGTTCATTGACTGCTTTTATCGTAGACCGCTTAGATCTAAAACCATACTGACGATCTGATAACAAATTAAATTTTTCTAGAAAATTTACATGTCTATTTTTCAAAGCAATTTCTAAAATTTTTGTAAAAATAGGAAAATACTTATATTAAATATGTTTTACTGTGCCAAACTTAAAATTATTACAAAGTGTGTACAATTAAAAAGTTTAGTGTCACTGCCGGTTTTAATATTAACGTTACCCCTGTTTTCGACCACAAAGCTGTATAATTAGTTAAAATTTTGACGCATTACATTAAAGGCATATACATAAACCAATTTATATCACATGGTTGATCTGAACAATGTATAATATGAAAACAAAATTATATAACTGATAAGTTTTTGTATTTTTTTATTTAAATATTGATTGCTCCTCCAATTGTCTTAGTCCTAGTGCCTCTGCTGATAATGAGAACAATAAATTTTTCAATGCATCACTAAATTTTGGAAATACTTTAATGGACAACAATTTTTATTATATAAAGCACAGCATTTTTGTTTTTTTCAATCTGTTGAACACAAAAATATTCATTAATTATATATTATGATGAAAAAGGGGAAAAACTGGATGAAAAATCGCGTTTAATAGGACTGAAGCTTCTCTAGTCTAGCTTGGATTGTTACAATTGTGTTAAATCATGTGGAATACATTTTAGAAACCTATGTGTTTCTATGGTAATGCGACAGTATCCATGGTGATGTCAATTATATTTAATAGTACCATCATATCTCATAAAAAGTAGATATAAATGACTTTGAATAGTGTGTAAGGGAACAAAGGTAACAATGAGACAAGAGGAACAATGAAACATCTATATATAAAAAATTTAAACGTACATTTTATTCGAATATCACGCCAAACCTGTTGGACCGATTTTTGTAATGTTTGACATAATTGTAGAATGGGCTGGTCTTCTGCGAATTTTAGATACAAAAATTGAACATGGTTTTAATAAACAGTACAATTAATTAAAAATGATTTCCTATTACCTGTAATATGTGCAAGAGAGACTATAGGCTGAAACCTAAATTTAATTTTTTGCCTAGTAGTAAAGATGGTAAACAGCTCAGACGAACGTCTGTTTCATATTCTGCACGAACATTTGGGCATGAAAAAGCTATCATCAAGATGGGTGCCGCGTCAGCTTACAGTGAATCAAAAACGGAATCAAGTGACCATATCGAAGAAATGTTTGGACATGTACAAACGCAACCCAAGTGAGTTTCTGAGGCGTTTTATAACTGTTGATGAAACATGTATCCACAATCACTATACACCAGAAATTAAAGAACAGTCAAAACAGTAGATTTAAAAAGGGTTCCCCGGCCGAAAAGACCATGGCCACGAATTTTTGGGAATTGTAAGGCATAATTTTCATGTCGACTATTTGGAAAAGGTAAAACCGATCACAGGACAATACTATGCCGATTTATTGGATCATTTACACGCTGAATTTATTAAAAAGTGGTCCCATTTGGTGAAAAAAAAAATAATCTGTACCACCATGACAATCCATCAGCTCACTCGTCCCCAATTGCAACGGCCAAATTGGTTGTATTGCGGTACGAACTGCTTTCTCATCCACCCAATTCTCCAGATTTGGTCCCCTGCGACTTCTTTCTCTTTCCAAACATGAAGAAGTGGTTCACTGGAAAAAGATTCGCATCAAACGAGGAGCTTTAAGACACGCCTATTTTGAGTTCGAGAAATCGTCCTTTTTGGAATGCTTAAAGAAGTTGGAATGTCGTTGGGCAAAATGTATCAAGTTAAAGGGAGACTATGATGAAAAAATTATACTTTTGTGTAAATGTTTTCATTTCAACTTCATTTCGACTTATTAAACACCCATCGTATTAGTCGCATATTATAACATAATTACACCGCAGCCTTTTGGTAAGGTTCTAACAGCCTAGTAGCTGAAATACCCAAAAAATTTAAAAACAAAAAGAGGAAGAAAATAGATATTCAAAATGCCGGTAAACAAAAAACTTACGAGGGGCGGTTGAAATGTAATCGGCCTAGACAAGAAAACGCAACTTTTTCGGCAAAACTAAATTTATTTCTCAAAATAGTCTCCTTTTAGAACTAACTAACTTCTTCCATCGAATCTCCAATTTTTCGATGCCCTCCGAATAATACGTAATGGATCCATGTTTCGTCCACGATTACGAAATGGCGTAAAAAGTCCTTCTTATCGCGGTTGAACATCCCCAAACATTCCTTCTAAATGGTCAGACGATCGCGTTTGCTGTCGACTGAGAGCAAATGCAGCACCCATTTGGCAGAGAGCATCATCATTCTCAAATTTTCATGCAAAATGTTGAGCACCCGTTCAGTTGAGATGCCCGCAGTGTCAGCTATCTCGTCCTTAGTCACACGTCGATCGTCGATTATCATTCCATGGATTTTATCGACCATTTCTGACGTGGTGACCTCTTTTGGACGGCCTAGACGCTCATCATCAAAAATACTCTTACGACCGCGTTTAAATTCAGCTGTCCAATATTTAATTGTTGATATCGAAGGTGCAGAGTCTCCATAAACATCTTTCAATTCACTGTTGATCTCATCGTTCGTTTTCTATTTCAAGAACAAGTATCTAATCACTGCACGATATTCTATTTTATTCATTTTTGTTTGCTTTCAGTGACTGTCAAACACAAACAAAATGACACAGCTGTTTGAAATTTTTACAGTAGTCATTTGAAGGTTTTGATTTGATACTGGTGGCGCAATCTCTTGCCTAGGCCGATTACTTTGCAACCGCCCCTCGTATTTCTGAAACGTAAAATCTGCAGAGTGATGTAAGACTTTTTACCACCATTATATTTGTATATTTTCCGAAAATATTCGATAAAAACGACTTGTAACAACTATGAAAATAAGAGATCGGAGTTTGCAAGATTTTATGCTAAAGAGCTTTACAGGATTAAATTGCGAGCAGTAGACAGTTCAAAAACAAGATTATCTATCTGTACAGCTGTTGATACAAGCATTATATTTTGTAAGAATACACAGAAATACAATATTAAAATCCATTTTCAGTGTGACATCTATGAAAAAAGAAAAAAACACATAGTTATGATGTATTGCTATTGCTTGATATATTTTTGATCAGCATATCGATGTAGTACTAGTAGACAGGGCCGTTTTTTCGCCTAGACCAACGAGGCCATGGCCTAAGGCCCGATTATATAAGGGGCCCGGTCGCCGGTCTTAATTTATTTTGTAAAGTTACTGATTTTACAAAAAAAAAAAAAAATAATTAACTAAATGTATAACATTAACATTATAAATATACCAGGAAATTCACATTTCAGACAAACTCTTGTTCGGCATTATAGAATTTATGCATGTAAAATGTATTGGGTTGATGCAAAATTAAAGACGATTTTTTTTTGTATATAAGTGCATTCAACAAAAAAATTGCTGTATGGAGAAGATGAGCTGAGCCAGATAGACGTCGCTGTTGATACTGAAATGCCATTTGCAGTTTTTGTGCGGAATCCGCTTCTGTTGATGCTCATCATCTTCATTCTACCAAAGGCAAATGCCGTTTGCAATGATCCTCCAATGGATGATTCCGCTTCTATCATACGCACCACATTGCCTTCTTACTGTGGGCACTTTTTGCTATTCCTTTCGGTGTTTCGAAGATACACACAGTTACATTTTTTTGACGTTTTTGAAGAGCAACCACGATTCATTATCAGTGACAAGATTCTTCAAAAATGACGATTGCTCGTTTCTCTTGCAGCAATTCGGTGAAAATTGAACTCGATCGGCGTTGTTGTTGTCGGAGAGTTCGCGTGGCACCCATCCAGCCAATTTCCACACTTTTCCAAGCTTTTTTAGACGACGGACGATCGTGGATTGGTCGACATTGAAGTCTTCGGCCAGTAGCCGGGTTGTCATGCTATCGTCCTCTTCCACGGCTGACAAAAGTGCCTGATCGTTGAAATCCGATGGCCGTCCTTTCCCTTCATCATCCTTAAGACTTGTGTCACCCGATTTGAATTTGTGGAACCATCTTTCAACTTGTTTTTGACTGACTGTTCCTTTGCCGAAAAGCTCGTTGAGATCGCGAAATAACTGTACCGCTTTTCATCCTTTCTCGAAGTGGTAGAGCATTATATGACGAACATGAATATGATTTTCGACACGCATTTTTTTCACCTAAAAACAGAAAAATATTTTTATTATTATTACATAAAACAAGCGTCATTTTCCAACTCAAAATAAAAACTCCAAAAAAAAATCGTCGTTAATTTTGTATCAACCAATAATTTTAGTAAAATTAAATATAGCGGTAATGAATAATCAAGGTTAAAAATTAGTTCTCAAAATCGTTGTAATCGCTTAAATTGCAATATTTTTTCTTAATTTGACTTGACTTCTCCTGGGAGGAGGGCCCTTTAAATATCTATGGTCTATGGCCCTTACAATTGATAAGACGGTCCTGATAGTAGAAGCGAACAGTATTTTGTCACAGGATAAAATCTGAAAGTTTCAAAGGTAGGATTGCCACATTCAGGCACGCACCCGATGGGGGGGAGGTCACTCACGGACTTTAGACTCCCCCCCAACAAAGAGCACTAAAAACACGTGGTTTTTTTCGTGTTTTTGTCAAAATATAGTGATGAGCCCGTCCTAAGAGCTCCAAAATCTATGTTTTTGGAGCTCTTGGGGCATGTTACATGTTTTTGTCAAATGAGGACCTTTTTCTTTAAGTCATCACTTATAGTTTAGAAGTGAGAACCTTTTTAATAATTTAAATAATTTTGTCTTTTGAGCACCGTGTTTTGCCACATTTGAATTCAAGTCAGAAATCCGGACACCGTAGGTAATGAGCAAAAACAAAATCGTACCCCAAAAACAAGTGTTGAGCAAAAAAATGTATGTGAAGTGTGAATTTTGACACATTTATGGGTTTTGTAAGTATTTAATAAGTATAAGAAGCCAACATAATACTGGATGTCTAGGAATATTTGTTCTATAATCACATCAAAATTAACAGTTTTTTGATATCACTTTTATTCGTTATTTGAGTACTAAGAGCTTCCATTTAACTTTTCTAAACAAAAATTAAATAATTTGCCAAGAATCCCAGCGTTTTTTTCTGCATTTGCTTTTCAAAAAAAGACATACACTATCTTAGCTATAAATTCATAACGTTATTAGTCATAATTTAGCCATGAATTAAAAAAATAATTAATTTTGCCAAAAACACAAAAACTGCAATATTTTTCAAAAACGCGATTGGATAAAAAAATCCTCTAGTACGTTTCCGGCTCTGATCTATGTACGTTACCTATAATTTTTTTCAAATTTTTAGTTTAACCCTTTTGGGAAAAACGCGGCGAGACAAGAACATTTTTAGCACATTTTAGTCTAAAATCGTGTTAAAAGAAACGAATTTAAAAAAAAAAAACTACCTTTTGTTCCTTAATCTACGTCTTAGGAGCTTTCTTTTGATACCACACAATAAAAAAAATTTTAAAAATACTTTTTTTTATCGACGACGCAAAAAAATTTTTCGACATTTTTCAAAAACTATTCTGATCAAAAATTCCTATTGAACTATATCGGTTCCCATCAATGTTCATTATGGAGATTTTTTCAGATTTTTAGATCAATAACTCAATAGGGAGATAGGGTGGAGGATAAAAGACATATTTTTGGCAAAAATCCTATAAAAAAAATATATATTTTTCAAAAATAAAAAATTACTTGTTGATCCCCGAATTAGGATGTTTCATTTAGTATGCCAATATGGTGTTCTCAATATAGGTGTTACAGTTAAAAATGATGATTAATTTTCGTAAGTAACACGTGTACCAAGTGGCATTCCATTATCATCAAGTATAATAATCGACGTAGGTTCTTAACATTAAGCAATCAAGTCGGAAAAAATGTTGACGTATTACCTGCATATTTCTACACAAAACTATATGAATATAATTTTTTTTTAACCCATTTTTTTTATTTATATATATTTACAAAATTATAGAACATTGTTGTGTGATATCTCAAATTAAGATATTTAGTGATAATATTTTTACAATCATTTTTCTACGGTTAAAAATATCCTATTAGATACCCAGAAATTCAGTTCAAAATTTGATGTGTAGATCGTTGCTAATTTTATTTCAGATTGTTAATTTTGTTTAAGAAACTTATAACCTCTGGGGGTTATACGCAGCGTTAAGGCCAGCCCTGCGACTGTCAGTGCCTAAGAGAGAAATATAATATTACTTAGGTTAGAAAATGAATATTTAGTGAATGTGAAAATTTAGTTGAATATTATTTTACGACTGATTCAATTTTAAACTGAAATTCATGAAAATCGCTGTGGCATGAAGTCATTCACTTTAAACATTAGCATGTCATTTGTTAGCACGAGTTTTGATGATCGAAGGATTTCGTGTCAGTTTGTCATTACAATTCTATGTGACATAATCACTGAATTACTCTGATTTCTAGAGTAATAGCACTTATAAATATGTAACTACCTAGAAGATTTATCTGTTTTAGTTATTTTGTTGAATCTCTACGACATTTTTAGCTCAAGGTTTAAGTAAAAATAAAAGATCTTCTCGTAAAAACCTTTAGCAAGAAATTGTATTTTATAGAACAAGAATAAGATATTTCTTGAAAATACTTTGTTGAAAAGTTTTAAAATAATATAAACAGATAAAATAATATAATAAAATAAAATATAATAATATAATAAAAATAATATAAACAGCTCGTTACATAAGGCTTTTTGTCGCACTTGTCGAGTAGAAATCTCTAATCCGGTGTTCTTCAACCCGTGGTCCGCGGACCGGTGCCGGTCTGCAGAAAAAACCTGCCGTTCCGCGAAAAATTTTGACCGAATCATGTAGATGCACAATTCTGTGCCCAAGTATATAGCACATTTTTTTAGTCGACGCATAAGCTAACTTATGTCCGAACCAGGATTTATTTAATATTTACTAGCCCCAATCGTGTTTCCAGATTTTGCCTGGAAGAATTTTTGATTGCACTGATGTCAACCAGAAAGTCATATACAACATAATTAGTCATCATTTAAGAGCATTTGCTGAAAATTTTATTAATTTCCCTGAAAATGAAGATCCCCGTAAAAGTAACCACTGGATTAATAATCTATTCTTGGAAGATATAAAGTCATGTGCACTTGATCCTCGTGAAAAAGAAAAGCTGATCGAGTTGTCTTTTGATGTTACTCTGGTGTCCAGACATAAAATGCAATCATTATCTCAATTTTGGAAATCAGTAGAATAATAATATCCATCTTTGAATTATAAAGCTATCAAATTATTGGTCATTTTTTTGACTTCCTATTGTGCGAAAAGACTTTTTCAGCCCTGTCAATAATAAAAACCAAACAGAGAAATCGAATGGATGTTAATGAAGCGCTTCGTCTCTCAGAAACAACTCTGCAGCTACGTATATCAAATTTTATATATACGTATATTATAAAATTGTAATTGTATAATTGTATAACATATACCTATATAATAATAAAATACTATCTATATTGGTTTTTATTTGTGTCTTAGATTTCGACCGGTCCGCGCAATTTTATCCTATTTTCACTGGTCCGTGGGTGCAAAAAGGTTGAAGAACACTGCTTTAATCGACTGGTTTCCTAATCTTGACGCGTGCCGCAAAATCATTTCTTGAGAAACTTGTGTTTTATATACTATTTCCAACTTCGTATTTTTCAATTGACAGTATCCTACACATTTTCAAAAAGTTTAAAATTCAGAGATCGAGATGGGCAGGGTAGTAGTTTAATAATATTTTCGTTAAACCAAGTTTTAGCCGTGCATATAGAATCGTTTTTTGTTGAAATATATATTTTAATTGTATTTTTTCTCCTGTATAAGGTAGAATCGCAGTTTCTAATTTGTTTCTGTAAACGATCCATATTTTCTTTTATTTAATGGTTCCACACTATAGGCAGATAAGAATCCCTGCCAGTTGCTCGTGGAAATCTCTAATGGAGGTGCTGCAACCAGAGGTAATTGAGATTTTCTTTTGGGAACGAAAATTACTATTAAAATGGACATATATTTTTTCAAATTCCATATACGTTTACAAATAAAACCATATAAATTATATAAATATTACATTTTATGATTTAATATGTATTAGTCAAATATGTAGTAGAAAACTAACTTTTTATGTGCTGTACAGAACATGCGATATCCTGCATTCTTAGTTATGAATTTGTATATTCATATGTTCTTGAAATTCTTTAAAAATTTATTTAATTGTAAAAGAATTTGAATTAGATTATTTTTGCATGCACATATCACCAGAAAAAATAATGAAAAATAAAAAATACAAAAATATCTGCAGTCAAACGTGCACTTCGCAAGCTTTTAACTGCAAACGTGTGTAGCTCCGATAGTAGATATTCCGTCGTTACCCCCACTCAATGCCAATCGCCGAATTACAATAAGCAATAGGCCATATTAGTAACTACGTCATAAAATGGGCTTCCGTGCTTCCGCCTATCGGTTGGTTTCCTTTTATTTGAATTAAGCATGTTGTTTTTTTTTTCAAATTGTATTTTGGAAGCATAAACTAAGTTTTGAAAGTAAGAAAATGCTTCACATCAAAACTACAAGTCAATATTTATTTATTAAAATTCTTTTTTTATACATTTAATATCTCATTACTTTTGCAAATCGATGTTATTTTGCAGGTTAATTTTGATAAATTTACGTTAATAATCGTTGTATTGCAAGTAACATAAGTCTGTTTGCATTTCTAAATAGTTTGAAGGAACAATATGTTGTTCTTATTTTATCCATTATTGTTTTTCATTTTCATCGGTCATAAAAGGAAAAAATTTGCAATCAAGAATGTGGTTGTAATGGTTCCAATTTGGAGCAAAACAATACACCATTATGCATTTTGAAACAAAATATTAATGTTTACTTAGTTTTAATTAAATAAATACTAAAGATATTTCGATTTTCATATTATTTAAAAACGTAACTTATAAATATATCTTCGAATCCTTATTTATATGTTTATAAAAACATTATTCTAAAATAAAAAGTATCTGAACTATATATATTAGTATATACTTATCAAAGATATATATTTTTTGCTCCAAAATTGAAAATATTTATTAAATTTAGGTACCAAAATTAAATACACAGTTAAACTCTTGTTAGATGGCAGCACATGTCTACCGGGTCTATTGATGCTACCAATTTATTTTGCACATTGAGTCATTCTATATCATAACTTTTACCAAAAATTATAAAAGTAATTTTAATTATGGGAAATAGTAAATATTTATTATCTTTGCTTATACACAAACTATTTCTTCAACGCAGTAGTGACGGTTTTCAATTAAAAATTAAGTAGGTATATTTAGAGAGAGAAAAAGTGAAAAAAATCATAAACGTCTGTTAATTTATATTCATCTAATTTTGGGGGTGCTGCAGCTCCACAGCTCTTATCTACCAACCGTCACTTATTCCTGCACAAATATATTTCCTCTTCTGTGGTTAAGGTTTTTTTTTTATGATAAAGTTGATTGAATCTTTTACCTTTGGGCCCTTTCTTATAATATATACCTTCCGAATCTATTATATTACATTTTGATTTGTTATAATTCTGGTCTCCATTTTTCAACGACCTAATATTCTTTAGCAAATTTTAATAGTGCAATTTTTTGCTTACAATTAATATCATTTTTAACTAGTCTACGAGTGAACATATTTTTTAACAAGCCGTTATTGAATGTAAAGAAATATGAAAAGTAACATTGAATCTCAAGTCAGCTTTTATTTGAGTGACTGGTACTGGTGCAAAAGAATTTCAAACGTTCTTCCAAGATTTTCTTGCAGTAGTTACATTTTATTTGTAGAAATCTTGCAATGATACGAGTTATTACTGACTTATTTCTATTGAATTGGCCACAACGTAACTTTTTATTGAATACATCATATTCCTCTTTCATGTATTTCAATAATTTTTCATTTTAAATCAGCACTATACAGGTGATCAATGGGCACGTCGTTTATAGGGATTTAATATGTAAAAACATATTTACATGATTCCTGAAAATTTATATGACTTCTGAAAAGTGGAAAAGACAAAACTTTTTTTAAATTATATTCTCTAATAGATGATCAAGTTTCATGGTGGTCCAGAGACTAGAAATTAGTGCACGAATCTTTGATACAATCTTTGAATATAGCTGGTCTTGACGGAATCTTTTATTTTTGAGAATTATCGATTTTTATCAAGCTATTTTCCTTACTTTACTTAATCCTTTAGCTTTTGTCACCGTTAGGTGTCAGGTTGTGTTAGAGTTTCTGCTAAAGCTGGTGATTTTTTCCATAACTTTTACCTTTTATTTCTGCCCTTCGTAAAGGCTTTAGCATTCTTCCAATCTATTCATTTCTTTTTAACCGCATTCTTCAGTTCTTCGTTCTATGCTTTCCTTTGCCTTCCTCTGCGATTTCTCCTGAATGTTTTCACTTCTAAATTCTCTCTTTTTGCTTCTCTATAATTATTCGTCCTGTTTATATGTTCATAGCACAGTAGCTATCCTTCTTCAATGGTTTGCCCCAAGATTTCGTGCCTAGCTTTTCTCTGAAAGTTGAGTTCCTGATTCAGTAAAATTTGGGTTTCCATTCGATTTTTCTCAGGAATTTCAGTGCTTCTTACTTTGCTTCGCATTACTTCCGTACTAGTCCATGACTCCGAGCCCTATGTTAATATGGGTACCGCTACTTTTTTGAAGATTTGTACCTTTGCATCTTTCGATATATCTCTTTTATTAAGGAAGTGAAAAAAGCTAGACTTAGGTATGTCTGTTCTTCTTTCCTCTTGCTTTGTTAGATTTCGACTTACGTTTAATGTGCTGTTTCTTCCTAACAAATTGTATGTGTATGAAATATGTAAAATCATCACTTTATTTATCTCTGCATACATTCGTCCTTGATGGGAAATCTTTCGCTAGACGAACTTTAGTTAAAAACAATGCTTGCCGCAGTAATATTTTGTGTACTAAGTATACAGAGCATTCCCCTAATCACAGACAAGATAATCTTATGGTATGTTCATGCATATAAAGATTTCCTGGTGTAAATAATACTGGCGCTCAAAAAATGCACGTGAAAACATCAGGGTGACCAGATTTCAGTTTAGGTAAACCCTAAGATAGGAAAAAAAATAGAAATACAGTAAATTTTAACACCTCCAAAAAATACAAGTAATGAGCAAAAAAAGGTCTTCACCTCCAAAATATAAGTGATGAGCAAAAAAAAGGTCCTCACGTTCAAAATACAAATGATGAGCAAAAAAAGGTCCTCACCTCCGAACTACAAACCCGGAGATTTTACAACAAAACCCGGAGCCCTGAGACTCTGGCCGGAAACCCTGAGACTCCAGGTGAAAACTTGAGACCTGGTCACCCTGGTAAACACTATTGGCTTGCAACTTTATATTTCACTGAAAAAATTATAAACGAACTATTTTATTACTATAATAGGTGGAATATTAATTTTTACGACAAATGTTTAGACAAATATTTATTTTAATCTTAACGTATCAGGGCAAACTGTTTTTTAATTTATTTATTTATCATAATAATTTAAAATAAATAAAGCGAAGGAAAATTATTTAATCCGCGACCGTCCCTTTAATTTAGTATTTCCAGATAAAAAGGTAAAATGGTTATTTGTCAAAAAGAAATTATTTATGAATTCCGTCATCCAGGACCATATGGATAAGTGAGTCATATGGATAAGGCATCTAGTAGTAGGCACTTTAGGCACATTATCTAGGACGTAAAAATTATATATATATAAAAGCCCTAATTCCAGTGTATCTTAACGTAACGCTAAATTCCTGGGTCCTAGCGGGTGTTGCGGTGTGCGGTGGGTCACGAACTAAGTGGTGGGGACGGGAACAACGTACTCGACAAAACAGCTGGCTTACCAGAGCTCTCAAGTCAGGCCGATATGAATTTTTAAACGACACGCATTGAGCGGCTTTTTAGGATTTCCTAGGTATAATCAGAAACAGCTATACCATTGATGTTCAGCATATAACCCGCGGGCCGTATCCGGCCCGATACTAATTTTTAGGATTTCCTAGGTATAATCAAGAAACGTTTTTGTTTTGTTAATATACGCAGAATCGTGCAAATTTTAATAATTGATTCCAGCTTATATTACTTTTTATTCGATATCAGTTTGCCAACGTTGTTGGCAAGGGGTCTAGTATAATAAAGAATACAAAAAAGCTACAATTAACTGAAAACTTTAAAAGGAATTAGAAAGAAAAACAAAATTTCAAAAAGAAATTTTATATTTTAACCAAAAAAAAAAAAATTTTAAAAATAGGTATAGGTTTATTGAGATGCTATTAGAGTGATTAGGGCCTACGAAAACCATAATACGACCTTACTCTTATCGTGTTTATTAATCAAACTATAAACTGAAGAATGTTAAGTTAAACCGGCTAAAACCTGTATTAAATATTATCAATTTCGTTTTTGTTCTTTTATGAAAAAACTAAATATAGTTCATGTCGTTCCCGTTCCTTAAAAAATTTTGGTTAATACCGTTATTTTGTTTTCTTTCCTTTCTCAGTCCCTGTTTTAAGAAACAAAAATTACTTCTTTTATTTATGGCTCTTAGTTATTTTTTAGAACCACTGTTCTAAGCTACATATAGAGCAAATTTCCAATCATATCGTTTTAATGAAATTTGAACCATGCACATTTGACAAAACCCTGAACAATAAGTATTATTGTAATGTTTCATTTTAAATCGTTTTGTAAATTCTTGGAACATAAAGAACATTAGTTCACCTGACTAAATATAATTCCGTCGTTCTGAGAAAGGTTAAAGGTTACTAATGCCAATAAGTTCGTAACACAAATGTGATCCCCATTTAAGTATAGATTTTAGACCTGTGATTAGAATTTTTTTGCAACGGACCACATTCTAAAAAACAATAATTCATACGGGTCCTATAAAACAGTGATAACATACAAGTCCAGACTTTTCTACAAAGTGCTCCAAACAAAAATAAAGCCCAGTGGCAGCTCTAGGACGAAGCAACTGGAGGGGCAATCAAAGTTTAAATAAAAAAATACAAAAACTTACCAGTTACAGTTTTGTTTTCATATTAAATATTGTTCAGATCAACTATGTAATATTTAGTAAGCTGTGAAGGCAAATAGACAAATAACCTTTGATGCAGTGCGTCAAAAATTTCAACTAATTATACAGTTTTGTAGTCGAAATCAGGTGTAATGTTAAAATTAAAATCGGCAGTGACACTATTTTTTAATTATACACCACTGTGGGAGCGGTAATTTCAGAAATAAAATTTCATTGTTATTTGTATAAAATTATTCAATTAGTTAAAAAAAATATTCAAATTATTTAAATATAAAAACTAATCTATTTTAAGATAAACATCCTCAAAGATTAGTTGAGCAATCATATATTTTTTTAGTTATATGTTGAGAGAGAAGGGTAGAAAGTACGGTCCTATATTATATGATTTGTTTGAAATGTTGTCAGCGTTTATCTCAAGTACATGGTCGAATGTTTACACAGATGCGGATATGCGATCATATATTTTCAGTGATATGACTTCGTAGGTAATTAAAGTCAAAATTAATTATTTGGGGTTATAAATTAATGGGAATAGAATTATGAGTCTTGAAGATAAGTTAAAAGGTTTTTGTTGTTAATTGCAGAGTTGATTATTTTTATAACCACAAAAATGAGATTCAGAGATCAAATAATTAGTTTTAAGGAAAGGGCTGGGAAAATCTTGTGAGAGACAGAGAGTCGTGAGTAAACCATTACCGGAGTCGTACAAACCTCCCAAGCATTTTTGGTTAAGAAACCCGGTAGCGTCTGGAAGTGTTGAAGACAGTTTTGATGAATTAATCGAACCGCGGTAACGGGTTTAACACTGTGACTGTTGTGAGGTGCTTCACGGCTTGTGAGGTGTTTAAGAAGTTTATGTGAGATGAAACGGTGATTGTGAGGTTTTGTGTTGAGTGTCTCTCATGGGATTTCGTAGCCAGCATTTAATTGTAAGTTCTAATGTAATTATTAACTTCAATCTTAACTAACATTAAACGTAGATTAAGTAAAATGAAAACTTTAATCCTAACACCGTTATTCCTGTCATAAAGAATCTAAGCAACCGACCAGCGAACTTTTAGGGTTTCCTTGACTTGTTTCCGCTGGCAAGTCTTGGAACCCACTATGAGGAGGGCCTTTCAAACTAAGTACCATGAAGTACAATGGAAATATTTATATTCATTCAGCCAACCGTGACGTTTCGACCGATCCTAGAAGTGCCCCCAAACCATACTTTGTAACAATTTTAAGTTTGACACAGAAAAACAAACATATTTAATATATGAATTAGATTAAGATTAAAAAGGTAAAATTGTTTTTATACAAGTACAGTTTTTCTCATGTTACCTAAAATACGTAAAATTATATCTTGACTTTTATCCACATTTAGATTTTCACTCATTATTCTGTCACAATAATAGCAAACTAAACTAACTAAACAAATGTAAATACTGTGAAATTATTCACATTCCAGTAATTGGCGCATATTCGACAAGATGCTACACTTGTGTCATAGTCATAGTGTATCTAATTTCACATTTTTGGGCAATGTCCCAACGTATTCTTACGGAGAATATAAAACTAGCGCTTCTCTGTTTCGGTGCGACGCAAGAGGAGTTTAGAAACGGAGAACTTAGTTCTGCCGCTATACGCCTAGCTAGGCGCTGGGAACCTATTTTTATTTTTTATTTTATTAACATGATTATTATTTAAGACATAACGTCATTTTATTATCGTTTTTACGTCTGGGGATGCTATGCTCTCTGTAATACCGACAATCGACAGAGTGTTCTATGTGGTTTCTATCAAAGTCTTCTGCGGGTTCTGTGGTGTTTGTCAGTTCATAACTTTAATTACTACATTGTATTTCAATAACCTGAAATTTAAACTATTAGCTAAGGGGCGCAAAACTCCTTGACGGATGTTACCTAGGTAGGCACGGCATGAGGTATTTCAGGCCGAAATGCCCTTTAGAATGAAAATTTTGAAGTGCTATGTAGCGTATGTTCGAATCGAGTAGTTTTTGTGTGAATCTCCGTGAAAGGTGCTCCTTTCACGGATAACTAACAGAAATAGATTTTTTTGCGGATATCGTCTTATAATCCATCTGATTTATTTTGATAAAATTTTTCTAGAAGCATACTATAAGAGGCGATGCCATTACTATGCCTCTTCTTCTTTTTCTTCTCGTGCACTATCAGCTTAGCGAATGTTGGCGACCATTCTGGGTATCATAGTTTTATTGACGGCAGCAAGAGATAGCTCTTTTAAAGACTTCCCGTACCATTGTCGCAAATTTCTGAGCCACTGAGCCCCATCATTTCCTGAGCGACATCTTTACGACACATTTTTTGTTCAAAATTTAACAATTTTACAACAAATTTTGCTGCCACTCGCCTTATGGCCAAAACATTAATGAAAATTTCTTTGCATGAACCATACGATATACCAACTTGTTAAGGGGGTCTATTCTGTAACTTCTCGACAGTCACATGCACAGTATCGTGTTGCCTATGCACATTACACTGTCATCGTATAGTGTTACTTTGTGTTTGAAAGTGTCGTAAGTAAATGTGGCCATTTTGAAATTTTGACGTACTGTGACAGAATAAACTTTGAGGTTATTAGACAGTATATACAATGCACATATATGTACATAACATATGACCTGAATTTTTTCTGCCCCGTAACAGTTAATATAATTTGTTTAAAATAACTCTAATAATAATTATTGTAGCAGGATTTTGTGCAAACTTCCCTTCCAGCAGGTATTATTCAATATAATATAATTTCCATATATAAAACACATTTTAAATCATACTAACCTCAAAATAAGTAAATCAATATATTCAAACTAAACGTAAACAACTTTCAAAAGTCTAAAAACAATATCTCTTTCCAAAAACGACACGTTCGTACGTGTCGTCTCAAAATCAACACAATACTGCACTATCACACAATACTGCACTATCACACAATAAGTGCACTATCGATAAGTTACAGAATACCAACGCGACATGTTGAAAATTGGCACTTTCAACACGATACTGTAAAAGCGATTGTCGAAATGCTTACAGAATAGACCCCCAGAAACCTTTCTAATCGTAATTCGCCGGTTATCAAGAATTTGTTTTTTAACTTCTTCCTCGTTTTTTCCGGTGACTGAAATGCTGGGTCTCCCAACTCTATCATCATTTTCAACTGATTCACGGCCATCTTGAAAACGTTTATACCATTTGTATATCGCTCGTTCATTCATACTCTTCTCACCAAATGACTTCTGCAACATTTCCACTACTTTACAGCACTTGATTTAATTTTTCATGAAAAATTAAATACACATTCTTTGATCCGTCATTGTGAAAATGAAAAATCGTCAAAGACCAAAATTATTAAATTATAAGGTTGTCTCGTAACTTGTAGTGGTGGGGGTAAATAGAGCGACTACGCGTTTATGGTATATATTATATACACGTGAAGTTTGATTTTTGTCTATAAATATAAAAATATCGTTTAATTTTTTTATTTTCTACTTGTTTTAATTTCTTTTTTCTTCGATAGGACTGTTTCTTCGTTCTAAATAAAATTTCTTTTTTGATGTGAAGAGGATAATAAGTGATATATTTCAATATTTTGGTTTTAGGATGTCCCCTCGTAACTAACCTAATATTTATCAAATTGATAAAATGCATAGAACAAATAAGATTTGTTTTCTTATAAACAATTTTTATTGTATAGGTTTTTCTGTTAAGATAGTTCTGTTTATAAAGGAAATATTTTAAGTTTTTTAGTATCAGTTTTAACTCAGAAATACCCCCTAAGAAAGACAATTTTGAGATACCATGCCTATATTTGATCCTGGTTCTACGCTATTGTACTAAATTTCTTTAAAATACGTCCAGCCGTTTTTAAAAATAGATATAACCTTCAATTTTTATTAATTACTTTATTATTATAGCAATTTGTTTTTCTATTTTTATATAAATATACCTAAAATTATATTTGTATTCTATTTTCTTATTTATTTATTTGTTTATTGGCTACACAACAGGATAACTAAAGTTAGTTTTCCCAATAATAGTGTAACACAGTAAAATTACAAAAAAAAATTACAAAAATGTACAATTCGTAAGTATTTACATATACATATTATGGTAACAAAACAAGTATAAAGTATTGTGAAAATATTGTGATAATAAAAATAAACATAGCAAATTAGAAAGTATTACAACAATTTATACAAACAATTATTCATAATTTATTATAACGTAATAGAATTGAGTTTATCAAAACCTTTAGCATGCTTTTTAAGGCATATTAAAGAACATGACAGTATATCTATACTAGGACTCAGTTCGTTAACAGCATTGCTAATTCTCGCAATGGGCGAGTTTAGTCCCAAATTGGAATTACTGAACTGGTTATACAAAAGTTTTTGAGTTCTCAGAGTATACGAACGACAATTGAAATTAAAAAGTGGTAGAATTAATTGAGAATCGATATTATTATTTATTAATTTGTGAAAAAATATCAAGTCAAGTGTCGTTCGTCTGTGAAGAAGACTTTGCATTTTATAAAAAGTTAAGTTTTGTTCATATGATTTATAATTCTTGTTATTTATTTACTATAATACAAATACACATCACCTTAAATTTTATATAAATCAGTATAAAATTTCCTTAGGTTTTTATTTATAAATTATTCAGTAGAACTGTCTTGAAATAAATATCTATTATGAAAATAGTCAATAAAAATATTTAAAAACGTGCAACATCTATATTAATTCTGTATGCTAGTTTGAACTACGCATACGTGTGACGTATTCCCTCTCACGCTCTGATTGGTCAGAAGTAAAGAGACAACCTTTACTTTAATAATCTTGGTCGAAGACAGGTTGAACAACATGACAACAAAAGAGTTTATCAATTCGACAAATATAGTGCGAGAATTTCAACATTTGCAAGATTTTTTTGATCACACCCCGTATATATATAAGTTGACTATAATCGCGAGCCAATTACTTATATATGGCCAGAATATGATCCCTTTTTATTAGTAAACCAAAATCAGCTTGCTGCAATGCTCTTGATAGAATTTTCATCCAGGGGCCCCATCAAACTTGGTCCTCACTGCCCACAAGACACGGACTAAGTATTCCTGTCTTAGAATTTTCCTCTTGAAACGTCCAAGAAGTATTGTAATGTTTGGAAGTCATGGTGAAGAATTGAATACAGGCAAAGAAATTTTACAATACTTTAAGTATGTAGCTAGAAAAATCAAATTGTGATTAGAGGATTAAGTATTTCTATTCATAAACTTTTATAAAAGAAATTATAAAAAGTTCAACGTGAAAACTTTTGTTGGACGTGATAAAAAATGATCTACTTTACTATAAATAAACAATATTAAAAACTATTGTTATCGTTTTTATATAAAAATCCGTTAGATGAAAGAATCATTTCCATGAAACATGTCAGCTGAATAACTGTGAAATAAAAATAATCTCGTATTTAACAATGCGCATTGAAAGATTTCACGTAGTAAATAACGCTTAAAAAGGTCGGCTGAAAAGAGAAATTATTAACATCTAAGTAGTAAGTTTTTTCATGCAGTATAATAATAATATTGATTCGCAAGGTCGTTGATCTGAAATATATTTGTCGTCTGACTTTTGCTTATAAACTTCTAATCATATTCATATTTTAATTAAATTTATCGATCTGAAATGTTCTGATAAGTTCTGATATTTTCACTGAGACGTATTTTGTGGCGGTACAAAACTGCGACAGTTTCAATAAATTGACGCAAAGACAATGTGCTAACTAAAGAAAGATCCATCATTGAAATCTAGATGCATTTACTGTTAAATTAGACCTTTAATGTAGTAAGAAGTTTCTAAATGAAGCACTTAATAAACTTCCACAAAATAGGTAATGTACATTGGTCTGATCCGGAAACGTACGAGAGGAATTTTTGATTAGATTGCGTTTTTGCAAAATATTTCAGTTTTTGTTTTTGACAAAATTTATTATTTTCTTAATTCATGGCTAAATTATGGGTAATAATGATTTTTTTGTATTTTTTTTTTTTTTTAATTTATTTATTTATAGACATGTCAGCTACTATTGGTATAGACACGTCAGCTGGCTATTGGTGTCTTCGTTATTATCTTAGAATGTTTTAGTATTTACATGTATTTACATTCTAACTTCTAGCTTAAAAATATTAATGGATTGTAACAATTGCAAAACATTGTTGGTCATTGATGGGTCGGGTTTTAGTATGTCTTTAATGTCGTGTGGTAGCAGGGCCGCGCCAAGGTGTGTTGGCGCCGGGGTGCAAGGTAAAAATTGCCGCCCCTAATAAGTTAAATGCAATTTTTTTAAATATAACAAGTATACATATATTTTCGAAAAAACTATGTTACGCAGGATAACAAAAAAACATACACAGATTGCTATATAGTGATTCTTAACCTATATCTTCGAAAATTTAACTATATATAGAATTCATCACTACAAACAACTTTTTCCTATATCATTTTTCAAAAAAATTAAAATTAAAAAAGCTTGTCAAAAAAAAAAAACAAGGCGAGTACCACTAATTTCAAATAAAAAAACAAAAACGAAACTTTATATGTACATATATATTTTAGTTAAAAATTCACCTTTCTTGCCTTTAGGGTCGCAAATTCATTAATTAATTCCGTTAAATCTAAATCCACTGCTATTTTATTTTCTATACTAATTAAAGCCAAATTTGTTAACCTATCCTGTGACATGGAAGATCTTAAGTAATTTTTTATTAATTTAAGCTTGGAAAAACTTCTTTCGCCAGATGCCACTGTTACAGGAATGGTCATAAATATTCTGAATGCAATTGTTACATTTGGGAAAATTGCAGTAAGATCATAAGTTACTATATACTCTAAAACTGCCAAAGCATTCATGTTGGGCTTAATGAAAGTTAATAGGATTTCGATTTCATCGCATAAATCTATTGCATTTGTATCAGATTCATTTTTTGCATTATCAGGTAATTTTATTTGTAGATCTATACAATGTTTTATTTTCATGTCACGATTGAATTCCAGCAACGAATACATGTTGTTTATAAACTGAAAAGTGTCATTATGAGCTGTCATTAGTTCAAATCTTTCTTTTATTTTCGATATTGCTGTATCTAATATAGTGAAATAAAAATTAATTGTATAATTTTGTAATGGCAGATTAGGACTTTCATCTACATTTTCATACGAAAATATTCTCTTTTTTTTTCGAGGTCTGACAATGTCAATCGCTGGAAACTCGGTTTCACAATCAATTTCTTGTGCAATTTTTTTAGCTTCATTTAAGATATTTTCAAAATTATCATCGGACCTACATTGTTGCAAGAAATCATTAAGATCTTTTAACATCTCAATTGCAGTTGGCAAAACTAAGTCGCTTTTTTGTAAAAATTTACTAACTACATTTACTTAGGATAATATGTTATACCAAATAAGTATAGAACATATAAATTTGTATGATTTAATTTTTTTTATGAGAGAATGAGCTATATTTCTAGTATTAGCATCCTTAGATGAATCGTTAAATAAAATGTATAATGCATAAAAAAATTTATGTGATTGTTAGTTTTTTTTTTTTCAAATGGCAGTTAAATTTGTTTTTAATTTTGCGTTCTATCAGTTTTGGCGCCCATGGCACGTGCCATGTCTGCCATACCCTAGATACACCTCTGGTGCCGCCCGGGTGCCATGCACCCCTTGAACCCCCGCTTAGCGCGGCCCTGTGTGGTAGGTTGTAGTTAGTACGTATGTTAGTGTATAGTTGTTCGTCACATGTCTCGCAAATTTTGTTTTCTAGTCTGTTCATGAAGTGTTCGTGAGTAAGTCTGGTGTGTCCGATTCTAAGTCTTGTCATGATTATTTGTTCACGTCTATTGGTACCTGAGGTCCAGTTGTGTATGTCGTCTTTGATTGTTCTAAGTTTATTGTTCATAGTCTCGCGCCTCTTGTTCAGTCTGGTCGAGTAGAGTCTTGTCTTGATGGTCTGTCTTGATGGTCTTGTTTGGGGGAATATGGTATATTTCATCCTACAATACAATACACCTTTATTTTCAAATACTGATACATTTATGATACATTTTACATATAACTTTTAAATACAATAACGAATTTAAATACAAATTTTAACTAAAAGAAAGGTAAGCAGAAACTGCATTAAAGTGTCACAGAAGATACAAGGCATCTTGTGGTGACACGATATTGTTACTATACTATAATACTAAATTCGGTCAGTAGATAAAAATATGAAAAATTAAAAAATTAAAAAAATTTATAAATGGTGAAAACTGAACGTCCTTTAATTTATAAAATTATTGAACTCTTAGTAAGGCATCTCCATTAACCATATTTTAAAATATTTAATAAATTTATTTTTAATTGGGTGTAAGAGGTAAGGTTTTAAATTGACAAGAAAATTTATTATAAAATTTGGGTAATATTACTTCAATATTTTTAGTAGCAATACGTTTTGTACCATAGGTAAGTTACTTAAACTATTTTCTTTACTTCTTGTGTTATAATTATGGGTAGGAAAAATAAGTTGATTAATAAGATATATTTTTGTTTTGTACAAGTGACCTAAGCAAAGAAAATATAATTTGGATACATCAAATACTTTCGCTTCTTAAAATATTTGTTCTGTAGAAAATATGAATGGTTTATTAAATATAATTTTGAGGATAAGTTTTTGAGTAGATTTAAGTTTTACAGTAACCGATTTGGCAGCACCGCCTCAAGCTAAAATTCCATACTTCAATAGCGATTGGGTTAGACCGAATTAGATAATTTTAAGCGCGTTTAGTTTTAAATAATATTTAAGATTTTTAAACAAATAGATTAATTTTCTCAATTTATTATTTAAACAGTCCACTTGCAATTTCCAAGTCATGGTACTATCAAATATAATTCCCTAATATTTAATTAAGGAATTATTTATGCAAATTTTGTCACTGCAGTTGCAGCCGTTTAAAGTACAGTTTGTTGAATATAAACTAAGAAACTTATCCGGCGGTAATTTATCTTTATGGCAAGCAAAAGGCACTATAACGGTTTTATTTATATTTAAGGATAGTAAATTCGCATTTAACCACGCTTGTGTTAATTTAAAGTTTTTAGATATATTACGAAATATATCATCCCAGGTATCACCTTCAACATAATCTACTGTATTATCGGCAAAAGAAATTAAATTACCATCTACATCCAGTGATAGTAGATCGTTGATATACAGTATAAACAAAAGTGTCCCGAGTACTGTGCCCTGCGGTATACCGCATGTCACAACTTCCGGATCACTCAGAGTGTCGTCTATGGAAGTATACTGCATCCTATTATTCAAATAACTATTTAAAAGATTGAGAAAAATTCCTCTGAAACCATAAGATTCAAGCTTGTCTAGTAATCTCAAGTGGTTAACCGTATCGAATGCTTTGGCAAGATCTAAGAAAAAAGCTGCACAAAGCTTAGATTTACCTAGGTTTCGATATATAGCAGAAGTAAATGTGGTAATAGCATTTTCAGTAGACATATTTTCTCGAAATCCAAACTGATTTTTAGATAATATGCTGTTTTTCTATAAATGTGTACATTCTTTTTTTAATAATTTTTTCAAATACTTTTGATATATTGGACAATACTGAAATTGGCCTATAGTTACCCATGATGTTTTTAGGTCCAGCTTTATGTAGTATTTTAATAATTCCTACCTTCATTTTATTAGGAAAATATCTTTCTGAGACGCATGTGTCAAAAAATGTAGCTTATGGTTCACTAATAGCGTGTTTGATATTTTTAAGTACTTTACTGGAAATACCATCAAGTCCTACCGAGCTACTATTTTTCAACGCGTCTATAGCAATTTCAACATCGTTGGAACTTATGGGGCCGCAATAAAAATAATCAGGGACCATTTTAACTCTAGTTTCATTAATATTAATATCATTTAAATTAGCTTCCATTCTTGCTGCAATATTTACAAAGTAATTATTGAAATTATTTGCTATTTCTTGTTTTTCTGTAATAATCTCATTATTTGATCCGATAATTTTGTTAATTTCTTGTTTTTTTCTATTTTTTTATTTATATTTAGATTTACGGCTTCCATAGAAATGGACCATAGTTTCTTAGTATCAAATCCAGCCTCTTGTAATTTATCTTTAAAAAAATCGGATTTGGCTTTTTTAATTATTACATTTAATTTATTTCTGAATTTATTATAATTACGTGTTTTGAGAGACTCAATAATTCCAGATGTTATCCAGCCTTTTCTTTTTTTATTTTTACCAGTATTTTTGCAAAAAGTACATTTTTTAATATTTTTATTTATTAAATTAGCGAAACTATCTAACACTGTGTCCAAATTACTTTCCTCTTTAATGAAACAAAAATTTTCATTTTTAATAAGTTAATTAATTTATTATAGTCTACAATTTTAATAACACTTCTTTGGGAATTTTTATTTAGCTGATTTGTTATTAGTGTATTTTTAGATTTTATTTTTAAAATAACTGGGTAATGTTCACTAATTTTACTTTTTAAGATAACAGGTAGAATATTTTGAGGATAGATTTTTGCCTTAATTAAGAAATGGTCTATACAGGAACGAGAGTCTCCTACAACTCTGATATAATCGTTTATGCAAGATATGAAGCCAAATTCTGTATATAAGTTAATATAGTCATTCCTGTTGTTTTTGTTAGATAATATGTCAATATTTATGTCACCACAAAAAATTTCATAAGTTTTACAATAAGTGTTAAAATATGTTCTTAAACATTATAAGAATTCATGTACATTAATGGATGGAGGATTAGAAATTGCAGTTATTGCAGATTTTTTCGGTATTTGTTATAATTATTGTTCTAATAAATTTATATGGACCTAGCATAATAACATCATAATTATAAATTAAACTATTTTTTACATACATAATATATTACCTTCATTGTGTATTATATTGTAACCGTCAATATTAAAATACTTAGCATTTTTACAAAACAACGTTTCTGACAAGATGATAACGTCCAAACTTTTTTCAAAATAGTCTATATAAACTTCTAGAGATGTAAAATTTTTACTTATACTCCTAATATTAGTATGAAAAATACTTAAACTGTTATCTTGTGAACTGTGATTAACAAAGTTGTACATCATATTTTTACAATTTGGTAAAGTATCACAGGTTTTAGTTACTATATTTACAAATTCAAAATCTAAATCTAGATCCATAATAGGTTTAACAAATTATAATAAAACATTATATTAATTTACAGTGCAAAAATCCTGTCTAGATCGGTCTCGTTTTCAATAACACGAATTTCGCTATCGTTATCTTTTCTTACGAGTATTTTATTATTCCTATACCAAACAAATTTGTATTTATTAGTCTGAGCTTTATTTTTTGCCAACCAGAGAAGATTTTTATAAAAAGGGGAAATATTTTCATTAATAAATATTTTATTTGTGTTATTATTGGAATAGATATCACAATTTTTGATACTATTCTTGCGCTTAGCTATAAACTCATCACGTAGTTTACGAGAATTAAATTGAATTATGATCGGTTTTGGTTTTGAGATATTCTTAGAGATTATTCTATGTGACGCTTCGATTTCATTTTTCGTTAAATTAATATCTAATAGACGACCTATTTTTACAGCTAAATCGTCAGTATTTTCATTATTAAATTCTTCGACATTATGTATTTCAATATTTTTATTTCTCGAATATTGTTCTAATTTGTTTATTTTATTTTCCAGTACATTGATAACTTCATCTTTGCGCTTGTTGGCTTCCATTAACGTATTAACAACCGACTCCATTTTATTGATGATAATATTATTTTGTTTAGTTGTTTCAACTATAGTGTCATATTGACTACTAATGAAGTCCCTAGTTTTAACCATTTCATCAATTTCGCGTTTAAGATTTTTTATTTCCAGAAACATAAGTTCCATATTATTTATTTAATTTAAGATTTCTTGATTGATTTGATCCGGCGTAGTAATGGAAGATGCAGAAACAGGAGGGGTAGCAACAGAAAGTCCACTAACAGAGGTTCCACTTCTAAGTCGGGATTTTGTACGATAACTGCATTTAAAGTTGGATTTTTTTGCTATGGCGAGATTTCTGTAAGATGCTTCCGTAGTTCCGGTACATGCAAAGTGCATGTTTCCACAGTTTTTGCCAAAACACTCGACATAGTCCAATAGCAGTGATTCATTGCAACGTGAGCACAAAAACATGTTAATATGGCAAGCTTAACGGTCGATAAAACTTGTTGCGAATAGTTAGATATCACTAAGAAAAGGTAGACACTTGCCAGACAGATGACGCAAATTTTTAAGTTGAATTTTAAATTTGTTTTTATTAAAGTTATTATATTATTGTTGTAATGTTCATAAAGTTATAATTATTATTTTAGTTTAATTAAATAAAATTAATTAACATATAAAATACTTTTTAGCACCGAGATGGACTTGAACCTGGCACTATTGAATTCTGACAGTATAATGCCACCTTTACGATCACGACCACTTAGCTTTGTCTCTTAAGTATTATTTTAAAGTCAATGTATTGGTGAATAATTTTAAACTAATATTTAGAACAAACTTTAATTTTAAACTAAACATATAACAAATTGTTCAGTGAATCTAAATAATAGTTAAAAATCACTTTATAACTGAAAATTTAAGTTTTTTGTTGGCACTTATTTGAATTTTATTATTGAAATTTATAAATTATAAAATCCCATCACAAACAGATAATGCCGTTTGTGATTAGTTTCACAATTATTGTTTAATAAACTCAATTTTTAACACTTATTTAACAATTTTTATAAAATAATCATTTTAATACACTAATTACGTGGGTTTTGGCTTTTTTGAAGGCACAATAAATATATTTTAATAATAATATTGACACGGATGAAACTTTCGACCTCACCCACTGACTGAATATGTATTATTTTAGTGAGGCATAAATACCACCATATGGCGCAAAAATCCCATCGATATGGGATATATGGCCAATTACAGTACTATTTTAAATCATTAATTTTATATATTTAGAATAATTATAAGTGTTTTAATCTTATGTTATTGTGTAGTAAGATTATCTAAGAATTATAGCAAAGTAACAGATAAAGTTTAATAATTAAAATTAATGCAACACGATTGTTTTTCTATAACTGGGGCATCTATCCCACCTTTACCCTATATATCCTGGCTGCTGTTGGGTTCTCGGGCTGCAGAATTCGCACGTTCGTTTCCCTCGATGCCAGCGTGGGCAGGCACCCAGATGAATTGTACTGATTTTCTTTGTTCAATCATCTGTTGTATCTGGCCCTGGATTCGTTGGATCCTCGTGTCTTTTGAGTAGCTGTTGTCGAGAGCTTGCAGTACGCTTAGCGAGTCGGTGCATACGGCTATGTTGCTGTAGGTGGTTACTGATGCCATTTCGAGCACCTTCTGAATTGCTACCGCTTCTGCTTGGAATACGCTTGTGGTTGTTGGTAGACTGTGCGTTTTCAACTCTTCGCCTTGAACAACAGCTATAGAGCAGTTATTTTCCATTTTTGATGCGTCAGTGAAATAGGAATTGGTACTGGTGTAGTTCGTGCTTAAGTCGTTCGAATGTTGTTTTTAAATGTTCTGATTCAGTCTTTTTATATACGGTTAGGTCCGTGTTTTTAATTATTTTTCCAAACAGCCAAGGCGGAGTATAGTGGAAAGTGGTTGACTGGATTTCAGGAATTATGATGTTGATGGTTTGTAGGATGGTATTGATGCATTTCTGTAGGTTGGTTTTATTATGAGTAATTAGGGTATTTTGTTTTATGAAAAAATGATTATACGTCGGATGATTTGGTTTACTTGCTAAATTTTTTAAGTACATCATAGACAGTTTTTCTCGTCTCTCTTTTAGACTTGGTTCTCCTGATTCGTTTAGAATGCTAGTCGAGGGGCTAGATCTAAATGCGCCGGTGGCTATTCTTATTGCTGTATAATGTACAGAGTTTAGTAATTTTAGAGTTGTTTTACTACCGGTGGTGTATGCAATGCAGCCGTAATCCATTTTAGATAAAATCATGGTTTTATATATTTTTAGAAGAACGTTTTTGTCTGCGCCCCAAGTTTGATTTCCTAATGTCTTAATTATGTTCATCCTTTTGTTGCATTCAGCCTTGACTCGCTTGATGTGTGATTTCCAAGTTAGTTTCCGATCTATTGTAACACCTAGGAATTTTATTTCCTTGGTGAATTCAATGGGTACATTATACAGTGTGATATCAGGGTTTGGTTTTTTCTGCTTCTTGGTAAAGTGCAGAGCTTTTGTTTTTTCTACCGAGAATTGGAAGCCAGTGTTATTTGCCCATGTTTCAATGCCTGTGATTGCATCCTGTAGGAGTCGCCGGAGGTTTTCTGAGTTGGTTCCTTTGCAGAAAATAACCAAATCATCAGCATTTCTGTATTTATGGCTAAGATAGTGCGTGTCTTTTTTTGAAATTAAAAATATAACAAAAATAAATAAATATATTTCTCTTAATAGTTGCGAAACTAGTTACACATTCGACACTATACTCTACACTGTACAGTGTAGTGTGGAGTTTAGTGTGCAGCTATTATAAGCTGTGATTCAACCTATTGTTTGATTACTTTAGATTTTTTGTTTTTAAGGTATCAAAGACATAAATCGTTTAGTAAATACTTATAAAACAAATAATACATTGTTAATAATGAGAAATACGTTTCGAAATTGAAAAAAATTAAGTTCTTTATCAATATATTTGCTATTAATCTAATGAAGACTTGAATACGAAGCAAATGCAGAAAAAAAACGCTGGCATTTTTGGCAAATTATTTAAATTTAGATAAAATTAATAAAATAATAAAATTGATAAAAATAAATAAAATTAAATGGAAACTCTTAGTTCTGAAATAAGGAATAAAAGTGACTATGAAAAATCTGTTGATTTTGATGTGATTATAGAACAAATATTCTTGGACATACAGTATTCTGTTGGCTTTATTAAATACTTACAAAACCCTGAAATGTATAAAAATTCACACTTCACATCAATTTTTTAAACTCGATCTGGGAAGACGCTGTTCTTAGACGTAAGTAAAAAATTACACGTTTTCTTTCTTTTTTTGTGGAATCCTATAACTTTTTACCGTCAAGGGCTCCCAGCGGACTTAATCCGCTTCTAAATAAAAGACACGTGAAAATATGTATACTGTTGTTTACTATTTATTTGTTATCAATTTAGAATGGTAGTCACAATACTTACCTCGCGTTCAAATATATTTTTATGCAAGGCTTCTTCGTTGAAACATTGCTCTAATTATTGTGTAATTATCTATATTTGGACTAAGTATATTCCTTCCATATAAAGAAAATGTATCACTATTAGAATGAACCACATTTAATAGTAAGTGCTGGAGCATAAAATCTAGTTACAATGCCAGTGCTTGACACTAATTTCTCTTTCAAGGGCGACGTGATTAGATTGCAATAAATATTGGCAGGTGAGATATTGTCAAATCGTTGAAAAATAGATGTTGTTTTTTCTATTTATCTAATTTATAGTTTATTTCAAGTTTTCGCCTTATTTCCTAACATAAATTGTGTATTTGTACGTTTTACGCGGATTTCATTAAAAATAAGGTGACCTTATTTTTTATTTCAAAATTCGGGACGGAAGTTCATAGACGCAGAGCTGTAGCAGTGTGTTTGGCGCCCTTGCCAAATAAAGTAAATTATTCAAATTTACCTAAAATAGCGCTTCATTTCCGAAATACAAATAATGAGCAAAAAAAAGGTCCTCACCTCCCAAATATAAGTGATAAGCAAACAAAACAAAAAATTGTGAAGTGTGAATTTTCACACATTTCAGGGTTTCGCATGTATTTAGTAAGTGAATGATGATTATTTGGGATGCAAAAACAATTTTTATGTTAAAATATTTTTTTTATTAATTTTAATTCGAATGCCTAATACCATTATATAGGTTTCTAATAATAATAATAATAGTTTTATTGACCAAATAACAAGTATAAAGAACTGCTTTCAGTCAATCAATACAATATTATGGGACAAAGTCATACATATTCATCAAAATTAACGTTGTTAAATTCATCAATTGTGTACAATGGATTAGTTATAAATAAGTGTTTAAGTTTAAGTTTGAATTTGTCTAGTGGTAGTGTAGTAATAGTTTCTGGTAAAAGATTATAAAATTTTACAGCATAGTAATTTGAACAATTCCTGGATTTATTTAAGCGCAAAAACTTACCACGAATATTACCTTTACAACGCGTGTTGTGCTCATGCGTTTCACTAAAAGTAATATAATTGTGCAATTTTTTGCGTATAAACAATAGACACAAATAAATAAATAGTGAAGGCAATGACATTATTTTCAGCTTCACAAAAAGATTTCGACAATCCGCTCTAAAAGGAGCACTGGCAATTATTCCTACAACTTTACGTTGCAAGCTGAAAATTCTATTGGCTGTAGGTGAACGCAGGTGAATCTGGGGATTATTAACCCATAGGTTAGGTGGGACTGAAAGCGGGAGAAATAGGCTTTTAATACAACATCTATGCTGACTTCATGCTTCAGATTCCTTACTAGATACACGGTCGATCGCAGTTTACGCCTGAGTACATCCACGTGCTGATCCCAACGAAGGTAAGGATCAACGTGGATACCAAGAAATTTAACGAAAGGGGGATTGGCCAAATCATGTTTTCTGGTGCTCAGTAGCAAGGTCTGGATTTTATTTGCATTTAAAATTAGTTTATTGCTAGACAACCAAGAGTTTGCACTGTTCACCAGAGAAACGTTTTCCGTAATAAGGGAATCTAGATCATGGTTGCAATTTAGTAATGTTGTATCGTCAGCGTAAAGGATTGATTTAGATGTCATAGTGAGAGGCAAGTCGTTAACATATATTAAAAATAGTAGCGGTCCGAGAACTGAACCTTGGGGAATACCAAAATGTAAAGGAAGATACTCAGAAACGCTACTTTTAAATTGGGTAAACTGTTTTTGCTTTAACCTTAATGATAAGTGAGATATTTCAGTTTCAAATAGAATGCAAAATAATCGTTTCTTTATTCTTACCCACTCTTCTGTATATTAATTTGATATTAAGTAAATAATAAGTGAGATACTTCGTTTATAAGTAGCTCTCCTGATAGCTCCCAAATATATACATATATTAGGTCGTCAAGGATGAAATTTGTAGAAAAAAATGCAAAGTTGGTTGTTAACTGACAAATATAAGGAATTATTTTATTCATCAAAGTATGCACCCATATTGTCTATACACTTTTGCCATTTAAGCGGCAGGTTGTTCAGATCGGTGGTATAAAACCCTGGTGGAGAGTCAATGAATTCCTGGAAGGCCAGTTTTACAGCATTGTCGGAATCAAACTGTTTTCCTATTAAAAAGTTGTCCAAATTGCGGAAGAAGTGGTAGTCAGTGGGATCTAGGTCTGGTGAGTATGGAGGATGATGAAGAAGTTCCAACTCCAATTCCTATAGTTTTGCCACAGTCATTTGTGCAGTGTGTGGTCTAGCGTTATCTTGCAATAAGATAGGAGTCGATCTGTTGATCAATCTAGGATGCCAGGTTTTTTTTTTTTGTTTTTAAGTTACCTGTAGGAAATTTGGCGAACCAATTTGATATTGTCTGCTGCGTAGTAACAGTAGAGCCATATACACTATCAATGTTTCACGCGGTCTGCGATGCCATAGTTCCACGTAAGAACTCATACTTCATATTAGTTCGAATTTCCGACCGTTCCATTTTCAACAAAATTAATTTAAAAAAAAAGTTTTTGATATTTTTTAGAGCATACAATGATTTCTTTAAACAGGCGAGATGTGTAACTTTCCAACAAAAAAAAAAAAAAAAAAACGGAACGGTAAAATATTGTACATTTTTGATGTGAAGTAAATAATATGTGAGATATTTCAAGATTTTAGTTTTAGGATGTACCCACGTAACTTCCCAAAAATTCATTAAATCGAAAAGTATATACAACTACAAAAATTTGATTTCTTATTATAAACAATTTTTATTATATACTTATTTGCAGTTAAGTCTATTGACTTAACTGCAAAGGGAGATATTTGAAAAGTTTAGCTTTAGGATGTCCCCCCGTAACTCATAATATTCATCTAAATGAAAAAAATGCATAGAAATAAAAGATTTATTTCCTCATTTTAGTATTTTTGGCATACATGATTTGGCTATCAAGTTAATAATAAGGGAGATATACGTAGATTTTAGTTTAAGGGTGTCCCTCCCATAAATCCCCAAATATTCATCTAAATGAAAAACTGCATAAAAATAAAAGATTTGTTTTCTTATTATAAACTATTTTTGTCATATATGATTTTGCTTTTGAATCAATATTAAGGGAGATATATGTAGATTTTTGTTTCAGGGTGTCCTCCCATAATTCCCCAAATATTCATCTAATTGAAAAAATGCATTGAACGAAAAAGATTTATTTTATTACTATAAACAATTTTTGTTGCATATATTTTTCTGTTAAGTCAATAATAAGGAAGATATTTTAAGTTTATTTTTCCCCAATAAACAGTTTTAACCACGAAACAACCCCCTAGAACAGCGGTTCTAAAACTGGGGTTCGCGAAAGAGTTTTGACATTAACTTTACATCCCCCAACTTTTCGCTTTTATTCAAATAACTCATTTAATAAAAATCGAACATGCTTAAGACTTTTGTATTTGTTGTTATTAACTAAACAATAATTAGTAAAAATTTTTTTTGATTCAACTGCAAATTATTTACAGAAAACATATTATAATAAAATCTATTTTGATCAATATTTGACCAAGAAAATGTTACATGAGTTTAACGTATTATAATTTGTAACTTTTTATTTCTCTTCACTACTATATTTATTAATTTTATATTTTTTATTCTATATGCTAATAAAAATGTACACCATAACAAATGTATATGTATATAACAAATGTATATAACACTGTATAACTCCATACCTGTAATTACATAGACACTAATGGCCTAGAAGTCGAAGTGTCTCTAAATAAATAAATAAAAAAATAAATAAATAAATAAATAAATAAAAATGTCACTATATCTAAATATATAAAATCACTATAAATGCGCAAGACGATTTACTAAAATAACCAGCGATACATTTTTACCAATATTTATTATAACGTAGTGCCTATGAGATTATTGAGCCAGAAATTAAGTTTCAAGAACGACGTAAAATGCCTAGGGATGGGATGGGGTCCGCAAAAAAAAAAAAAAATGTTGTTCAAGAGGGGGTCATCGGACTCCATAAGTTTAAGAAGCCCTGCCCTAGAATAAAAATTTTGAAATGCCTTATAGCCTATGATCGAATCCTTGTTTTATTCTATCATCCTACCAAATTTCAGACAGATCGGCAGAGAGACAGACAAAATTCTTTTTTCTTCAAGCGGATTATAATGCTAACATTACATTATTCAATACATTCTGTAGAAATGATACATTTTTTTACTAGTAACAAAATGTGAACATTTTTATACTAGTAAATAGTTCATATAGTTATCAACAGATGGCAACTGATGGCAGCAGTCGCCATAAACAAAACATCTGTCAATTTAATATGTTGTAGCATGGTTTGTAGTGAATTTTGAAATTAGTTACGTTATTAGTGAGTTACTTTATTATTATTCTGTGATCATTCTGTGATTAGTTACAAAATACACAATATAAAGATCAAAAATTAAAAAATGTCTCAACCAATTCAATGTACACCGCCGTAATTAGCAGCAATAGCATCTGAAACTATAAAGACATAAGTATTTATGGTTGTAAATTTTTAATACGTACGCTTGAAGAAAAAATAGTATATGTCACTCGGAGTAGAACGCCTTTTTTGTGCTTCGCTCAATATGCAAGCCTCGGCTGCGCCTCGGCAGCAACATTTGAGCTCAGCACAAAAAAGAGCGCGTTCTACTCCTAGTAACATAATATACTATTTTTCTGCGGATATTGTTTTAGAACCATCTGAAACGTGTAGAAACCAAATATGGGGCCAAAACAGTAAAAAAACAGATATAGCCTCCAATATTATTAATATAGATGTAAATTTTTCCAAACTTAAGCTGATTAAAAATTATTTGCGAACAGCAAGGACCCAAGATAGATTGGTTGGTCTAGCAACTTATCAACAGACGCGGACATAGCCCACAATTTAAATTTAGAACAACTTTAAACAGCTTTATTGTGCGACATCCCGTAGAACAAGGTTTTAATATGTATAATTGGTTTAGTACAATTTTAAGTGTTTCTGTTGTAATAAAAACCAAATAGAAATTGGAGATTATTTAATATTTTTTTTCATTATATAATTATAACACATCAAGTGCTGTCAGGGCGGTCGCGTGGGTGTCAACCACTCGTGTGCAAACATTCATAAGATCGCTCTCTCTAGTATCGAACACAAATGCCGCCCATGTACAAGCTTTGCTGGGGGCGATATTTAATTGATTGCATCATGACGTAATCAAGTCTGTCGACTGCCCTGCATGAGCTGGCCTACAATGTAACCTTAACACGTTAAGCACTACCAACCCCAAAAATGCGATACATCGAAAGCAAAGTAAATAAATACTATTCATTAATAATTACTAATACCATGTGCTGTTATAAGGATCAAATATATATATTTTTGGAAATATTTTAACGGAAGTCTCGGGCGCGCACCTTGAGGAGTCTCGGGGTGGAGCTCCGCACAAGCAGTCAAAAAAACACGGTTTTAAGGGATACATTTTTCCTGAAATTAAATTGGAGCCCTGCCCAAAAAGATTATGGTTTATGAGTCCTTCTAAAAAAATATTTCAAATTCTGAGCCCCCTCCCCTAAGAAAATATTCTGTGTGCGCGCCTGACACAATGACAGTGATTTCCTTGAATAAAGTTATTTTTGTAAACCATATGTCACATATTTGTGTCATTTTATTTTCAGGAATTTTGAAATGAAAAGAAATAACTTCTTTTCAAACTTTTATTTAACTCGAAATAAACGTAAAGAAACTCGGAATTACAGAAAAGTTAGAAAAAATCCGAAAATTTTTGTTAAAAGTAACACAACTTTAACACTATTTATTTTCTAACATTATAATTTACCCAGTATGTAAGTGTAAACTTTACAATTAATTTAACCAAAAAAGAAGTGTAAATAATTAACACGAAAAGCGAGGGAATTCATGGTACAATAAAAGTTCATTTTTTAGTGTACCATGAAGTAAAAGTACCTTCAACACTACTTTTTTCAGAGTGTATGCACATTTGAGCAACCTATCAAAAAAATATGAAAATCTTTAAGTTCGAATAAAAATAACTTATTTATGATATAAACGAGGTGCGATGCAAAATTTCCGGGAATCACATAGTAAAATTTTAAAAACTTATTACGAGAGTCAGAAACAAAAATACACTGAAAAATGAAAATACCATATTTTTTACCAAACAAACAGTGCATGTTAATCAGTATTATACAATCTATTCAAAAATGACCGTGACGTCACAAAAAGCCCACTAAATTCAAGGTAAAACACTATTCTACGGAATACATTTGTACTAAATAGCGTATGTATTATGTTAGCCATATGTGCTAACGTATGAGCTGCGTATCTATAAGACTAACATTAGTCTTATAGATACGCAGCTATGTTCTTGTTAAAAGGATGTTCATTTCAATCAAATTTTAGCTCTAATTGAAGTGGAATTCGTGTAATGTTACGATCATTTTTGATCACTAATAAAAAATTATTGATAAGAAATATGTGATTATTTTTTTTCTCATTCCATACAACGTTAATTTATAAACAAAATTTCCGTTGACATTCTCACGCTTACAAATTAAATTTATATGAACGTTTAATAATTTATTTAATTTTTCGCCCTTTAGGAAACACACCTACTTATCTCACTGATTTTAATTAGGAAATGAACTTAATATCCACAATAGCATAGCCGGTCCTTGGTGAGGCGGACTAGAGCCAGGCCTCAAGTAATGAAATGCCTCAAAAAGTATTTTCAATCACTGAATACTTTTGAAGGCCCTTAATTTGTCTTGCCCAAGGCTTCACAAAACCACGATCCACTCTCAAACCACTTGTTTGGATATAATTTTTCATATGTTTTTAGTAAATTGCTCATCAAAATAGCAACAATAGTTATTCAAAAACTTAGTTTTCCTTAGTAATTACAGTATTAAAAGTTTAATTTCAGTAGATTTATTGAAGTGTAATTTGTAGCTGAGCAGTTGTTAAATGCCGGGCACGTAATTTTATGTGGTACGTCTTAGTGTCGGTCAGCTGAATTTACAATATATGGATTCTGTTTGCAAACAAGTGCATTATGTTCATTGCCTCATGAAATAAAATTAGTTTTAATTGGACAGGAGCAGCTAAAGGTTAAATATGCAACTTGTAGGTGCAAGCACATTAGTGCAGTTTTGTTTTTCTGCGACAAATGTAATGAACAAACTCGCATAGTATCAGTTACTTTTTAACTCAAAATATATTCCCATGCCTTCCTCCTGTCCATAACAAAATATTTTCCCAATCTGGACTTAATATTAACTTTCTCTCCAATTTTCTTAAGAAAAGTAAAAAACTAAGATGCCTATCTTTATCCTGTCTTGAATGACAGCCAAAAACACTACAATTTGTTCTACTTTTATAGTTTTTCACAACTTCTATCGACATTCTAACAAAAATTCAACACTAGAACCACAGAGTACAGTATCAGACTTGAACATATGTAATAAATTCAAACAGCACTGGCGTCTAGTACAATATTTGACCACCAGACTACGTATTCGAGCGTGTCAGTTCTCAATACTCGTGAATAGAAGTGTGCATCTACATGATTCGGTCGAAATATTTCGCGGACCGGCAGGAATTTTCTGCGGACCACGGGTTTAAAAACACTGCACTTAACTACCGTTGAACATCCCCCTTATAGCTCTGACTTGTCCTCGAATGTTTACCATTTGTTCGGGCTACTCAAGGGGGCGTTGGGAGGACAGCGTTTCGAAAGTGTGCTCACTGTCCAGCTAAAGAGTTCTGTATCGGGCGATAAGGTCGCATGCAGGATTCCGCATCAAGCCCAAGTTAAAGATGTCTTACAGTAAGAGTAATATGTAACATGCAAAATAACTAGTATGCCAGAAATCGACCTTGTTGGAACCGAATACGGTTAGAAAACAAAGAAATAAATAAACAATAATAATAACAAGAAAACGGTTTCGGGTTTGCCTGGTTTCGAATACTCGACCATAGAACTGGGTACCCAGAACTGGGATAGTCGAATATTACGTACCCGGTTTTACCTGAAATGCGAAACTAGATACCCGTTCAGCCTGTTTCGGTTTCCAGAACTAAAAATAACCTTCAATGTCCAATAAATGACCTTTTTTGTCCTACTTCGTCGGCCAAATGATTAATTTGCCAGCTATAGTTCTCAGCAGCAGACTCGGTGCAAAATTCCCCCGATCAGTGATTCTTAGAGGCCTGGGCAAGGACCGAAAATTTATTGTTCTTTTGTTTAGTTTGACTTTTCTCAAGGCCTGGATCTTTTCCCTGTGCCCGGTGTTGGCTCTCGATGCTCGGTAGTAACCGTTTAACCCGGTTAGGGGATCTCATAAAACAGCACACCCTTCACTCTCCTCCAGATGCACAGAAAAACCTTTTTGGCATGAAGGTTCGGTTTTACCGTTGATGTTGACGGTTAGGGCACCCCTGAAAGTGTGAATTTAAAATTGTTATATTTCATTTTAAATCGATGGTATGAATTTTCTGCAAAAAATCTCTTTCCATCGCCATTGACTTTAATTATTAAAAAATTAACAGCACGGAACATTGTTGACCATAAACAAAAAAATATACTCGATAAGCCGTAAAAAACTGAAGTATCAAAGAGTATAAACGCGGAACGTGAAACTTAAACAAACGCAATCCACTTATCACTTCATACTTCAAAGCAAACTGTTCGTTTGAGATGGTGTGTGTGCTATATATTTGAACTGTGAACATCGATGAATGTCCACTTATTGGACGTTTTATTCATTCTTGTGAACAGGGCCGTCGCGTGGGTGCTAGCCGCCCGTTTGCAACCATTCATAAGACCGCCTTCTACTTAGTGGTGTGCCGGATATCCGTATCTGCGGATGATCCGCAAAAAATAAAAATCCGTATCCGGGTCCGTATCCATTTTTCCAAGACGGATCTTAAACAGATATCATATAGATAAATTCTAATTAGTTTTCATAGAAGTGTTTAAAAATGCTCAAAGTGTAGATAATTTTACTCTGACGTTTAAATTATTTTTTAAGGGAGTATCACATTACTTGCCGGTGGTTTCGAACGGTAAAATACAGCGATTCCCAACCTTTTTGACTCGCAAAACCCTAATAATATTTATTATCGCGAACTTTAGTTAATAATGTACCATAAAGTACTTACATTAAAAATGGATTTTGAGAATAAAAAATAACATGAAAAATGCCAAAACAGCGTGAACTGAGGCGATTGCAGAATTTATAATGCGAACCCCCTAGAACAGTGGTCTCCAAAGTGGGGTACGCCACATTTCTCTTAAAAATACTTTGTCCTCTCATGCGCACAAAATTATAATAATAATTTATTAAAACCAAAAAATGTACATTTGCACAATGGATACGTCAAAATATCATATATAATACAAAAGAACAGAATAACAATAACAATAATGCAGGTAATAGAGGATTACATATTTATAATCATTTCCTGCATATATTGCAGAATTCTTCCATGTTATATATAGCATGCTCAAGAAGTAAGTTTTTGAGATTATTTTTAAATTTTTTAATGTTTTCAGTGCATTTATATTTGTCAGGTAACATATTAAACAAATATAAACCAACAGAATTATATGCATTTTTTATAAACTCTAGTCTAGGTCTAGGTGTACGAAACTTACTACGATTTCGAGTGTAGTACCCATGAATATCAGAATTAGTTTGCAAATTATGTTTTGATTTGTATGTATAGCACAATACCTCTATTATGAACATACTGGGCAATGTTAAGATCTTATATTCAGTAAAATAATCCCTACAGGAAGTTCTAGTATTTATTTCAGCAATGCATCGTATTATCCTTTTTTGAGCAATGAAGACGTCATTAGATAATTTAATTGGTGGATGGGTTTGAAAATCGAGTATACAGATTTAGTAAGTACAGCATCGAATGCAATCTTACCATTTGGTTCCACGTACCTGTGTGAAGCAGCATTTTCTGCAATGACAATAATTAAAACCAAATACAGAAATACATTAGAATTAGAACAAGATCTGCGAATCGCATTAACAGAGGGAATCAAGCCAGATTTTTCCGAAATTAGTCAACAAATTCAATCACATTGTTCCCATTAAATTATAATATAAAATTTCTCTTGTAAATTATCAATTGCATATATTGTTTCATTTAATATAATTAAATTAAAAAAATAACTTGATTTTCTGCATTCTTTCCGTTCATTTACAGAAAAAAGTCATTTTTGACACACACAATTACAAAAATATATATATTAGGCCCTAATATATATATATTAAACCTTTAATAATTAGAGGGTACAATTTATGATTATTTTCGTCATAAGAGTACGCGGTCAAAAAAGTTTGGAGACCACTGCCCTAGAACACCTTCAAGTATCCCCGGGGATTACTTACTATTTTTACTAGAGTCGAACCCACAAGCCGCCCGCGTGCAAATTATCATAAGACCACCCTCTACTAATAGGATTATACTAGAATCGACCCAAAATTCCATCCCTTGGAAACACGCCCGTGTGCAGCGTACATCCTGAACATCCGCAAGCGGCCAGGGCCGTAACGAGGGTATGGAGCGCCTGTGGCAAGTGTCTGTAACTTGTGCCCCTCTAACCCAAAGAAGAATACAAAATAAAAAATAATAATTATATGTAATTCATTTACTAATGCCCGATTGTTAAAAAACAAATTAAATGATTTAACTCAAGTTATACATAACTTGAATTAAAACAGTATACATTAACATTGAACTTCTGCTCGCCGTTTGACATGGTTTTTATAAACCATTTTTTTATCAAAATGCCGATTTTCTGTGTCAGGATAACCACGTATTATCGCCCAACTCGGGTCCATGTTGAACAAATAGTTGTATGCTACTATTGGTTATGTGCCATGTTGCGCAGCGGCGGATTAGGTTGCTTGAGGGCCCTGGGCGGTAAAACTAAAATGGGCCCTCTATTATTTTAAATAGAATGGAAATATTTGTATATAGGCCTTTGCGGGCCCCCCATCTGCGTGGGCCCGGGCGGCCGCCCAGTCCGCCCACCGCTTAATTCGCCTCTGATGTTGCGGGATCATTAAATCGATTATTTTGGCATTATTAATATTTTCTAATTTAATATCCACCATATAATTATAATTTTGCAACTTGCATCTCGCTTATCTGGCTTTGAGTTTCAGTTATATTTTTTCTTCCGTTTCAATTCCACATGAAACATGACTACTTGTAGAAGGCAGATTTAATTCAGTTGAATGAGATGGAGGTGTGTATGACTTTCTTACAAACTTACATTTTTTCTTTTTTTGTATTTTCAATTTTCTTTTCTCTTATTTTTTTAAAGTGTGAACCGGAAGGTTTTTTTGGTGGCACATTTCCTAAGCTTTTTTTAATTAATATTTTTGTTTTTATTTATATAATAATTTATAATACTTACGCAGTATGCCAGTATGCTGTACAATAAACAAAATTAATTTCTTTTCCAGTAAAAAATACTTGAGACAAAAACGAAAGCAACTGCACCTTTGGAGCGCCAAACGTACGTTATTTTGTCGAAAGGAATGTTATGTTCAAATCGAGATATTATACATTTTTGTTGCAAACTATTATATTCACCTAGGCTAGTTTATAGGCCAGACCACTGGATCTCAAAATTTTTCGGTTCCTGGCGCCCTTCTTGTATCACAATTTTTCCGTGGCGCCCCATATCAAAATATTGGTCTAACTAACGCAGTTGGAGGAATATTTGAATATTTTCTCGCCCCTGTAGCCCAGTAAGAGCATCAAGGGCGCCGCGGCGCACTGTTTCGAAATCGCTGGGTCAGACAATAACTAACACACGTTCTTAGAGGCGGAGTTAACACATTGACATGGAGAAGTTAACACAAAATAATGGATACACACGAAATAATTTATTTATTTATTTTACATCGGCTTATTTCTGCAACGAGGCTAATCGCTGATGCCAGGGGGAGAGCTCCTACACCTGGATTGTGAAATGAGAGTAATGTAAACATATTATTCTCGCCCGAATAATATCACCGACGGAGAATCGAACTACCAACCGCACATCCAGGCTGTATTCACCAGTCCAAACTGCTGCGATTTAATGCGCTCGGCCACTCCGTCGGCTCACACGAAATAACCGAAAGAATATATCTAACGGCGCACTACTGTATGTACTCGCTACTTAGGCTTGAGTAACTTTTGATGGTTATTTTACGCTTCACATGATAATGCTTATAAACGTATGATCTCGAAAAACAAATAAAAAATTATAAATCATTACTTAAGTCGCAAAAAACTAAAAAATTATAAAAAAAAAATAAAAGAAAACAGTTAACAAATATCAGCTACGAAAAAATGTATGTTTATCGAAATTTTGTTATGCGCCCCAAACTTACTTGCGCCCGTGGCCACGTCCTCGTTACGGGCCTGCACGCGGTGGTTCTTGTACATGTTGTTTGTACATGAAACTTCGTTAATTTTATGTTCTTTCGTTAGGTGAGGGCTTGATATTTTATTGCTCTAGCTATTTAATGATTTGAATTACAAACTGAAAGGAAATAGAAAACTTCATAATTTATTTTAATTTATCTTACTGTATGGAAATTCATCTATATAATTTAAAGTTTTTCCATTCCGTGACATAATTAATGTAAGATTTACAAATACGAAAATAATATACTTGATTACACTAAATAAAATTTACGTGTAAAAAAAGTTTCTAAAAAATAATTATTACAAATTATTTAATTAAGGTAATACAGTGTAAGCATGGTACCTGAAATAATATTTGCTACTTGAGAAAATATTCAGTTTTTTTTTTTTTTTACAAATATAGAACTATAGCTCGCGTAATATAGGTTAAGGAAAGGCACAAAGGTATGATTTTTAAAAGTTTCTTATACAAAACTGGCAACCTAAAATAAAATTAATAGCAATCTATATAGCAAAATTTGCAACGAATTTTTGTTTACCTATTTAATAGGATATTTTTAATTGTAAACAGAATTATTATGCAATTTAAAGAAACAAAGGTAAAAATTCAATCTTCCTTCCCATATCTTCCTAACCATTCTGTTCTCCCTCATCCTCATAACGTGTCCTATTCACTATAATCGTCTGCCTCTCAGTTCTTGTGTGATATCTCGGCCTCATTGTGTAAATATATTCTTGTATAGTTTGTGTAATAGTAATCTGACCAGTTGATAATTACAGCTACTCGTGAACCAAACTCGCATAAACTCATAAGGCTGCGAAAGCCGGGCTCCCAATAGTGTCACGCACAGTTTTATTTGATATTTACTCATTTATCCCCCATGGGCGAATCCACCAATTTTTGACAGGGGGTTATAAATTGAAAACCTCTTCCATTAAATTTTCCACAGGGCGGATCACCCTCTCTCTGAATCTGCCCATGCCCTACCCCTCATTATATACACTAGTTGCTCATAAACAGGGGTGACACCACTGTCTCAAAAGTACATTGTTTTTCCTAGACTAGATATAACTAGTAATGTGCCGGACCACATTAACAGCAGATCTGCGGATACAGATACGGATACGGATCATTTCCGGCCTGATCCGCGGATACGGATATAGGTCTGGCATTCGAGTAGAAAAACGAACTATCGTGAAACGAAAGTTTGATGTGTCGTGCGATTCCTGCAAACAAAAACATGCCAGTTGACACACAACTTAGTTGAGTTCAGAATCACTCACTCATTGTCTTTGATTAAATTAATTTTACTTTAATATTTAATGTAGATATACTAGAGTAGCGGTTTCCAATCGATGGTTCGCGAGCCCCAGGCCTTCACGAGAGTGTTTTAGGGGGTTCGCATTGAAAATTCAGTAATCGCGTCAGTTCATGCTATTCGGCATATTTCATACTATTTTCTATTCTCAAAATCCACTGCTAAAGTAGATACTTTATGGTACACTATTAGGCTTATTATTGTAGAATTGGAAAAAAATGCAGAACTATTATAGAGAGTGTGAAAAATTGATTAGTACAAATATTAAGGGGTTAAAGTAGATATTGAATAAGGCCGATTTAACGCAAAATTTATGTCAAAATATTTTTATTAATTATTAAAAGTTTTAATATTGTCATATATGGTAATCTGAAGCTGTAGCTTGCCTCAGGTGACCAATGGAAAAGAGCGCCAAATTAATGAAATTAATGTAAAAATAATTAGTGTAATGTAATTTTGTAGTTTTTGTAGTGAGGACCTTTTTTTAGGTCATTACTTGTATTTTAGTAGTGAAAAACTTTTTTTGTTAAGTCATTACTTGTATTTTAGAAGTGAGGACCTTTTTTTAGGTCACCAGTTTATATAATATGTAAGAGGTAAGAGAAAGTTACGGCCCTGCTTAGGGGCGCTGAATTAAGTCTTGCCTAGGGGCGCCAACGACCCTCGCGCCGGCCCTGGTCTGAAGTACTATAATATTTTACATAATATAGTTTCTTGTACAATTTCACAGATGGGGTTCGCGATAGCAAATATTATGTTGAGATGGGTTCGCGAGTCAAAAAAGATTGTGAACCTCTGTAGTTGACCGTTTGAAAACCACAGAGAAGTAATGTGATGCTCGACTAAACATTTTTAACGCCAGAGTAAAATTTACTCCACCTTGAGCATTTTTTGCGGATCATCCGCGGATACGAATACGGATATCCGGCACACAACTAGATATAATACTGTTGGTGTTCGGTAAAAAGTAAATTAAACAGCACAAATGTGTTATTACAATCTAAGTATCACTATCGCAAAACTAGTTTTAAATCGTAATACCAGATTTCAGTGCCAAAAACACTGTTACTTTCATTGTAATTACTATTATTATTGAGACGGTATGAAAAAATTTACACGCCTTGTTTTAAAACTTGTAATTTTGCCGCAGTGTGTAACATTAGACCCAATTCATTATTTTAATGTAGTGGTTACAGAAAGTTAAATATACCTAGTGCAAGATGCGTGCTCAAGGTCAATAAATCATCCCATTTCTGACCCATTTACTTATATGTGATTTCATATTACTAAGTATGCATATGCAATAATAAAATGATATATTACTCACCTAAAATACATTGTTGATACTGAAATTTAGAAACATTGTAAAGAATAAGACACAACTAACAAAGAACGGGGAGTTAATGAACTCGTTAACGGCAGAGTTACACATTAGACACCCCAGATTAGAAGACTTATAAAAAACTAACGATTAAAAAAAAAGGCCAAAAGGCTGAAATAAAATTCGTAAAAGGTTATACATCAAGTTTTGCATTGAATTTTTGTCTATCAAACAGGATATTTTAAATTGCAAAAAAATTGGTATCAGACTACAATTATCCGTATATTTTTAAAACATATTTGTGGGCTTTAAATAACTTTTATATTTAGATAGATTTGTGGAAAAATGTTCAAATAACACGTCAACATTTATTTCCTAATGATTGTTTATAGTCCAGAATAGAGATGGGCGCGAGACGTGAATTTTAGCTGGTCACGACGTGATCCGCGAGAACGTGAACAAAAATTACACATTGGGCCTATATTGGGATTATAAAATTATGTATCGTAAGTAAGTGGGCGTGAACAATAAAAACATGTACTCACGATTATTTATTTTATTTTTTTCAGGAAAAAGGGGCAACTTATCAAAAATTCAAATTGTAATAATACCAGGCACTTGCTAGTTTTCAGCTAATTTGTTCATTATATTCAGTGGCGATTGATACATAAGAGCTGCAACACCCCCAAAATTAAATGAATTTAAACATTACAGACCTTTATGATTTCTTTCTCTTTTAATTTACTTAATATTTAATTAAAAACTATCGTATGTCGTGCCTAAAACAAAAAACTCGTCTACAAGTTATGATATACAATGACTCAATGTGCTGTGTGCATTGGCAGCACCACTTGCTATTGTTTTGTGGCTATTGGCAGTGAGTGGGGGTAACGGCAGTTAACCTACTTTCGGAGCTTCAGACGTTTGCAGTTAAAAACTTGCGAAGTGGACGTTTGACTACAGATATTTTTGTGTCAAACGTCCACAAAATTCCCATGAATTCAATACAAGTTTTTAAAATTCATCTATTATAAAATCATGGGCTCCTATCCCCCACTTGACTTTCCATATACTACCCTTATTCAAATATTTTCTATGAAAACTTTAAGTGAACGTCGAGACTTAAATTCACTAAACTATTTAAAAAAACTTATTTATAGCAATATCGACGATCCCATCTCTTCACAAGAAATTAATTTTTATACCCCTCTTTTCCGTACCAGAAATTCATCTCTCTTCTACCTTCCGCATGCTCATTCCAATTTATTTCTCAAATCTCCCATAAACCGTATGTGCTCACATTATATTCCAAATGAGTCTTATAAATCTTTTTTGAATTAGTCATATATCAATTATCCCTAAATCTATTATGTTTATATATTATTTCTTTTATTATTATATTTTATACTATTGTTTTTGTATATTTATTTTTTTGTACACTACTAATTATTGCTGTGTTTATCACATTTATATGTTTTCTTAAATCTTAAATTGTACCTGTCCATTTATTGGTTAAATCTGTTGGACAGATGTAGTCGAAAATAAAATAAAATTAAAATTCACAAATAGTAACTAACGTTCAATAGTAGCGGATAGTTCTATTATTTCCTTAAGCTCGTTACATATCAAAGCGCATAGAGTAGCGTCCACAGATATAAATACTTTCTCGGTAGTTTTAGAAAAAATCTAAAAGTAAGATGTCCTGCATGAGTGCCAATGAATTTTGTTGCGGCGTGTGCTTCAATAGTGAAAAAAAACACGGGTTATATAAGCGTTATAATAATCGCAAAAAATGGGTAAAATAATGGCTTTTGAAGCGACAGTATCAGTATTCGCATATTAATCTACTAGAATACTAGAAGTATTTCGACTGTAGCTTGATGATGGATCATTTATCTTAGAATTGATGAAGAATTTTATATAGAATCAGTGCCGGATTTACGCAAAACTTGAGTAGGGCCGGGCCTAGGGCCCCGCGGAATTTGGGCTCCTAAAGCAGCCCGTTTTTTTCTATTATTTTGCACATTATTTCAATTTTTCTTTTAGGGGTCCATTCTATCCAATCGGTCTAGCGCTCCTATGGCTAAGAGCCCCAATCTGCATAAAAATCTTAACCCGGAACTGTATAGCTTCTAACATTAATTACGCTTATTCCAAAACAAGACACAGTTGTTTGTTAAATTCTTTAAATTATCTTGCATAATTTAATTCTGTACTTCACAGTATACATTTAAGTAAATTTTAACAAAATACTGTACACGCCAATGAAAATCTTCGTCTAACCTGTGCGAACTCGTTCCACACAAGTTGATTTACGCACGGATATGTATTCAGAATACACGCGTACATATTTTTCTTACACATGAGCGTTGATGTATGCACTTCTCTGTACGCACTTACATGTCTTATGACAAATCTCTCCGTGTGTGTCAGTCTTAAATCCTAGTTAAAAGAGAACCAATGGTAAAACGGAGAGACGTTTTCTAAACGCTGCATAGAGGAGATTCGGTACAACCCATATTTGCTTTTTTTATGTATTGGTACGTTATTAAGGAAATTTGATCAAAATTAAATCCGATATTGATCAAGAGGGAAAATGAGTTTTTTAATGAAAACTGTGTAAGGAACGTGGGATGTTTATTTAAAGTTTTAAATTTGTTTGAATCTGTAAATATTTTACTATTTTTTTCACAACTTTTTGCTATATTTTTATAACAAATAAAATACAATTCATAAAAACATGTTCTCGCCTTCCATGACCTTGTGCCATCTCTCTGGTACGTTTTGAATTCTTGCTCGGAACAAGATATTGCATCCAATGCAGTGTAATAGTTGATCCATTTGCGTATGTTAGCCACATCTCGAAATCGATGCTGAGACAAAGAATCCTATGTCGACCCGAATAAATAATAATCCGAAAGCGCAAAGTTGGGTAAATACGTCGTGGAGAATTTTCTAGTCTAAGTTAACCCTTCGCCTAAATCTGACTGCCCGGAGAGCCTAAAATTGCCAGACTGACAAAATGTAATATAGCACCATTGGCTATCTGTTCTATCTCAACATTTATATGACAATTTATCGCTAACAATTTAGATAAATATATCATTAGAAAAATAACCCAAAACTAATGTTTATATCTTCGAGGTAGAGATTCATTGTTTTCCACACATGGTTCGAATACGTCTTTTTGACATGTAAATTATTTGACACTTTTGTAAACTTATGGAATTTACTATTTCCTTTTCTTGATCATGTTAGGGTTTGCAGCTACATTCATTAGTTATCACTTATCTTATGTGCTTTTTCTAAGAAATGGGTTATTTTTTGTTCATATATTACATTTTTAATGTTTTATTCAATTTAATCGAATAATTATTTTGAATTTTGTTATGGAATTTTATTTTTGAAACAATAGCAAAATTACCTCTTTTACATTACTCAATAGTTACGTTCACTAAACGTGCCTCTTTTAAGAACTTATTTTTTGTAAATATACAAATTAAGATGGCAGTTACATTGCGCCTGAAATCGTTCATTTTACAATTGTGTCTAACGGACGATTAAATATAATTTGCTGACTAGGTAAGAGCAACATGCAAACTAGTGTTGCCTTAAGCGTGTAGCAAAATGACCTTACGGTATCCTTGTTCAATGATGTTTTCTGTTCCATTTCGTCGGCCAGATGATTCAGTGGACTCTAGCGGTCGGTAGTTACCATTTCATCCATTTTATCCCATAAGATGCACAGAAGACCGTCTCTTCGTCTTTGCCGTTGATAGCTGACCGTTGTGTACCCAAAAATATATGCCTTTTTGTTCACAATTTTGTTTCGCCGATAACAATTTTCCACAATCCCTTTACGTTGCCTGGAAAGCAACAAAATGCAAGTGGTTAGGCGACTGCCACGCTGTGTTTAAGTGGAGTTCACTCAGAAGCTTCTGAATTTTTCCCATCTCATCCAATCATCTTTAAATAATTGATCGAACAAATCCCAGCCAGCTTTGCCGTTGATGTTGATGGCTTATGTTTGTTAGATATGTAGCATTCGAGCCCTCTGTGGGCCTCTTTCACTACCTAGATACTCATAAAGACTGAAACTATCGAGTTGGATAGATTTGATAATTTGAAATTTTTACCGGCCCTTTTTTCAAAGTTGACTTAGGGTAGCGCGGGGTGCACATTTGAACATAGAGCGCATTTCATCAATTCAAATTTACCGCTCCAATTGCTTTGTGAAACTAGATAAGGTGCGTTCGGCATAAGCTAATAATCTACACATTCTGCATAATTTACACAAGAAGCGTTCGTCACAAAGTTTCTGTGTGCTTTGTGCTGCACGAAGATCGTTCGGCATATACTGTGCAGTGCAGTTTGTGTTGCACAATCGTCACAAGTTCAGATCATGCGGCAATCTGTTCAATAGTGTTTTTTCGCAGTAAAAATACAAGTTATTATTTCTACAAAACAATATGAGTGAAAACAATCAAAATATCATTGTTTATGCCTGCAGCATTTGCAACATAAATAATACAGACATGAACCTCATGATGGAACATGTAAATACACTCAAAATTTTCTGGATACAAGTAGAAATGTACTTTAAATTGATTTGTAGTTATGTTTGGAACAGTACACTCTGCATATTCAAACACTTTTTGCAAAATATATAATTCTTCTGAATTGTTTTCCTCATCAAATAAAATTTCTTTTGTATTACATAAAAGCATCCCAAAACCTTCATGCGCCATTTATATATTATCGTACAAAACAATTAGCAGGAGACAGACTTGATGTAATCACACACATATAATTCAGGTGTTTACAAAAAAAAAAAAATAGTTTAGAATAATAGTTTGAATAACTGCACAATCTGAACAAAGCGTTCGTCTTTGACTTACCTGGACCGTCTGCACAGTGGTCACGTGACAAAAAACTTGCACGACACAGAGTTAACACTGCACAGTTATGCCGAACGCACCTATAGTAGCAAATATTTGTAATCCTAGTTTTGGCGTCGTTACAAATTTGTAAAAATCAATGAAATTAATCGCAGAAATTATTTAAAAACAAATATAAGTATACGCATTTCTCTTCATAAGATTGTAACAATCATTCTATTGCTTATGGACAAAAATATTTGTGTTTTACGGAGGAAGTACTTTGTTTTGCATAACATAGCCGAAGGCAACATACTTCTTTAACATGCTTAGATTTTATATTAACCGATTTATTTATTTTTCGCATGTGCATCCGCAAGTAAATTTGGACAAATTAGGTGAGGCAAATTTAGACGATTCCAAATCTATCGGAAAAGCACAAAATAGAGGTTTCAGAGAAGGAGAGATAAGCTGTTAATGAAAAACAAGTTAAAATTGTGAAAAGCAAACTAATTTAACTGAAAAATCAAAAACTGTTAAAGAAAGGGCAAGAACGAAGCTAAAGAAAAATGTATCCTTCTCAAGTTCCTCGCATTCTCATATGAAAGCAATAAACTTTAATACTAAAACAAACAGTATAATGAATTATAGCTTTTGACTTAGATCTGCAAAGAATAAGGCATAAGAATAAGACATAAATTTCCTCCACAACCAAACTGTGAATTTTATTATTCCCATTTAAAATGACATAAAACGGCAGTACTATGTTTAGGGCTAACATTGTGGGAAAACTTCCTCAATCTCAAGAAGGCATAGGGGCATCAAGACAAGCTTCTTACATAAAATTCCAGTAATAATATTCTGTATGTTTATCCAATAATTAACTAATAAGAAATACTAAGTAAGTTTTTATAAAGAAGTCTTTTCAATGACAAATGAACGAATCAACAATCAACTTATTTACATATATTTTTCTCACTCAGGCTTGAAAATCATGTGCATGACAGAAATATATAAATAAGCTGGCTGTAGCTTCATTCATTTTTCATTGAACAGATTTTTTTTTAAAACTGAAGTGTAATATTATAATTTATTCTAGGTACTTGGTTGTTTAATACATTTTTTATAAATTAAAGTTTCAATAAAGTCATTATACAATTGTCCAAATGGGGCACATTTTGTTACACCCCTGTCCTGCTGGAGAAAAATCAATTTTTCTTCAGGTCATGTTTGCATATTCGTGGTTACGAAAGAAGTGTTTAGAGACAACATGTATTACTTACTATCGATCAGTCCTAAATGTGTAACCTGAAACCTGAAATGTGTATAAATGTATACCAGCATCTATTTTTCCTTCTTGTGTCCTTTAATCGAAAGCTATGTAATCAGCGAATTTCTTTTTTAAATAAATGTTTTATTCCTAACATAATACGATCTAGTATATTATATTGGTCATTTTATTCGTATATTTTGTTAAAAAGTAATGTAATAAATGCATGAGGCAGGTAAGGGAATTAATATAGAGTATTATAAACAAGTTATGTTGTTTAAAGCGAATGGAACAAAGAGAATTAATTTTTTTATTAAAAAATTTAATTAGCTACAAAACAATTTCTGAAATGTTTATACTTAATTTAATTTAGTTACGTAATCATTACAGTTGTTTCAATTAATTTTTATAATGTTTTTTAAATTTAATACTCACCATTATATAATAATTACAATGACCATATTATTTTAGAAAAAAAAATAAATAAATAAATAAGTAAAACTAATCTAACTATTTAATTTACTATAGGTGTACATTTCTTTATTCCCCCCACACATTTGCCCAATTAAAATTGTACATCATTGTGCATATGTTTATAACATACATTCACTATGAGCTCTAGTGCACTGTTTCTCAACCAAAAACGCACCGCGGACCAGAATAATATATGATTTTCTAACGCACACCACTAATAATAATTGTTGGTTAATTTTTTGCAAGAAAACAAATATATTTAATGTGCTACTAAATACATTTATTTTATTTGTGGAAAATCACAGAAAGTTTACAGAAAATAAACAAAATGTAAATTATTTACATAAAAAATGTGCTTAAAAATTAAAAAAAAAAATGCAAAAAAGTAAATAAGTATAATTACTGAAATGTTATTATTAAAGTTTTTCTTTAAATACGTTAATACAGGCGCACAAACAAGGGGGTGGTCCTCGGGTCCAGACCCTCCCCAGGAATGGAAAAATCATGTACTTATTTAATACAAACTAAGCAAATGAAAATAAAAAATCACCTTTCTTATTAATAAAAATTAAATTACAATCAAAATTAAAATATTTATATGAGCCAACTCCTTTCCGTAAAAAAATATATGTATATATTTTATTATTTTAGGCATATTTTTTCGAAATGGACTCCCTCCAATTAATTTTCTGTGTGTATTCTCCAATTAATGTCGTATTAACGCGCCTGCGTTAATACGACCTAAACGTTAACAAACACTTATCAAATAAATATTTAGATTTTAGAATGGATACTTATTGAATACCTATTTTTATTTAAATTTCAGTTTTGAATCAATTTTTTGGAAAGGATACGAGTGAATCGTGAATATTATGTTCTGAAAGAAACGGGTGATGCTTCGCCAAGGCCAAATATCATTCTAACTAGCTTGTGCGTTTTCTCTAACCAGTTGGTTCAGGTGGGAGCATACCGAATTTTAACCTAACTTTATATTTAGAATTATGCTTGGTTGTTATCCACATATTGTTTCCCTTATCCGCGGCAAGTTGATGGTAAATTTTATGACACACATTTAAGCAAACACTATTTACCTAAAGCCCAAAGACATACTTACCATGGTTAGCTAATTTTGTTCTTTCATCTCTTAAGATTATAAACCTTTGTTGTCCAGTCGCAGGAAACGAGTCTGTTGGTAGTTGGGCTTAAAATGAAACCTTTGTTTTCCAGTCCCAGGAAACGGGTCTGTCAGACGTTTGGCTTACACGTGCCTTGTCCAAAGAATGAGAATTGCATTCCATGAAGTATTAAAGTAGTTCTTTAAAGTTTTATGTTTATTTTTATAATAGTTCAGAAATAATATTACTTAGCGTGTTTATAAAATATATGTATCACAATTTTAAAGAGATGTTATCTGAGGCTAGCACGTCATATTATTATTCTTCAAATAACTTAAAATAGTTTACTAATAATTGCTTGTATGACAATTATATGTTATTATTCTGTTAACTATGTGTATTTGTACATTTATCTTACCACAAACTTAAAATTCCGCGCATATGTACATGGAAAGTAAAATCTCCCTCTATTTTATTGATAATACTGAATGGGTATTAAATTTCACATGACCACAATGTGGATTTTTTTGCAGAATACATAAAAATTGTATTGTAAAAAGATTTGAAATAATATTGATTTTTTACCCACCGTTACCTTGACGATTGTTTTGCTAAACACAGTGTAATTGTTACCATAAAACCACGTATACGGAATGTATATTTTATAGCGACTTCGTATAAAATTTACCCATAGGTATAACACTGTCCTTTTATTTTAATTATTTGTATAAATATTTTTGTAAAAATTATTTGGGAACAAGAATATATTATACAATTAAAATTATAAAGTAAAGTTATTAGTAATAAAATAAGTTATTAGATTAAATTTTGTATTAAAAATTCGATTTATTTTGGGATATAAGTAATAAGTGAACGTTTTAAACGAAAACGTCAACTAAAACGTCTTTTTAGATGTCAATCGATGGAAATGAAATCAATTAAAAATAATAAACCGTAAAAAGTAAACTTTTATAGCTAATATCCGTTAATAATTACGTGAGCAGTTTCATTAAATTTTGATGATATTTTATACAATAGTAAATATTAGTATAGCCGCATAATAAATTTTAATGAACAGTAATAAATTCTTGGATGGCAGAAATAATGTTAATTATGTTGTGCGGGCGCGCGGAATGCGAGTTGCGATTCCCCGCTCATTGTGCTTGGGTGTATCATGGAACAGAGACTGATGTTAGTGTTGGGTGTGTTGCAGGTAGCCCGATGGACCAGGGCATGGCCGCCTGCCTGCTGCTTTCGCTGGCGACCGTTCTCTTCTCCAGGACGAATCTTCTCTACTGATCATGACCACATGAACATCACAAGAACTCACAAAGCACCGCTCATCAGCCGACGCACTCACTGATCTGCCCTTGTCTTATATAATAATCTATATTTTATTATTAGCAGAGTCTAACCAACACGTTTATATATAATTGTCGCCATTTCATTTTGTAATAATTAACTGAACTTCGTATATAACATATATAACACAATTGTCGATTAAACATGCTCTTGCAATATTGTAACTTTTCATAAAATTTGTGATAATCGCCAGTAAATGTTTAGTTCAAGCACTAATAAAGCACCGTACGAGTATAAATTGATTATAAATGACTGTAAATCTATTTGAACAACAAAAATATGAAATATGGTATGAATATCAGATGTTAATAAATATAAATATCAACAGATATGGAAATATGTAATCGATATATGATCTAATCTGATAGTTAGCATCACTGCTACAATCAAAGAGTAAGCGGAGCGGACAGCTGCCGAGTTCCCACATCTCTTTCCGTTGTTCGGCGGTGATCTCGGCTAGTGGTGCGAGGCCGCGTTGTCGGACTGCTTCTCGGCCGCGATCTCTATTGCTTATCTGGTTGCACGCATTCATCTGTGTTACGCATGTGATGGGACAGCGGGAAGAGAAAGAGAGGGAGATTGGAGTGATAACCGGCAGACGCTGTCGGATGTCGGCCGGCGCTGGCCCTAGCTTCGCTACGCTAACTAGAGTTCTAGTAAAACAGCGGAAGGAGATGCGCGAAAGTCGAGTGAGCGCTGGACGCTTCTTTGTTTCAGTTCAGTACACCTGGCCTGACCCTTCATTTATCTGTCTTGGTATATTTTATGTAACTTAACAATATAGGTGTGTTTTCTGCACGCGCATGTAGATCAATATGTGTAAAGCAAATTTAGCTGCCGTCAATAAAGCAAAGCAAACTTATTATAATACTTTAGATGTTTCTCACCGCTGTCTGTTTGGGTCTGTCTGGATAAACACAAAACAAAATTTGGAAATGCAGCTGCTTTATTTATTTAAATCATTTCACAAAACATTCGACACATATATACACACATTACATAAAACATGCCTGTAGCTACATTCAGATTCTCTCTCACATCAATTATTATATAACATTCGACCAAACAATAATTTATAATCTTCATGACAGCGATCACAGCATAACGCTTAAATACACAAAAATACCATTATTATATCAATATCAATAGTATCAAGACTATAATTGGACTGTTCAGGTAAACATGTAGCTACTCGTAATCAAGAACAGCCCAAGTGGTACGAGCAGCGCGAGGGAAGCGCGGCTCAGATCTGATGCCTTGCACACTAGTTCGTCCCGCGGGTAAAAGTTTGCAGGATACGGTTCCTCGCTGAGTCTACAAGCCTGACCGATACTGCCGAGCCTCTCCTGGCACAGATCTTTACACGGAGGACATCGTATTGCTCCCTTGCGAAGCCAGCCGTTGCTTATAATACGTATCGTTATCTCTTGACCGGTGTGGAAACATGTGTATGTGTAATTAGCGACAATAATGTGCAGTCGACCACCCTCGCAACTGTAACGATAGCAGCCAGAGCCCCAGTGCTGCCACTGGCGTACTTGCCGACAGGAGCGCTCTTCCCACATGTCGTTCGTGTGATCGAAACATCTCGATTCCTCGCTGTATTTCTCTAGAGCAAAATTCTTGTCGGGTTCTAAACAGTTCATTACACAAAATTATTAGTAATGGCGGTAATGTTGTTATATATATATATATATATATATATACAATTGCTCTTACTTGGATTGTTCTCCTTATACTGGCAATGCGAACCACGTACCACCACATCTTTGTTTCTCCATGTGAACTCCTGAATATACGGACAGTAATCAGCCAGAGATACGGACCCACCGAAATATCCTTCAGACCCGCTCGGAACATATTGTATGCAATCAAAATTCTGCAAAACACAATATATCACTCTTTCCTACCAATGTGTTATAAATAAAATACTCACTTGATATAATCTCGGCAGCTCAACTGTATGATTAACTAAATTGCAAAGTGCAACCGATGTTCGATCATCAGTACATTCAGTCTGAAGGGGATCACGTTTTACTTTGTTGCAATATGGATGTATCGATCTCCCACTAGAATAAATACGAATAAATAAATAAGGTAAGAGTCTCAAATACATAATTTATATATACTTGGCGGAATTTATGGATATCCATTCCTTGCAGCTCTTCATACAGAAATCGCAACCGAGCCCTTCACCCCAGGACATATGAGCCGCCATCGAATAGTTAGGTCGATACCACCCCGTGTCCTCCATGAGTGCGAGTGTGATCCGTGAAATGATCGGGTTGTGAGTGTGCGTTCCTGTCATTGCCTCGTTCTCAAACACGCGCTTCTCCCAGTGCGTGAGTGCGGTCCCTTCCTCACCTTGATCTTCTAGTTCAGCACCTTCTAAAGTGGGGCAGTTAAAATGTCTACGTACTTCCTTGACAACGTGCGGCGTCACAATCATATTTATTGTTTTGGTAACGTAGCCGCCTCTGACCACCCAATTTGGTCGTTGTATTGTTTTAATGATTTTGTCACTCCACTGATAAGTCTGTAATTTTTCATTTAACGGTGGCTTTCCCGTGTCAGGGTGACGTGGACTAAGTGGTTCAGAGTTATTGTCTCTGTAAAATGCATATAAACTAAGAGAAAATCCAAGTGCATGCAATATTTCGTGTTTGACTGTTGACAGTAAAGTTTCTAATTCCTGAGGTTTAGTACTAATACTAGATGGGCAGAGATTTGCATGACCAGCGATCGGGCGATCGAGCGCTGATTCTTGTTGACAGTGCGATGCATAGGCCACGGTAAAACTCTTATTACAACGCTCCGTCTGCATGGCTGAAACGTAAAATACAAAGTCGGCATTTTGGATACCAGGACCAGCAACAGAATCATTCTGGACGCCGCATTCTTGTCCCGTTGCATTACATGTTCTGCAGATCTGTAAGAAAGTAATTGTATATTTTTACTATGAGACTTGTTTGTTAATATTTATGTGTGATACGTGTACGTTTCTATGTGACACTTACATCTAAATGTTCTTCAGGTACTTCGACTTCACCGCACATTGTTCGTTGCCTGCACCGGTCTATACAGTACGTCCGTGAGTCTTTTACAAACACTTGCGTCTGCTCGCATTTCCTGGGAACAACACTCATATCAGTGTTATAATATAGAAATATTAAGTAAACATAATTAATGTAACATTGTATTAGGTTCATATAAAGAATATACTTCATGTCGCAATGTGGGAGAATGTTGTTCTCATTTCGCAAATATACATTCATCAGACACATATTTTAATATTTAAATTCATTTTTACTTGTTGTTTTAAGTTCCAATTTATTCGTTTGTTGAAGTATTACCATAATACTATAAGTAGTAAATCATTCCTTCGCATAATTTATACTAAATTTAGTTCAACATGAATTACTAAAAATAATATGATAATAATATTAATTTAAACTGTATATTTTAAGAAAGAATAATGTTTCATTACTGGATGGGGAACAATATTCTTAGATGTTTCCCGCAGTTATAATTTATATTTTATGAAAATATAAAACTTCAAAGTATGTTACTAATTCCAAATGAATTTCATAACAGTAAAACAATATTCTTATATAAATTTCTTTTGTGTAACAAAATATGGCATTATAAATAGATCTGAAATTCCATTCAATATGAAATTTTTCATCAAATGCTGTTATAAATATTAGATTTCTAGCTGAAATTGCTATCATTAATTTTTATAATTTAAGTGCAATTATAATATCTAAAATGATTATCAAAGAGATAGTAAACTTGGTAACAATTCGGTTTTGGAGCTTTCGCAGTATTACTAACTTTCAAGACTTTGGAGAGAAATTCGTATCTGAATTGAGAAGAGGGTCTTAAAACATACTGACATGCAAATCGCCAGCTTATATTGGATAAATATTTGTCATAAGGTAAGTATGAACAAGAAAAAACCAGCTTACAATGGAAGGGATGCACTGGAAGGAAGTAGACAACTTTTGTACAGAGAACAACCAACCAATGTTTCTGTATTTGCTGAATCGCACTTAACTTATCCTAATCCTACATACCTGCCTAATCTAATAACATTCTCAGAACGTCTAATATAAAGTGCTTTCTCCCAGAATTGTACTGCTTCAGGAAGGATTGTATTCTGAAAAATAAAATCATCAACAAAACCGCAAGTAATAAATAACTTTTTCATCAGTTCATTCAGTTGATCAGTATTACTGATTAAGACACAGCAAAATGACATGATCTGTCAAACTGTCACTTTACTTTAACATTAAGTTTTATTCTTTTTAATTACAGAAAATGAAAATATTAATTTCTTTCCGGTGTTTTTAAAATTGTAAAACTTAAATTGTTAGTTTACATACAAGTAAGCAAAGAATGTTACAATAAAAGTAATAGAATGGTTTGGTAAATTGAAATTGATTAGCCCTATCTAGAGTCCTTTTCAATAAATTGTCCTTTCATTTCCTGAGAATCTAAAGGACTTCCTTTTAAACATTTCTAATAAAATCGTTTTAATAAGAAAGTGTGCGTCAAAAACAATATTCTGAATGGGTATAACAAAAAGTTTTAAAAGAAATTGTTTGTTCTTTCGGACAGAACATTTCCTGCAGTTTGTACAGTATGAGACGGGATTATATAAATTGGTTGATATACTAACCTACTAAAATACTAATACCTTATTCTGAATCTCGAGCCTAGACTTATATGTGTCAATTATACTAATTTATATGCATTAGATTTTCGTCAATTTTTGTATGGAAATTTTCTAAAAAAAAATTTAGATTTTACTTGCATATCAGGTCACTTGGTCGTGATATATTAACGTGCAAAAATATACATGTTTGTTTTATTAATACATTATCTCTGTACCATGGGAATAAAGTTTTGCAATCAAACTTTAGTGGATATTATATTATTACATATGAAATATAGCTAAATTTTGTTCAAATGTGTTTTATTTTTAGTCCTATAGGTAAAAAAGATATTATAAATGTAATAAAACTCAAATATTCGAAATATTGTCTTATGTCAAATTTTAGTAAGCATCTACGCCCGTATAATTCAATTTAATTATTCTTAAGTTGACGTCTGTACTTCCGTTTAACACTGAGAGTGGATTTTTAATGGGCAATAACTCGGAACTGAATTCCATTGGTTTTATAATTTACATAAATTCCTGGAAGAAATATTACCAGCAGAGAGGTATAATATATTATAATCATTATTAAAATTCTTATAATATATATTATTATTATTGTATGGGACTATTAGAAATGAATAAAGACATTAGAGACAAAAAGTAGCTACGAAACTTGATGCATAGATTGTTACTAATTTTATTTCAGATTGTTAGTTTTGTATGAGAAACTTGCATTCCGTGGTGTTAACCCTTCTCTTAAATAAGATTGGCTGAGCCTCGTGGACAGTTTAGTACAAATGTTCTGTTTAGGGCTGGAACTACACTATCGATACTAGTAAGGAATAAAAATCTGTATCCAGATCCGTATCCAGTTTTCCAAGGTGGATCTTAAACGGATCTCATATAGATACATTTGAATTAGTTATAACATAAGTTTGCGTCTAAAAATGCTCAAGGAGGAGTAAATTTTACTCTGACGTTTCAATTCATATTTAGCCGAGCACATTACTTATCGGTGGTTTTAGAACAGTCTAGTACAGCGGTTCTTAACCTTTTTATACTCGGGACCCCCCAGCTAGCCTAAAATATTTTCTGGACCCCCCAAGAAAATTTTTGAAATAATATTTTAAATGTTCTTAATAATTTATTGTTTAATAATTAAGTTTACTGTAATTTTAAAAGCAAAAACGGAAAAAATTAAATTTTTTCTTTTAATTTCGAGACCCCCCGGTTAAGAACCGCTGGTCTAGTATACATTAAATATTGGAGTAAAATTAATCAAAGACAATGAGCGAGTGATTTTGATCTCAACTAAATTGTGTGTCTGGGTATGAACATGTAGAAAGATTGTTTCCGATGCTTATAAGTCTGCATATAACCTCCAGAGGTTTCTTATACAAAACTAACAATCTGAAATAAAATTAGTATCAATCTTTACATCAAATTTTGCACCGAATTTTTATCTATCTAATAGGATATTTTTAATTGTAGAAACATTTATTGTAAACATATTATCGCTCAATAACTTAAAAATAGACCTCAGCGATATTGTTCTGCAATTTTTTAAATATATTTGTGAGTTTCGAATAACTTTTATAATTATATAGTTTTGTGTAGAAATGTTCAAATAATACGTCAACATTTTTTTCGACTTGATTACTTATAGTTTAGAGCCTTCATTGAAAAATACTTGATAATAATGGAATGCCATTTGGTACACGTATTCTTCACAAAAATTAAATCATTTTTACCCGTAACACCTATTTTGAGAACCGCGGCAGATTCAAGATGGCGACAAAAATAGACTACCAAGTACAATAACTATAAGTAGTTTTCATAATAGAGCAAAATAGCTAGAAACATATTTGTAGAATGAAGTTTAAGATACAATTTGCCGCATCGTATGCAAATATGCGTCGTCGTCATTTACAAGAAGGCGTCTATAATTCAATTTGTTTATTTACAATTACATAACAGTTTTTTCAACAATTAAAAATATACTATTATATAGATGCAAATTTTGATGTATAGATTGTTATTAATTTAATTTCCGATTATTAGTTTTGTATAAGAAGCTATTGAGAACTATAGTGTTAGATGGTGCCTTATAAATAGGCGTTTAGTTAGGAATGCTGTTGTCGGCGCTTGTTGACACCGTTTAGTGGACACGTAGAAACATTATTACCAGTGCCTGTTTACCAAAATGTCTTCATCACAAAGTGGCCTGGTTTATAATAAATGTTCCTGAAGTTGCTTGGGGGAGTAATATATCAACTAAAACATGTCAGTTATGGAGACTGTACGTTGGAAAGCAAATTCATAACAAAATAATAGTAGTATAATTTATTCTGTCAATAAGTAACTGTAAATGTCGGTAATTCGCAACATCACAGAAATTTTATTAATAACTATCAAAAAAATGAACAAAATATCAGAAAACTGAGTGTCAGCTTCTTGTACGCTGATAAATTATGTTTTACTCATCGATGTGTGTTTCAAGCGCCAACAAGCGTTCTACGTCCGCTCCGCCCCCCAACACACATATATTTTTTTAAATATTTTATTTTGATAACTATTATAAAAATGGCATAATGTAAATTATGCCATTAAAAATATTAGTCATAAACTAAATTATCTCAAAACGCATTAAACGATTAAAGCCCCAAATAATTTCTAGATTAAATAAACTACGGAGAATCCAAATATTAATTGAGGTCGCTGTCTCAAACCGTTTTTGGGTTGTGCTTTTTTTAATTCACAATTTTCATAAATAATGTAAATTATACTATTAAAAAAATGTCGTAATCTCAAAACACGTTAAACGATTAAAACTGGTCTAACTAACACAGTTGTAGGAATAATGAAATATTTTTGCGGCGCCCCAGGGCGCCGCGGCGCACATTTTGGGAATCGCTGACCTAACCATTAATTTATTTTAATACCGGGTAAGTATACATATGTTCAGTGGCGAATTTAGGTCAGTAAAGGCCCCGGGCACAGTAAGAATATTGGGCCCCTCAGAAAAAAGTGTAAAGTTAGGTTTTTGCGGGGCCCTTTAGAGGACGGGGCCCCGGGCGCGCGCCCGGTTCGCCCGCCGTTAAATCCGCTTCTGCATATGTTACATTTGAAATACTAGAGAGTGGGTATAATATAAGCATTGGTCCGTCAGAAATAAATCTTGCAACTAATGCGATTATTTTGCACTTTACCGCTGCTGGGCCGGCAATTGACACACCAATGGACCAGCTAACGGCCACGGTGACACCGGGGTACTGGCCCAGTGCGAAATGACAGCACTGGCCCATTACTTTCAATGCCGGGCAGTATGTGCTTCAACAGTACTGGCCCGTCTAAAAATATTTGCTGGGTAGATTTTTTTGTTATGTTCGCATATGCCTGACCTTTTGAATTTTTAATAGACCTTAATACTTTTTTACAAATACATCTCCCCTCATGGCGCCCCCCTTTCACTAGAAGCCTGATGTGCCAAACAGTAAAAAATGTAGTCTTTTCTAAATTTCCTTGCATGGCGCCCCCTTTTACTAGAAGCCTGAGGTGCCGCTCAGTAAATAAAAGTAGTTTTTTTCTAAATTTCCTTGCATGGCGCTCCCTTTTACTAAGAGCCTGAGGTGCCGCTCAGTAAATAAAAGCAGTTTTTTTTAAATTTTCTTGCATGGCGCCCACTTTTACTAGAAGCCTGAAATGCCGCCCAGTAAAAAAAGGTAATTTTTTCTAAATTTCCTTGCATGGAGCCCCCTTTTACTAGAAGCCTGAAGTGCCGCCCAGTAAATAAAGGTAGTTTTTGAGATGGCTAGATTTAATTAAAGGGCACAATACTTATTACAAGAATGAATATTATTTTTATTAAAGCTACTTTGATATTGTAATAGGCTATAAATATTTTCTTCGATTCGGCGCCCCTTGATCATGGCACCCTGATGCGACGCATCGCCTGCATACCGTCTCGGGCCGCCCCTGCCTGTTATGGGTCCATATTTAAAAGGTATCTATTTTACATTTGTTCCCTATATTAATGGTTCACGGTTCTACAGTATACGTTGTAAAGAAAAAAATAAAGATTTAACTAATTTTAATTTGTTGATATTCTCCGCCAGAATTACCGCGGAAATTCTCGCTAGAGTTATTCGCCGTTTGATTTCGATTTTATGTTTACTGACTCATGTTTTGCCGCTACGCTATTATTATTCAATGAAATTATTTTGTGACTGATTAATCTGGGGAAGATTAGCAATTAGGATCGTTCAATCTGGAATGTAGAGATACTATGTTACAAATATAGATTAATAATGATTCAATTCGACAGATGTAGTTTCAGTTTTAACCACATTTTATTCATCATAGCTGATTTGCTCGGCTTGTCAAGCTCAATTCTGCATTGTGAATTCACTTTTTTCATCACAAAAATAGAATAGAATTTTTTAAAGCGATATTTAATTTTGAAGTTCATAAAAGATTATAATAAGTAATTTCCTATACAGTTCAAATGTCAATGGACATACCATTTTGAAAACTTTTGCAGGCTTTTAATATCGCGGATTGCATTATGCTATTGGAGTGTTTTTGACATATATGAAAGCAGAAGTTTATATTAAAATTTCTACTGAAAAATGATTCACTTATTGAACTGTTAGTCTGTATCAACAAAGATTTAAAAAGTGCATATAAATCACTGGTTTAAAAAGTTCAAATCCAAATTAGATTTGGAAATAAAAAAATTTATTACAACAAAAAATGTGTAAAATTTTTGTCATTTCCTAGACACCTAGGACATCCAAAATGTGACTGAAAAGACAGAAAATTCACACATCTTTTCAGTGTTTTCTAGGCATGGCCAAAAAAAACCTTGAACGTCACTAATGTGAGTATCTGCCTATCTGGACGGTAGAAATTGTGGCCAAACGGATAAACATTGAAAGTTGAATTTGACATGCTTGTACTCTTTGACTCACCTATAGGAAAACTATAGAGTTTTAAAAAAAAACTCATGTCGGAATATATAAACAAATATGTATTTAACGAACCAATAAATATATTTTTTTAAATTTCGAGTGAGGTATCAAATGAAGCCCTTTAATGTATAGATAACGCAGCAACATTTTATGGTTGAAAAATCACATATTTTTATGGATTTATCGCTAAAAAAGTGTCAAAAAACTTTTGACCCTCGTTGAAATTTGGTCTAAAAATCTGGAAAAATTCTCAATTATGTAGGGGAGAGTGGGTAGGATTGGGACGCAGGAAGAATGGGACATCGTTTTTATATAGTTTTTACAGTTGGTAGCCCTTAACAAACCGTAACGGTCGATGGAAAATTAAAGCAATTGGTTCAAGTGGTTAGTAATGTGCTACATGTATTTACTGTTTATAATGAACTTATTTTCTATTACAAATACTTCAGTTTTATGTCTTATATAATTTCTGATAAACGGTGAGTATGTTGTTGTATTATTAGCATGTACAATTTACGAAGTGCGTACAATGTACGAAGCCATGTGTTGGTTTAAAGACACATAGATGTCAGACTATTCGTAACCAACTAATTTCTAACTGCTCTAAACGGTACGTAGAACGTTAAAACAATGCATAAAAATATAACGCACAACGTAACAACGAATAGTCTACAACGTGTTAATTTAAAGAGCTCTGAATGCGTCTTAAAGGCTCTTAAAACCGAGCTTGAGAGTTAACTAACATCCTACTTTTCTTAGCACTAAAATTAAAACCGCACAATAGCGCGTGCGCTCACACTGACATAAAATGTGCAGGTTATATATTACGTTAATAATACAGTATTAACAATTTTACTATTATTATTTTTATTATTTATTATTTATTCTGGAACATCTTTATTCACAATGTTTATTTCTTTAATCGTTATCTATAACCAAAGATTTTTACTTTTGACGTTTCAAATATTAGTTATAACAAGCTTTGTGCGTTAAACTTGGCGTTTTATTGGTTATTTTAGTTTTACTAAATCATTGTATAAACTCATTCATTACGCTTAAGATAAAAACTAAGACTAACACTAAAATTAAAACTAACGCTAAGACTAAGGCTAAGTGTTCACTAAACCCACTATAAGAACTATTGTGCCTCTCCTTAACGGAGTATTCATATAACCGAGAGTTCATTTTTCTACTTCACTTCAACCAGGTATTTGTCCAACGGAAAAAAAAAGTTGAAAACGACTGATTTAGAGAGCACAAAAAACAGGATAAAATTGATACTCTATGATCTATTTTCAACTAATAAAGTAGGTGCTTTAAAAGATATGTATTTATTGAATTCTGGAACAGGATAACTTACCTTGTGAAACGTTTGGCAAACAATATACATTTTGCGTTCTTTGTGTTGGTAACTAAATTAAAAACTCTTTTGTTGAAATTGGTAACAGTATTTGTCAACGCGTTCCACGTTATATTCAAAGCACTTTAACTCTTGCACGATTCTTTTTAGAAATGTTTTTTAAAATATCGTAAAACATAGTTCTGCTTGAGATGTCTTTGATATTGTAATTATAATGGTGCTTGAGTGTTTTATAAAAGAAATCGTTCTCTAGCAATGACAGAGCTACAGAAAAGGTAATAAATAGTATTTCCCGTGTAGAAAATGCTACGTGTAGCAAACTTTTGATGCTTGATGATACGAGGGTTACCTTTTATGTTTTTACAAACGACCACTAGATGGCAATATTGAAATGTGTCATTACTGTATACGTAAAATTTTACATTTGTTATTGTGAAATCAGTGGCAGCTTATAAATTGACCGAGTAGTTTGTTGACAGTGAGAGAAAAACAAGTTTGTGAAAAAATGGATATTACTCGTGAAGGTTTTCGTTGGATTTTTTTACGATTTTAGTAAAGGCCTAACTCAACAACAATGCATAGATTCGCTTCGTTCAACTTTTGGTAATGAAGCATCATCAGAAAAAACTGTTTACAATTGGTTTGCAGAATTTCGTCGTGGTCGTGCGTCCGTCAATGATGAATCTCGTGATCTACCAAAATCGGTTGTTATTTAAAAAAACATCGATGCTGTGCGCAAAATGATTGAAGAAGATCGACATGTGATTTACCGTGAGATAGAGGCATCCTTTGGCATACCGCAGACTGCAATACATTCGATTTTGCATGAACATTTAGCTGTGAAAATGATCTGTTCCCGATGGATTCCGCATAATCTGACCGAAGCTCAAAAAAAAGTCTCGTGTTGATTGATGTAAGGGAATGCTAAAAAAAATTAAACCTAGACACTGCAAAATCCGTATACAGCATCGTTACAGGTGACGAAACTTGGATTTATTAATATGAACCGGAATTTAAGCAACAATCCACTGTTTGGGTCTTCCAAGATGAACCGAAACCCATAAAAGTTGTTTGTTCACGAAGCACCACCAAGAAAATGATCACTTGTTTCTTCGGTTGTACTGGACATGTTACAAAACTTCATTGAACATGGAGGAATAGTTTCTTTTCTCATATTCACTTTTGCTGTTAAGTAAATGATACATTAGATATTTCTGTCTTATAAGTAATACTCTACTTAGTACCCTAAATGATATTCTTATTAAATACTGCATTGAAGATCATGAAATAAATGTTTCTTCATACACATTTTTGAGGTAAAGTAAATAATAAGTGATATATTTCAAAATTTTTGTTTTAGGGTGTCCCTGCAACACTCCAAATATTCAACCAAGCAAACAAGTTTAAAGAACAAAAAAGATTTGCTTGCCTATTACAAACAATTTGTGTCATATACATTTTTGTTGTTAATGAGGCAGATACAAAAGTTTGTTTTCGGCCGTAAGTCCCCAAATATTCATCTAAATGAAAAATAGCTTAAAAATAAAATATTTGTTTTCTTTTTATAAACTATTTTTGTCATATATGATTTTGCTGATAAGTTAAATAATAAGGGAGATATATGTAGATTTTAGTTTTAAGATGTACCCTCGTTAACTTCATTGGACAAAAAAGATTTAGTTTCATATTATAAACATTTTTTTTAAATATTTTTTTTAGCTAAGCCAATAATAAGGGCGATATTTTAAGTTTTTTAAGAAACAGTTTTAACCGAAAAATACCCCCTTAGAATAACATTTTTTAGATGCCTTATAGCTTATGTTCTGTTTCGGGCTAAAATTTGATATTTATTTATTTTTCTAAAGATTAGGTAACCAGTCAGTCAGAACAATAATTCGGTTGGTCTAATTGTGAAATAAAACGCGTTGGATACGACTTGTTTACTTGCGACTCAGTTACCTAGAAAAAGGCAAAATATACAAATAAAAAAAAAAAAAAAATAAGAGAGCTGTGATACATTTGTTTCATTCTAGAAATTTTGGTTTATGACAGAAGCAAATCTATTCTATATCGACAATTATAATGAAAGTGATTGTGAAATATTTGTATATTTGTCGACCTTTTAAAAAAGGGATTTGAATATTGCTGAAGATATTAGACTGGGCGTCTATACGATTAAATTCGGATCGAAATCATTATTCGAAATTTCAAACTTTCAGAGCCGCATACCATCTTAGGTAATTTTACTTGTATATTTTTCTTCCTTTATTGTAATTGATGTCTATAATGCAGTGATCTGTTGTAAACCGCAAATTTCACTTTTAGGCTCTCTTTTAGACCTTTTTGTCTATAACACCATGAAGTAGTCGATCAAATCGGTGTTCGGCGGAGATTAGGAACACCCGAGCTGAGGGAGGGGCCTACAAATACAAGGAAGCCTCATCTTGATCTACCGTCTAGCTGCTGGTCACAGATAAGCTTATATAGAATTTTATAGCATTGTGATATAAATTTATTTATTGTTTTAATATTTATTCTAAATTGTTCATTTTTCGTTTATTGTTACAATTATTAGTTAGTTTGGTCATCTATACTCTAAATTATTCTAAAATACGAGTTTGGAATTCCATTGTCGTAATTTTAGAAATATTACCGTTTAAATAGTATCTATTTTTATTTAAGATTCGTATTTTTTTTTGTATATAACATAAATTTGTATTTAATTATTAATATATATTTATATTTATTTATCAACTATAGTAGTCTAACATTTAATAATACAGTCTGGTGACCGTCAATAAGAATTATATTTTCTCCACGACCACTATAGAATTTACCAATTCTTAAACCAATTTTGACTACAGAAAGTTAATATTCTAACACAAGAGTTGGAATGTTATTCTAAAGCACTTATCTTCTTATGCATTTTGCGTGTATTTCATTCCATCACTTGTTATGGAATAACTATTCCATGCTTGTTGTCTTTTGTTTTTGTAGGGTTACATTAAGATATATGCAACGTTTACATTAAATAAATGCAACATAACTTCCTAACCTAAAATAATGGCCGATGTGCGGCAAATTAATTTAAAATTAAACAAATAATAAATAAAATAAATTAGTTTAATTAATTGATTAATTTGTTATGTAATATAAATTATTTGTTAAGATAAAATGTTTGTTAAAATAATTATTTGTTAATTTTTTTTTCTTTCTGGTGGTCGTGTAGAAAGTAGGGTCTGTGACTCGGTTGGAATGAGAAAATTCGATGCTCGTGGTTGAGTCGATGCATGTTCCACTCGCATCGAATTTTCTCATTTCAACCTTGTTACAGAATATACTATTATATTTTTCCAGCCGGTAAAAAGGATTTACTGGTCGGTCCTTATTAGTAATTTTTTTTAGACCAGTTGGCGCCCTTCAAAATTTTACCACAACATTATTTATCATTTTGTTTCTTTTGTTTTAACCGCACGACCATTCTCGGCTGTATAAAAGCTAGTCGCTGGAGGAACGATTGGACAGTCAAATAGGTCACAATCGGACTTGTTGGTCACAGTTCGAATCCTAGTTTTACTCTCTCATCGTACCAAATTACGTTAAAATATGCGTAGCCGTTTTTGCATGAATTTTGGATAGACAAAAATTGTTTTTTCTTGTCGGATATTGCCCTATAATCATCGGGCGGAAAAAATAAAAAGAACAGATATACTCTCAATTTTTAAAATATAGACCTACAGTACATATACCTGCTGTTTCGCTATCGGAAAAACAGTCGGAGTCGGCTTAAACCAGGTCCATGGAATGGGTTCAAAACTGACTTGAAGCGAATCGTTTTAGGAAGAATCTACACGACCATTTTTCGTTTTGGCGGCTTCCTTTTTCATTCTCAATTCTATTTGCTTTGTTACTGAGTGTTCTTTCGGGCATTTTGATGAGCACAGTGAAGTAAAACAAAGTAAAATAAAGTGCCTAACTAAGAATAAATACACCTACATATGTTTTAAAGAAATTAACAACACCTACTATTTTCCCAGAAGTGGGAATATATTGCCTAAAAATGATAAAAAATAAAAATGTGTTAAAACTGACATTATTTCCGCAGGGTTGTAAAGCGTAACTGTGCAAAATTCGTTTTTATATGTAAGAGCAGGAAACACGCGTTTTATCGAATAATGAAGTCGTTTAACAGCTCTAATAAAATATCAGTGTTTTCTCAACAGTGGTTCACGTTCAGTGTTGAGCATAGATAACTTAAAATGTTATCTAGTCAAAGATAAGATAATACCACATTTTTGTGATCTAAACAAAGATAAAGATAATTTAAAAAATAATTATCTAGAAAAGATAAGATAATCTAAAAAAATCAGATAATAGATAAGATAAATCCCCTCCACATTTGTATGGCGCGAAACTCAAATTATCGATGATAAATTCATAATATCGCTTTCATCCAAGGGGGAATCAGTTAAAAGTATCCCGTTTAATAAATATTGTTGATTCATATTTATATATATGTATAAGTACATAGTTTTGTCATTTGCAGAACATCGCAGAATATTGAGGTTAAGTTTTAAACAGACCATATTAGTAACTACGTCACAAAATGGGATTTAGTGCTGCCGCCTCGCAGTTGGCTTCCTTTTATTTGAATTTAGCATTTTGTTTTTTTTAATTGTATTTTGGAAGTATAAATTAAGTTTTGAAAGTAAGAAAATGCTTCACATCAAAACTGCAAGTCAATATTTATTAATTAAAACTCTTATTTTATACATTATAATTTAATACATCATTATTTTTGCAGAACAATATTATTTTGCAGGTTAATTTTGAAAAATTTACGTTAATAATATTTATGATGGCAAGTAACATAGCAATAAGTCTGTTTGCCATTTCCAATTAGTTTGAAAGAACAAGATATTGTTCTTATTTCATCTATTATTGATTTTCATTTTCACTTGTCAAAAAACGAGAAAATAAATACAATTAAGAATATGATTGTAATGGTTCCAATTTGGAGCAAAATAATACACCATTATGCATTCTAAAACAAAATATTAATGACTACTTAGTTTTATTTAAATAAATACTAAAGATATTTCGATTTTAATATTATTTAAAAACATAACCTTTATAGGTTATATATCTTCGAATCCTTATTTATATGTTTATAAAAACATTATTCTATAATATAAGGTATCTGAACTGTATATATTAGTATATACTTATCAAAGATATACATTTTTTGCTTCAAAATTGAAAATATTCATAAAATTAAGGTAGTAAAAGTAATGACACATGTATTTTAAATCTCCCAAAAAAATCCAAAGGAAACCGTTGCCAGATGGCAGCACATGTATGTGATGTCACACTAATATGGTCTATTATCTATAAAAATTATCTGAAATTACAGATAAAGATAAGGAAGATACCTATCTAAATGAGATAATAGATAAAAATGTAAAACAGTATCTAAAAAAGATGATAGATAGTAACATGTCATCTAAATGCATTATCTAGATAAAATTATCTAGATAATGCTCAACACTGTTCACGTTCGCCTGGCAGAGACCTATTCGGTTACCGAAGAATTACGATGTTGACTGAAGACTCAAGCAGATAATACAGCCATACAGTCAACTATACAAAGGAAATTCCTATCTTATCACAGTATTAGGCAGAAGTATAAAGACGTGCTGATATAATAAAAAAAAAAAAAAAAAACTCCAAAAATATTATTTTTCTAGTGCCACGGCTTCCGTAGGGTCCTAAAGAGTAACTGTAAAATTTCGTCCCGATCGGCCAAATGTCCTAGGAGTGAATAGCGAACAAACAAACAAACAAACAAACAGACATTCATTTTTATATTTAAGATCAAAATTTTTAATTTTCGAAAATAAAATATTACGCAGAATCTTTGGTCCCATTCCCATCGGGATAAACCCAAGTTCTCGACATGGCTAATTTATATTTCAGCGAATATCTTGAATTACTTGAAAGTGAAAATATAAAAACAAATTCTATTAACGACATTACAATATTTAACAAAACTATAACTAAATTAAAACCTAAATTCAGTATTCTTCATTCTAATATTAGAAGAGTCTCTAAAAATTTTGATGATTTGTAATTTATTTAAGTGAAATAAATATTGAAATTGATGTAATAATATTATCTGAAACCTAGAATCTTTCAGATTATGAGCTTTTTAATATTGAAGGTTATTCGGTTAACTATAATAACAGTAAATTTAACCAAAACGACGGAATTTTAGTTTTTACTAATAATAAACATTCTCATTCAGTAAAAATTATTGAAAATAGTTATAAGGGAAATAATACACACTGTAAGGTTGCTCGTCCCTTGGATGCGTTTTCATCCGATCCGATCCGAACAGATTTCGGACGACAAGACAGCTCGTCCTATGGATGCGTTTTCATCCGATCCGAACAGATTTCGGACGACAAGACAGCTCGTCCTATGGATGCGTTTTCATCCGATCCGAACAGATTTCGGACGACAAGACAGCTCGTCCTATGGATGCGTTTTCATCCGATCCGAACGATTTCGCATATCGTCCACTGGACGCGGAACGCATCAGATGCGATGCGAGTGGGAGCAGAGCCGCAGTAAGGAAAATTTGCGCTAGGGGCAAAACTGCGTTTTGGCGCCCTTGGCAAATAAATGTAAGTGATAAGCAAAAACAAGATTCTCACCTCCCAAAATCTAGATGATGAGCAAAAAAAGGTCTTCACCTCCTAAATTCCAAGTGAAGAGCAAATAAAAAAAAGGTCCTCACCTCCCAAAATCCAAGTGAAGAGCAAAAAAACAAAAAAGGTCCTCACTTTCGCAATGAGGCACCCCTTAGTCAAGCTCATCGGTGCCCTTTTCCTTAGTGCGCTAGGGACCATCCCCCCCCCCCCCCCTACTGCGGCTCTGAGGGGGAGAATTCATTTGTTTCAACAAGCTCTGAAAACAAGTTGTGCAATGGATAACCTTATTTTTTTGAAGAACTCTTATTTAGCTAGACGCCGACTTCAAAGAAAGAGAAAAGAATGCTGGACTAATGATATATTAGAAAATAGGAAGGGAAAAGAAATAGTCTGGGAGAATTTCATCATCTACATGAGGATTTAAAAATAGACTAAAAAAATTTTTTTGATTATCACCGATTGAATCAAGACACTTTCCATTATATTTTGGATGCTATCAGTCCAACAATAAAGAAAATTTCTGATTTTCGTGAAACTATTTCACCAGAAGAACGTCTTAGTATGACTTTAAGGTAAATTATACAATAGTTGCAATTATTATATAACACTTGTTCATAAAAAAACTACTCGCAGCGGGCCAAGGAAATTTAAGGCATGCCGGATTTTAATATTTTTTTCTTTTATTTTCATTTTATAACGTTTTGTGTCCATGTTTTTTTTTCGGATATTATTATCAGTCGGTTATTGTAATCAAAAACCCCGAGTCCCGATGTGATCACATTAAGCGGCGTGCCTGTATATGATAAATATGTTTGAAATTCTCCTCATTCGCATGAATTCGCATGTACAATCCCATCAAAATGGGATCGTTGGCACGTCGGCTATGTTCGTACAAAATCGGACCGATAACTTCGCATCCACTGGACGACCTTCAATTTATTTTGCTGTGACGGGATCGGTCGCAGTTTTATGTCTGAAATCTATTCTATTCGGATCGGATCGGATCGGATGAAAACGCATCTAATGGACGCGCTTTAATTCATTTTTCTGTGATGGGATCGTTCGCAGCTTGTCGTCTGAAATCTGATTGGGTCGGATCGGATGAAAACGCGTCCAAAGGACGAGCAGCCTAAATATGAACTGAATCCGTAAGAACAAAGATATTCGAGAACTGTACTCAAGGCCAAGTATAACACAAGAACTCATAGGCAGACGATTACAGTGGATAGCACACGTTATGAGGATGAGGGAGGACAAAATGGTTAGGAAGATATGGGAAGGAGGATTGAATACCCGCCGATCAGTGGGAAGACCTCGCAAGAGATGGTGAGATCAGCTAACCGAAGATCTGACAAGTATTGGTATACAGGGTATTTGGCAAGACCTGACAATGAATAGATCGAGATAAGGACTTATATGAGTGAGGCCAAAAGTCAACCTGACTGATAGTGCCCAAAGAAGAAGAAGAAGAAGAAGAAGAAGAAGAAGAAGAAGAAGAAGAAGAAGAAGAAGAAGAAGAAGAAGAAGATATAAGATTAAATGATTTGTTTATGTTCTATCCTCATTTTTAGAATTTCGTAGGTATAACCAAGAAACCCTTAACGACGCTTATGCGTCGATCTCTGTGGTAGAAGTTGAAAGAAACTATATACGGCTAGATCAATCGTTATCAACCATTTTTTAAAAGAAGACAACTTATCCTTTTAAGTTATTTTTTGGTAAATTTATCACAGTTTTCATAATTCAATTCTAAACGGTTGATGACGGGAGGGGGCTGGGGTATTAATAATACATCACAAACAGTTAATGAGAGAGAGAATGAAATATTCAACAAAAATCACGGCACCCCGGTCAAGACTGGGCTAGAAAGTTGAAATTTGAGATGCATATATACAATTCTTAGTCTAACATATAAGAAAAACACAGAGTGCAAAGAAGCATATCCCTCGAAAGGCAGAATGTGGGTAATGCCGGGTTTACATTGGTAAAGTAAAAGAGCTAGTAACTAGCGCAAGTAACTAGCAACTAGTTACTATCCCTGTTTAAACAGTTGACATTGTGACTAGTAGAGTACTAGCTGCCAGTAGTTGGGCTAGGATAGCAGCTAGCTCGTCGACGTATTTACAAGCTACTGTCTTTTCCCCCACTACGCAAAATTGATTCATTTCAAATTGGCGGCAAGCGGTAACCTGTCATAACAAATAGAAAAAAAAACCATATCAGGTAAGTTACAATTTATTTACATAAATTGCGTAACATTGATTTATTAATTGATGATTTTTGAAATCATCTGTGAAATAACTGCCTTTGATACACGAAAAAGATGTTGTAGACCAGTGTTTCTCGACCAAAAACGCACCGTGGACCATTTGCATGAAAACAAATATATTTAATGTGTTACTAAACACATTTATTTTATTTGTAGAAAATCACAGAAAGTTTACAGAAAATAAACAAAATATAAACTATTTACATAAAAAATGTGCAAAATAATTTAAAAATAAAACTGCAAAAAACACATATAAAAACTTTCGCGGACCACTAAAATTTTTCTGGGGACCACTGGTGGTCCGCGGACCACCTGTTGAGAAACACTGTTGTAGACTACAATAACTATTTCCTGTGGCTAGGAAATAAAGCGTTAATTCCAATTTTATTTTTGCTGGAATCGCATCCCTTATTAGTGTATCAGTTCGTTGTATTAATGGACTTACTAAATTTAATAGCCTATTAAAATCATCTGGTGTCATTCTTATACAAAGTCTGTACTCTTTTTGATCTTCCACGGCTAATTCACGAAATAGAAGGACTGATGCGCCATGGGAATTTCTTCTATCAATCCATTTTTTAACCCATTTTTGTTTAGGCTTATAATCTGTACCGAATACTTCAATAAGACAATCAATTATTTCCTCCACAAGAAATGATGTAATTCAAAATACCACTTCTTTAGTGGCATCACGCCGGCGACGATGTATATCCACATTCATAAACTATTTTTTGCAAAAAGATAATTTCACTACAAAATCACAGTGAAGATGTCAAATGTGTTTTGACACTTATTATCCAGAAAATAAGATATGAATGTCAATTGCGTATGAACACCTACTATCCTGAAAATAAGATAGTAGAGTAAAGCGCGTAGTAAACCAATGTAAACCCGGCATTAGTCTGAAAGTTCATCATCATTTCAAGTACTTTTGTACAAAAATAAATGTATACCTAAAAATATGTATAGTTAGTAACTTTTAACTTATATAATCTATAATAACTGGTACCTATAAAAGTTGCCACCACACATTTATACATTACGAGCCGCCACTGCAATATAAAACTATTTAACGAAGTCCCTGAAATTAAAAAAAAAAATAACGTCTTTCATCCAGTTTAAAATTAAACTAAAACAAGTTCTGCTTGAAAAATACATCTACGAGATTAGTGAATATTTCAATTAACACTCACTGAATATTCTCTCACTATCTGCATCTTTAAAAAATAAGAAAAATTTGTGCATTATTAAATATATATCCGTGTTCTTCATTTAGATTAAATATTATATAATAAAAAGTATATCTGCTCTGTACTTTGCTTTCACCTTGTTCCAGTGGCAAATTAACAACATATGGGGCCCTTCCCCGCGGGCACATTTTACGCACTCCCCCTCCACGCTCCTCTCCGATCAATTAACGCTTTCTTGAAATTAGCAACTGAAGAAATTAAATTCTGATAAAATAAAATCACTTACATATTTTAGGACTTAAAACTTTTCTTTCCCACAGTAATAAATATGTCCGTTTGAGAAAAACAATATTTCGCAAGAAGTACAACTTCGGCTAACGAATTTAATTCGTTCAATGAGATGATTTGTCGTACGAATTATTCATTAGCCAAATCACGATTTTCTATAAGTTTCAATGCAAAAACCTTTTAATCCATTCCACAATGTTTTCAAAACGAGGACTGAAAAGTTGAAGATTAACTATTTACAATTTATACAGTTCACAAGTCCAAAGTTTTCAGTTCATGGGAGAATCACCTTCAGGTTGTCTCCCTGGAAGGTTCAACTGTCCTTGTAGTATCGCAGGAAGTAGGGTAGTTCATATTTACAAGATTAAGATACGATATAATATACTTGCAATTATAAACTTCGCATTATCAATATTGGCATGGAAACAATTGTAAGTCGCTGCGCGATTTGTTAGACGCGACCTAAACCTTGCGAAAAAAATATTTGTTAGCAGAATTATTCGTTAACAGGGCCATTCGTTAGCCAAGGTATTACTTATTTTATTTTTTCATAATTCATGAAATAGATAACTTTATAAAAATTCGCCGAAAATATTTTGACACAATTTATATCTTAAGTTTGCTTGTTATTTTTGAGACATTCAACGGGGCTTTCACTCATGGGGCCCCTCTCATACACGGCGCCCCGGGCGGCCGCCTAGTCCGCCCGTCGGTTACTTCACCACTGCATGATTCTATGTCTACTGTTGTAACATCTACTAAACAATAAATTTTCATTTTCAACATCATTACTGAGACTTTTTTTATGTTTTTCAACCGAAGAAAAAATTATTATTTTATTTTTAAATGTATTGTTTGATATCGTATGAAATCTATCAATAAGTAGTTAAATATATTTTCAAAAAATGTTGTCTATCAGTAAGTCCATTATGGATTAATGTGCCACCGAAACGCGCTTATTTTGAGTAAAATTGAATTAGATTAATGATTTGTATCGATCAAAAAATAGTTTTTAACGTTTATCTATAATTTGACTATATATGTAGGTACATATGTATATTGTGATGAAAATCTATTAAATCTATTTTGCGTAAATTTGATATTTCTGCCTGGTATAACATTTTATCGATGCAGATTGGTTATGTTCGCTGTCGAGTATGAAATATAATTTTCAATATTTGTCATATAACGCCTATTATTTACCGTGTGCTTCCTAAATAGTCTAGTGCCTGCGCACCAAATTTTACATTGATACTGCATTTGATGATAATGGAATGTCATTTTGCACACGTGTTCTTTATAAAAAGTAAATCATTTTGACCCGCAGCACCTACTTGTGAACCGAGGCAGATTCAAGATGGCGGCGAGAATAGCGCGCCAAGTAATATAACGATAACAAATTTTTACGATAGAGCAAAATAGCTAAATGCATATTTGTAGAATGGACCTTTAGCTACAATTTGCTGCGTCGAACGCGAATTTCCATCACTTGGTTTACATCAGTGTTTTTCAACCAAAAACGTACCGCGGACCAGTAAAATACATAACTTTCTAACGCGGACCACTAATAATAATTGTTGGTTCATTTTTTGCAAGAAAACAAATATGTATATTTAATGTGCAACTAAATATATATATTTTATTTGTAGCAAATCACAGAAAGATTACAGAAAATAAACAAAATATAAATTATTTACATAAAAAATGTGCATAAAAAGAACAAAATAACTGCAAAAAACATATAAAAAACCTTTCGCGGACCACTAAAATTTTTCTACGGGCCACCTGTTGAGAAACACTGGTTTACATGATATGGTGCATAATTTACTCTGTGACCCAAAAAAGTGATTTCCGAAATGACCAACGAATTTCTTATGAAATGGGTCATTTTCTATTCATTTAATGTCGTAGATTACAAATTTGTTATCAAAATAGCGAAAGATTGCAATTTTGATAGATTTATTTCCCAATTTTGAGACATGATGATATACTCAATGACTGCAAATCTGCGTATATTATTTTGTTTCGATTATTCGTAAATCTGTAGGGCATATCCTTGGCTACAAGAATATGTTCGAAATTTTACTCTGAGGGGCGCCATTAACGGCCGGAAAGTGTAGTCTCAACTTCGTATTATTTCGAGACCTTTTTTACCGCTATCGATCAAGTCGGACCTGAAAATTACAAAAATGAAATAAAAAAAGGTATATAACATGTCATTATTCATGTTTTGTCCGAAATAAAAAAAAAATCTGACATATCCGGTCGAAACGGCTGTAATTCATAACATTTAAGTAAAAAAATGTTCCATGCATATACGGAATGCATCTATTTGCTTAGTTTTGTCCGTAGCAGCTGGTCTCAAATGAAACCAATTGCGAAATAATGCTCGAAAATGGAATTTTGCTATTTAAATTTAATTTGCTGAGTTGTATATCAATTTCGAGTATTTAAAAGTCGTAGATTTCGAAAATTCGAGAGTTATTCTAAAGATATGATGTATTTAAGATGTATTGTGCCCGAAAAAAATAATTACATGCAGGGACCTGAAGCTGAACCCGAACCCGAACCGAAAACCCGAAAAAACCTATATTTTTCGTGAACCTGAACCTGAACCGAACCATTATATTTCTAGGTCAGTGAACGAAAACCTGTACCCGAACCTTTTATGATTAACCGGTAACCATGTATTTTTAACAGGTTCAGGAAATTATTGTTTACATATATTATAATATTTATTATGGTAATTAATTGTATACTTTACATTTTAAAATTATTATTCATATAAGCTGTTCACTTTTGTAAGAACAAACTAAGAGGAAATTTTGTTTGCAACAGATTGCACCTTTGAAACTGTATATCAGGTTGGTATAAGCTATTCACTTTTGTAAGAACAAATTAAGAGGAAATTTAGATTTCAATAGTTTGCACCTTTGATGTTGGTATTAAAAAATGGTAAAAAATGTCAATTTGACATATGTATGTCAATAAAAAATGATATCTTAATTATAATGATCATAACCAAACAAATTTGAAGTCTGGTTTACAGCGCACGGAAATTTTTTAAATGTTATTTAAAGTCAGCAATACACTATAAAAGTAACCAAAATAACCAGATCTAGTTTGTCCTTACAAAACTGAACAGCTTATGTTACAAAAATATAATTTGAAAAGTCAGATTATAAATATTTCATTTAAAAAAGTATCATTTGTCATATTTCATTTTGAATAGTGACATCTTAAATATTTCGTAAATATAATACTAACCTAAAATAATACAAACATAACCCAAAAAACTGTAAAGCCTTTTTTACAATATAACCAAGTTTCTAAAAGTCAGTAATAATCCTTACAAAAGTGAACAGCTTATATAAGCTGTTCATTTTTGTAAGAACAAACTAAGAGGAAATTTTTTCAATAGTTTGCACCTTTGAAACTGTATGTCATGTTAGTATTAAAAAATTATAAAAAATGTCACTTTCTTAATAATCATCAAAACCAATAAATCTAAAGTCGGTTTTACAACGTAAGGAATATTTTTAATTGACTTTTTAAGTCCGTATTACACTATAAAAGTAACCAAAATAACTAGATCTGGTTTGTCCTTACAGCTTATAGGATATTTTATTTTGAAATACGTTAGAAAATCTGGTGACTTTGGTGATTGTTGTGTTGTAAATGGACTTTAGGAAGAATGTCAACTTGTAAATATGGCTTTGATTTTTCTTAGGTTATATTCATTCAAAAATTACAAATGAAAGATTGTCATTAATGTCAATTAGTTGTCAAATATTTTGAAAAGTGTCATCTCAGAATTATCACTCTAAGATGATATAAATATACAACATAAAAAATTAAGTTTCCGTCTTAGTTATGTATTACAAAGTGAAATAGAGTATATTTATAATTTTATGTAAAATTTTCAATGAACCCGAACCCGAATCTGAAAAAATGTAGGTTCTTGAACCTAAAACAAGTTCTGTTATTGAACCTGAACCTGAAACCGAACCGAAATTACCACAGTGAACCTGAATCCGAACCTGAACCTAAATAAATTCAGCTTCAGGTCCTGATTACATGTATTATTTACATAACAGTGAGATTCAATACACGACAGGAGAGACACTGTCTCATCTGTCTCTCTATCCAAAAGAGTATTATGTAGCAGTTCTAACAAAATTATATAAACTACTCCGTACTAAATACGAATCTAATGGTGGAGGAAAAATATTTTTTCGAAAATGGTTCAAATATTCTTTGACATTTTTACACTTTAATTTCTATTTTTACACTTAGTTTTCTACACTTAAGGTGAAACTCTATTTTTAATAATTGTTCCTCTTTTATTTCCAAATTGGGTATCATCTAAATTTTCTGTAATTATTAGATAGTAATCTCTGATCCTGAATGAACTGCTGAGAACTGTTTTCTATTCATATTCAACTTACATTTATGAGCTCAAATTGTACTGTACTCAACCTAAAAATTAGAAATTATTTCAACATCAATATCACAAATTTTAAACTTAGGAGAGTTGGCAGACTTAACCATTTAAACAATACGGGTATGGTTACCAACACTCAAGAGATATATAATGGTAAGTGGGATATTTAATAAAGCATGCACGTCAAATATGTTAATATTAATCAACACCAAAAATTAATAAAAAGTTATTATAACAATAATATCAAAAAAAGGTCTACAATGTTAAAAAAAACAACAATATATGTGTATAGGCAGAATACAAGACTTTAAATTAGAAATTGGACTACATATTCGATATTGTAATGGAGTGGTTTTCAACCATTTGGCATATATGACACACTTTTGAAGGATAAAAATTTGGTGGAACACCAAAAAATATGATAATAGGACAGGGAGAAGGATGAACAGGACGAGGACTAATATTTAGAAGTGTTTCGGAGTACAACAAACAAGTACTTATTTCCATTATGATATCCAAGATCCGGAATGGACAAGCAAAAGAAGAACAAGTGAGAAAAGCAGACGAAAAGCAGATGTGAGAAAAGTATGGTCATATTTTAATGTTAAGATTTTGATTTGCTATTCCTGTTTGGAGGGCTCTACATTACAGGAATGCACATAGAAATATCGTCTGGGTGGGGGTCAATTTCGAAAAAATATCCATAAAACAATACAAATTTATTACTGTTTTTTTTTACAGAGAGGGGGGCTTATATATTAATTTAATATCGATTATAATTTGATATTTATTTTTAAAAAATATATTTTCAGTTGCTTCAGATTTTATTAAATAAGTATATGATTTATTGTTCCTGGGGGTGTCCATTTCCGAGGACTCCCCCTCGTATGTGCTTCTGCTGCATTACAATAATTTGAACTGTTTTTATATCTCTGTGTAAATGGGCGCCGACAGAATTACATGCAGGGAAGTGCATCTAGAAAAGGATGTACTGAAAAAAGAATTTCTTCCCGGTTCATAATCACATTTTTAGGATTTTGTAGGTATAACCACAAAAAACCCTTATAACGTCAGTCATGTATCCGTCTGTCTGTACAGTAGAAATTGTAGCCAAACAGCTGAACATAGAAAGCTGAAATTTGGCATGTTTGTGATGGCTAGTTTATTGTACAGTGGAATTATAACTGAGAAATATTGTATATATAGTTTTATTATTACAATATTATATGACAGTATTACATATATTTTTTATTTATATTAAAACGTCCAACACACAATATTAATCACGTATCCTTAGTAACTCAATCCTTAGTAACTGGATCATCTTCTATTAATCTCCCACCGCTTTAAAATATTTTTTCTTGTAAACCAATTTTTGTGTTAATATATTTTATTTTCTCACCGCTTAAACTTTTAGTCAATCCATCTGCATTTTGTGGATATATTTTTTATATCAAAATTTTCATTTTCAATTTCTTCTCTAACATATAGGTATTTTAATTGGATGTGTTTCGATCTCTTGCAGTTATTTCCATCTTTTATGACACTGACAGCTGACTGATTGTCACAAAAAATGACAGTAGTTTTTTTGACATTATCTATCAAATTTAATTCTTTTAGCAAATTTTTTATCCATTTACTTTCTCGGATACTCTCGCATAAAGCTACATATTCCGCTTCACATGTAGATAAAGCTATGGTATTTTGTTTTCTAGAGTTCCAAGTAATCGGTGTTCCATTATATAGAAATATATAACCAGTGACTGATTTCCCATCACCTTTTTCATTCCAACTTGCATCACTGTATCCAATTAAATCATGTTTTGTTTTTGTATTTCCGAAAGTTAAATGTATATTTCTGGTTTGTTTTAGATATCTTAATATACGTTTTAAATGTTTCCAGTGAATTATATCATAACAGTTGTTAAATGTGCTTAAATAATGTACGGGATATGCTATATCAGGACGTGTACCCTGTACAAGATACATTAATGCTCCAATTAATGATTGATACGGTATATCTGTACCTACTTCTCCAGAATGTTTTTCTAATTTTAAGCTAATTTTCCATATAATATTTCCAATATCTCTACGTAATATAATTTTTAGGGTTTTGTAGGTATGACCAAAAAACCCTTATACCGTCATTTTGTCGTCTGTCTGTCTGTTCGGTAAAAATTGTAGCCAAACGGCTAAACCTAGAGAGTTGAAATTTGGCATGCTTATACAACTCTTTGACCCGCACATAGGAAAAATACTAGAACATCTTAAAAACATACCCCCCTAAAAATATAAACAAATATGTGCTCAACGAAAACAAAAATATTTTTTTTAAATTTTGAGTAGGGTATCAAATGAAAGCCCTTAGTACGTGGATTAACGATCAAATTTTTATTTTTGCAAAATAAATTATTTTGATACGATTTTTGCCAAAATTGTGCAAAAAAAATTTTGTCCCACACCCTGTAGCCCAGATGGTTTAAACTAAAAATCTAAAAAAATTCTAAGTAATGTATATTGGTGTGAACCGAAATAGTACAACAGGAATTTTTGATCAGATTATGTTTTCGGAAAATAACGCATTTTTTGTGGTTTCTGGTTCACAAAGTACAAAAGTTATACCAATGTAAGACACTCACATTCAAGGCGTGCGATAGCGCAATGGGTTAGAGCACTGGTGTCGTAAGCTAAAATGCGCTGGAAACGAAGGGTTTCGAGTTCGAGTACGGAGTGAATTTTATTTTTTCTGTTTTTTTTTTGCATTTTTATTATGTTGAAATTATTTTGTCAAAATTCTAGTTATATTTTGACAAATGTTGTATTTAATTTTTAAGAGCGTAAATTTAATAACCAGTCTTATTATATGATTAACAGACGATAAATTCTTTTAAAAATATCGTTCATTTTGCCGTGATTACTACAAAGTAAAATTTGTCCTACACACTCAGCATACCGCCTTCACTTATTATATACCTGCGAAACCCTGAAATGTGTGAATATTCACACTTCACATCAATTTTTACTTTGTATATCTCCTTGGTGCCTCTCACGTAACTTTTCCTAAGCTCCAATAGCTGTAGTCTCATTTAATAAACAAGTAGTTTGGTCCATTTCAACGCTTTGTACAATTATATTCAAAACTTCTGCATCCTTTTTTTCCCACTTGTTTATCTCGTCAGCATTTTTTCGTTTCTCTCCGGTCGACATTCTGTAAGTACTTTACTTAAATTTTTTGCTCTAAGATATATTTGTATCTTGAATCGCCAGTTTAAATAATTTTTATTATTTAACTTCTCAATGCTATTTAACATTGTTTCTGCCATATTTAATATTTTATTTTTTTTAATTTATAATTTTCAACTCAGTCTATATTATTGTTCTGGGCCCATAACCTTTGATGGCTAGTTTATTGTACAGTGGAATTATAGCTGAGAAGTATTATATATATATAGTTTTATTATTACAATATTATATGACAGTATTACATATATTTTTTATTTATATTAAAACGTCCAACACACAATATTAATCACGTATCCTTAGTAACTCAATCCTTAGTAACTGGATCATCTTCTATTAGTTTGTACCACATATTAGAAAATTATAGAATTCATAAAAAACTCATAGCGGGATTAATATAAAACAAATTTATATTTAATCAAAAAATAAATATTTTTTTAGAATTTTGAGTGGGATATCAATATTTTTACTTTTTAAAATTGTTTTTATGGGATTTTCACCAAAAATATGTCAAAAAACTTTGGCCCCCCCTACCTATTTTCCAAAGAGGTTGAGCTAAAAATTTGAAAAAATCTCATACCTAAATATACAACCGGAATAGTTCAACAAGAATTTTTAATCAGATTAGTTTTTCGAAAATTATCGAAAATTATCGAAAATTACTGTCTCGCACCCTTTAACGCAAGGGAGTTACACTAAAAATCTGGAAAAATTCTAAGTAATGTACATTGATCTAAGCCGGAAACATATGAGAGGAATTGTTGATCAGATTACGTTTTTGGAAAATGTTGCTGTTTTTCACAAAATTAATTATTTCTTTAATTCATAGCAAAATATGGCTAGTAATGTTATGGATTTTTTGTATTTATGGCTAAGGTAGTGCGTGTCTTCTTTTGAAATTAAAAATGTAATAAATTTATTTTAACAGCTGAGGGTCGAGTTCATGTGTGTAAAGGTAGTGTGTAGTGTTCAGTGGCCTCCGTCTAATATAATACTTCATGATTCAACAAATTGTTTTAATTACTTTAGTTTTTTTGTTTTTAAGGTATCAAAGAGGAATAAATCATTTATAGTAGTGAAATACTTATAAATCAAGTAACATATTATAAATAATAAGAAATACGTTTCTTAAATAAAAAAAAAAAAAAAATGATGTGAAGTGTGAATTTGCACATATTTCAGGTTTTCGCAGGTATTTAGTAAGTGAATTTCGATTGTAGTTAGTACGTTGTTTCAATGAGACAGACATATAAACACACATTAGCTATCTCACTTTACATAACCTAAAAAATACTGTCGCACAAATTTCAATAAATTTCGAAAATCGTGAAACGAAAAAGAATTGCTGTAGTTGCGGTTATAATTTTGTTATTAAAATTTAGTAAGAAATCACGATCTAGCTGATGGCGGGTTCGTAAAGTCACAAATGCTTGTATTCCATCATAATTGGTTTAAGAAATGATAGATGTAACAACATTCGTTACGAATTCATTTTCGTAGCTGTAAATGCTTTCGTTAAACGTTAAAACTATCCTAAATGCTTTTTAACATCGCTACGCCATTATTGTTTATACTCCAGAATATTCGTCGAAAGATACACTTGATAAAAATTGATGTGAAGTTTGAATTTTCACACATTTCAGGGTTTCGCAGGTATTTAGTAAGTGAATGATGATTATTTGGGATACGAAAACCAATTTTATGTTAAAATATTTTTTTTGTTAATTTTAATTCGAATGCCTAATACCATTATTTAAGTTTTTAAATATGTGCAGTATTTTTTTAATATAGCAAGGTTCATTAAGATTTTGAAAATTGCGCCTATGGCTTCCATTGGTTGTTTTAAGTCATAACTCCGCCCCTCTGATTTCGTTTATTCAATTTCAACAATTTCCACTGGTTATTAAATTTAAGCATTTAAAAATTAAATGCAACATTTGCCCAAATATAACTAGAATTTTGAAAAAATAATTTAAACAAAATAAAAATGCAAAGAAAAAACAGAAAAAATAAAATTGCCTTGAGAGCGGAGAGAACTTTAGTTTGAAAATTAGAACGCGAGCATGTTAGCCATTCGACTCTCAAAGCACGCGGGTTCACTGTCTTAGATAAGTTTACGTGGTCGAGTTTTATTTTACGTGGTCGAGCAAAAAACACAAAAAATGCGTTATTTTCCAAAAACATAATCTGATCAAAAATTCCTGTTGTAATATTCCGGTTCACACAAATATACATTACTTAGAATTTTTTCAGATTTTTAGTTTAAACCATCTGGGCTACAGGGTGTGGGACAAAATTTTTTTGGCAAAATTTTGGCAAAAATCGCGTCTAAGTAATTTATTTTGCAAAAATAAAATTTTAATCGTTAATCCACGTACTAAGGGATTTCAGTTGATACCCTCAGAATTTAAAAAATATATATTTTTTTTTCGAAGAGCAGATATTTGTTTATATTTTTAGGGGGATATGTTTTTTAGATGTTTTAGTATTTTTTCTATGTGCGGGTCAAAGAGTTGTATAAGCATGCCAAATTTCAACTCTCTAGGTTTAGCCGTTTGGCTACAATTTTTACCGAACAGACAGACAGACCGACAAACAGAAGACAAAATGACGGTATAAGGGTTTTTTGGTCATACCTACAAAACCCTAAAAGGCCATGTATTTCTTATTAATTTAATAATAATAAGACGAAGCAAATGCACAAAAAATCGCTGGGATTTTCTTTATTTAAATTTAATTCTAACGAACTTTTGCAAGTTATTTAAATTTTGTTTAAAAATTAACGTTAAAAACGAATAAATACGATTATCAAAAAACTGTTGATTTTTATGTAATTATAGAAAAAATATTCCTAGACATTCAATATTATGTTGGCTTTTTACACTTATTAAATAGCTACAAAGCCCTATTATGTGTGAACATTCACATTTCATATAAATTTATTGATTTAAATTTTGATTACCCCTCAAGTTGCATAGTCCTAAAGGCGCCACTGATTGTGTTATCGACAATTCTGTTTTAATATGGACCAAAATATTGAATAAATTAATTATTATGCAAAATATGCAAATTATGACTGTTGTAGCTTGATGCAATAATTTGTGACAATGTTACAATTATTTTCATAAGATTACAATAAAAAATATTTCATGCATTGCAGAATAACCCAAAAATTGCGGAACACAATGGAAAAATATATAATTTAGAGCAATATTTCTCAATATTATAGTATTGTCCACTTTTAAAACAAAGGCATCAATAGAGGCAATGTAAAATAAAATTTATGCAATTATAAGAAAAGTATGCAATTTTCTAGAACAGCGTTTCTTAATCTACGGTACAAGGACCCTGGAGGCCGGTGAAAATATTGATGGGGTCACCAGGACTTTTAAAAACGACTGTTAATTAATACATTTAAATTTAAAAGAAATATTTTATAAGTGACATTCAAAAAGCTAATACATATTCGGAATTCCATATACAGGGTGAGGCAACACTTAAGTTCATCTTGATTATCCCCTTAATAAAACGAATTATAAAAATATTGTTCAAATAAAACTTATTTGAACTTAGCGGATATGTCCCCGACACTCGAATTTTTATTTTATCACCGAAAATATTAATAAAAAAATCCAAATAATTGGGTAATAATTTATTATATATCCCAACCTAAGTGCCAAAATTACACACAGCTGGCAAATCAGTGGCTATAATGTATGGTTATGAATTATAAAAAATATCAAGTTATAATTGTTTGACGTTTCAATCAACGGCATTTTTGCGAGAGTTACCTTTTAAGTTTTTACAAAAACTAAGAAAGAAACATTTTTTTTGAATTAACTGTTTTATTGCTTTTCTAAATATTCGCCTTTAAGATTCATACACTTTTGCATGCTTTCAAACCAATTCTCGAAACATTTTTTCAACACTGAAGTTGGTATCTCAAAAACATGGTCTTCGAAGTCTTCAACAGATTCTTGAGGTGATGAAAATCGCTGTCCACATATTTTTTGTTTAACATTGGGGAACAAAAAAAAGTCGTTAGGGATATATCAGGTGAATACGGGCAATGAGACATTAATTCAATGTTTTTCTTCTTCAAATAATCAATTATTTGACGTGATGTGTGGGAGCTTGCATTGTCATGATAAAAAATGATGCGACGTTTTTGGTTGTTTTTCCTGATTTTGTCGATGAATTCTGACAAATAAATTGTTGTATACCATTCAGCATTAACTGCTCTCCGATTCACTAATAGAATTGTTGCGACATGTCCAGTACAATCGAAAAAACAAGCGATCATTTTCTTGGAAGTGCTTTGTGAACGAACAACTTTTGTGGGTTTCGGTTTATCTTGGAAGACCCAAACAGTGGATTGTTGCTTAGTTTCCGGTTTATATGAATAAATCCAAGTTTCGTCACCTGTAACGATGTTGCATTGCCTAGGTTGAATTTTTTTAGCATTCCCTTACACCAATCATCACGAGCCTTTTTTTGAGTTTCGGTCAAATTATGCGGAATCCATCGGGAACAGATCTTTTTCACAGCTAAATGTTCATGTAAAATCGAATGTATTGCAGTCTGCGATATGTCAAAGGATGCCTCTATCTCACGGTAAGATACATTCTGATCTTCTTCAATAATTTTGCGCACAGCATCGATGTTTTTTTGAATCACAACCGATTTTGGTTGACCTTCACGAGATTTATCATTGACGTATACACGACCACGACGAAATTCTGCAAACCAATTGTAAACAGTCTGATGGTGCTTCATTACCAAAAGTTGAACGAAGCGAATCTATGCATTGTTGTTGAGTTAGGGCTTTACTAAAATCGTAAAAAATCATCCAACGAAAACCTTCACGAGTAATATCCATTTTTTCACAAACTTGTTTTTTTAAACGCTGACTGTCAACAAACTACTCGGTCAATTTATAAGCTGCCACTTATTTCACAATAACAAATGTCAAATTTTACGAATATAGTAATGACACATTTCAATATTGCCATCTAGTGGTCGTTTGTAAAAACATAAAAGATAACCCTCGTAAATGTCGTAAAATCCGTTTTTTTAACTAGGATTAAATAAGTAAAACAATTACAAAGAAACATTACAAAAATGGATTGATGAGGGAGGACGGAATGGTTAGGAGAATGTGGGAGGGAAGATTGAATATCTGTGGGAAGATCTCGCAAGAGATGTAGAAATAAGCTAACCGAACAGCTAACTATAGTTCGTTCAAACGTTAGAATACAGTACAGAGCAAATAGAGTAGTTCTTTTTCATATTCTCTATGGATTCTCCCAATGACTCCGTCCTTTCCTGTCTTGGCGAGGTTGCCAGCTGTAAAACGCGCTGATCGTTGCAAATGCGGTACAAATGGTTATTCATTTTTACCTGATACTTTTTCCATTTAATTTCCATAAGAGCAATACTGCATTCTTTGAATGGACTATAGTATCGTGATACAAGACACAAAGAAAGATTACAATTAACAGATCAAGATGGAGGACTTATGTGAGTGAGAGGACCAAAGGTGAACCCGACTGATGGTGCCCAAAGAAGAAGAAGAAGAAGAGAAGATATGAGCTAGTGCTCATATCTTCTCTTCCTCGATTGATTGATTGACAAATGAGCAATCAGTTGTAGGTTATGTTGACTAACTTGGAATCTATGTGTTTGAATCGAAGATTGTTCTAGTCATTTAGGATTAAATCAGTTGAACTAATGTATTTTACAAAAGTAGGTAATTATCAAATAAAAACGTCTATCCTTTCATTTAGATATTTTTCAACACGAAATTGTTTTGATAATTTTTAGAAATGGCATTGACAGTTGGTAAACATGGTAACACTTTAAGCATTAGTGAGCAAAGTAAAGCTTAAAAGAGCTATTTATACTCTATAATATATATGTACTCTATAATGAGTCTGTCAAGTGCCGTACAACTACTGTATTTAATTTGTAGACAATGTTATCAGAAAAAGATGAAAAAGAAATTTTAATTATGCCACGATCTCTCCATATCTTTTTGATATAAAAAAACTTCACTTTATATTTTGAACTCAAAAACACGTACTATAACGAATAAAATTTGATTTACATAAATGCACTTTTGTGAATGAAAATCTTGTTCAAAGAATAACGGAATGAAAAGTAATTAGATTAAATGTTAATTTAGAGACCTTAAAATGTTTCAGAGCAGAAGACTTTTCAGAAAAATATTTCGTTCGTAAATTGGAAACAAAAGAGTTAAATATATTTTTGATAAAACGACTAAAATATGAACCTGGATAAAAAAACATCTTGCATGTTTTAAAATGTAATTTGAAACTTGAAATATATTTAGAACTTTTTATTACGAGCGATATAAAATTCGAGAATTTTTCTGCTTTAAGTGTAGTCCAGAGCAAAACATGCACAAACAAGTCTTAACGTGCTTATTTTTAATTTAAAACGTTACTCAGTTTACTTTTGCACTTGTTGAGTAGAGCGCTCTATCCTCGCACTAAATTTAAGATCATGCATCGTAGAAAAGGCAAATTATTCTTGATCGATCTGCAATGGTAATAACTGTTTTACCATTTGTACTTGAAAATGAGATATTACTGTCAGTATTTTCAGTCTCTTAACCCTTTCTCTGTGGCATGTTCGGCTACCACAGCCAGTGCTTTGGAAAAGTCAGTATATTTATACGGATAATAATAATAATATAATAATAAATTAGCACTGCGAGCCTAGTAGGCTCATGGCTTGATTGATTGTTCTTTTCCACTCGTTCTTATTTAAAGTTCTTTCTTTCCATTTAGTGATCTTCAGCTGTTCTAGATCTTTCTCCTCTATTTTTCTTGCCACCAATTGTTCTCTGCATCACGGACTTTGTTAATCTAGTTTCTTGCATTCTCTCCACATGTCCCAGCCAGCGGAGACGTTGAGATTTTATGACTGCTACGATATTAGCTTCTCCATACATTTCTTCTACTTCTTGGTTTGTCCTTCGTAGCCATATCCCGTCCACCATTTTTCCTCCAAAAATCTTACGTAACACTTTTCTTTCCCATATTTTAACACTGTTTTGTTCTGATATGTTTAGAGTCCACGCCTCGCTTCCATATGTCACTATTGGTCGTATCACTGTCTTCTAGATTATCACCTTTGTTTTTCTTGAAATGTTCTTACTTCTTAGTAGTTTACCTAGTGCGTGGATATATTTATTTCCTGCCATTAATCTTGTACACATCTCAGTCCTTATCTCTGGACTACGTGTAAATACTGTTCCTAGGTACGTGCAACTTTCCACTTCTTCAAAATTATATATCTTTCCTCTTTCCGCGTATATGTTTAAGTATTGCCCTTTTCTGAATTCCTGATCTATCCATGACATAAACTTCGTCTTTGTCTCGTTTATCTGTAGTCCCATTTTTTTTGCTTCTTCTTCTAGTCTCGTTACTACTTCTTTTATTTCTCGTTTACTTCGGGTTATGACTACTAGATCGTCAGCATAGGCCAAGCATTGGTGTCTTATTTGATATAGTAGTGCCGTTCTATTAATTTTCGCATTTCTTATTATTATTTCCAGAATAAAGTTGAATAGTACTGATGACTTGGACTTGGGTCGCCTTGTCTGACTCACTCTTTAACCTCGAATTTTCCAGATGTATTATTTTTTATTCGTACTCTATTCACCGTTTTTTGCAATGTTAATTGTACTATATTTATTAGTTTCTGGCTAATTCCCAATTCTCTTAGGGCTTTATACAGCTCCTTCCTTTTGACTCCCTCATAAGCCTGCTTGAAGTCGATGAAGAGGACATATGTTTCTTTCTCAAATTCGTAACTTTCGGCTTGAATTTCTCGTAACAGGTATATCTGGTCTGTTGTGCTTCTCCCTTGTCTAAAGCCGCTTTGATATTCGCCGATGATGTTGTCATGTTTTTAGTTAATCTATTCTTAATATTTTGTGCTAATATTTTATATGCTACATTTAAAAGCGCTATTCCCCTATAATTCTGTCACTCGCTTTTGTCGCCTTTCTTGAATATGGGACATATCGTATTTATCCAGATAACGCAGCGAAATGGTTAAGTACAAGGAGAACAACACAGATTTCTAAGTTTCTCATACCAAACTAACAATTTGAAATAAAAGTAGTAACAAGCTAGACATGATATTTTGCAGCGAATTTTATCTATCTAATAAGATATTTTTGCTTGTAAAAAAAAAATGAAAAAATGTTATTGTTCAGTATAGCTGCGTTCAGATCTCTTAAGTTAGTCGACTATAGGCTATGACTTGTGCATTGTTGATTGTCACTAATAAGGTTGTCATATGGTAACGAAATCGACCGTTCACAGCTCTAAATTTAATGCACTATACGTTTTCGATTGTAGTTAGTACGGTGTTTCAATGAGACAGACATATAAACACACATTAGCTATCTCACTTTACATAACCTAAAAAATACTGTCGCACAAATTTCAATAAATTTCGAAAATCGTGAAACGAAAAAGAATTGCTGTAGTTGCGGTTATAATTTTGTTATTAAAATTTAGTAAGAAATCACGATCTAGCTGATGGCGGGTTCGTAAAAAGTCACAAATGCTTGTATTCCATCGTAATAGGTTTAAAAAATCATAGATATCACAACATTCGTTACGCATTAATTTTCGTAGCTGTAAATGCTTTAGATAAAAATTTTAGATTCCCGTACTAAGAGAAACGAAAGCAGGAGAACTACAGAAGTATGTATACTGTTCTCAATTCCCAGTACACAACTATGCAATAACAAAGCCAAGTACAGCGAGACGTATACAGAAAACACTAGATTTGTTGTACACCAACGATTCGTTCCAAAGGAACGAATCTTTTTAGAGAGCCATTCTATACTGAACGAATCTTTAAAAAGAATCGCATTTCCCACCTCCACTGGAGAGAATAAGAGGAAAATAGGATCGAATGGAGGAAAATCGTGCAGAATCCATCTGAGTTTATAAGGCTATGATGATGATAATACAGTGGAGAGTGCAATAAATTCGAATGCGCAGTTAGTTAATTAGTTAAAATTTTAAATGAATACATCTATGGTTATTAGCATTGCATACAGACAAAAGACACCTTACCACAGTACTTTGAAGGCGTATAAAAAGCTTGTTTCACACTGTAACAAATGTATCACCTTAATTAAATAACGTGGAAAGATGAAGTAATATGAAAATATTTTTAATTATTAATATTTGACGTGTACACTTTATTAAATATCTCTGAAATGAAATTACTTACCTATACACACTATTATCATACCACAGTAATATTCTAAGTGGTTGATCTAAGCTTCTTTTTTTCATGGAATGTTCTGATTCTATATGGACCCCATGGACTACCTGAAAAAAATAATAATTAATTAAATATCTATCACAAAATTTTACAAAATGTACATATTATAATTAACTATAGCACGTATTTTCCAAGAGTCAATAAGAGTTATGGAATTCATAAATCAACGAATAGGGTAAATTTGTATTCACCAACCCTCTATAGAGCTATTGCTTTCATAATTCGCTTTTTAAGTTATAGAACTGAAAATCGCCCAATACTTTCTTATATATTGTATAATTTCTGTTAAGTGAAATATTTAATAATTTATTAGTTAACAAAAAGTATGTAACAATAGTTTGATATAATTTAATACAAATTTTAGTGAAAAGATAAGTTAATGGCAATAATATGTTTTATTTACATAACCTAACATTTTTATTGCATCTAAAAAAAATAGTGGCTTTCGAGTTTTGGACTTATCGCCGTATCCTGAGTGTATCTCATGTACAGAACACATGTCTAACAAAGAAATCCTGGATAAAATGGAAAAAGAACCAGAAATACTGTTTACCGTGAACGGGAGATAACTCTAATACCTTGATCATATAATGAGGAACAGGGGCAGGGATGGTTTGCGGCAACTAATAATGAAAGGCAGGTATATGGGGCCGAAGAGGATCAGGTCGACCTCCTATATTCTGGTTGCAAAATCTACGCCAATTGTTTTCAACTACATCAATAGATCTTTTCCGGGCAGCTATATATTTAATTTTTTTTTTTTTTAGAAAAATGCATACGTACGTATATACGTTAACGTTTGGTAAAATAACAACAATTGTTAAAACACCGATTCACCTATAATTTTTTACTATTCGTCTTCACTCGTACAATGCAAGTCGACAACTGATTAGCTTATTAAATTAAGAGTAGGTATTTTGTCAATTAATGTTAATAAGTTATAACTAGTGTTAGGACGTATTTAGGCTCTAAATTAATTTAATATGTCGTCATAGACTAGTTCTGAAATGATTGTTTTGAATAGATTTTAAAAATTCTTTCAATTCTGATCAGTGTATAAATCGTGTACCAACTTTTCCGCTGATGAAACCTATATTGTCGCTGATAATTTCAAGAAAATGAGTTAAATTTGAACAGCAAACATTTCATTTTACCCTCGCGCACAGGTATCATTATGAGTTTGGAATTACTGAATCGATTTTAATAAAACAGCCGAAAATCTGATCAGATGATATAGCCACACAATCTTTTTACTCAAGAGAGTAAAAAGGACACATACCGTCGGACGGATAGACAGACAGAGCGACGTTGTCGTTTATATGTATATAGATAATTGATCACGATTATAGATCAGGTAAATCGGATTCAGCAGACGATAAAAACAAAATTCATGCTCTTAATTCATCCCAAAGGCCCATTTAGACATTAATATTTTTCTTATTTTTAAAACACACAGCACCGTTCAGATATGTTCGATTTACCAGTTAAATTAGTGTAAATTAAGCAGAAATTAAGATTTATAACCTGACTTTCTGGACAAGATTATTCAAACCGCGGTTTTAAACAATAGTTTACACTCTCACAGTCACTGTCAAGGTTTATTGTAGTTTTTAAAATTTTAGTCAAAGTTGAAAATCCCGCATATACATCCTTCAATAATTACAAAAGATTCAAAATATAGCTGTCAAATTAACATTTTCTTCCAGGCTTGTGATTAGTCCAAATTAGTATTTTTAAGTAAAATATATGCGATATACATAAAATCGTGAAACTTGAAAATATTAAAACCGAGTACATTAAAACCGTACATTAATTTGTAACACAAAACGCTTCTATGGCTTTCCAAGATACATATAAGTTAAATAATTTAAAACTAAAAATATTAAAACCGATTAGAGGCCTTTATTTTGTACTCGTTCTTCTTTTCAAATGAAAATTCCTCTCTAAAAATACTAAGGTCAGGCTCTAGTACACTATAGTTGACCCTATATTAATATATATCACTAAAAAAATGGACCTTTACAAAGAGAGATTCACCTAAATTTTTGAAAATAAAATACTACGCCAATTCTTTGGTTCTATCGAAGTTAATGATAAATAGAGAAACTTGAAGAATAAAGATATCCGATCACTGTACTTAAGAGCGTAATGTACCTGGGTTACGAGCAACGGAAACGTGCATTTGGAAGGGCCAAAGAATTTGAACCAAATGTTGTCGGATCAATTTGATTTTTTTTTTTAATTTGAAGATAAAGATTGGCTCCGTTGGATTTAAGAGTTAAAATTTGGTTTTATTTTTAATTTTCAGTTTTACAATGTCCTAAACTTTGTCTAACTTCACATCACTGTTACTCCTCAAATCAATAACAATTGCAAATTCCATAGCTAGAACACTATAGATTGTACTTCTATCTTTAAAATGAGCCCTTGTTTATGACACTATTTATATGAAATAGAGTACGTTCAGGTTAACTTCATGCCAGGGCATCATAAAATACGTCATCAATCCTGCGCGAGAAAACAGCTGATCACATTGACGTACATTAGGGTTTTAAACAATTGTTGTAGAAACCAAACACACAAAATCATGTATATAAATACATTTTTACTCATGTTAGCACACGGTATACCTTGAAACGTACGAGAAATAAATAATAATAATGGAAATAAACAAACAACATCGCACAATACGCGTAGTTAAACTCAAATCAAAGTAAGTGACGCCACTGAAATGTGTCAAGCTAGCTGTTGGTAACGTAATGGACGAAATTTGGTTTCTGCGCAGCTTAGTCGGTAACATAGGCCTGGCATGAAGTTAACTTGAACGTACTCTACTGACATTTACAAGCATCGAGAGATGTATCCATCTGGTAGCGTGGTTTTAAACTAATCTAGTCATAGTAGAGGGAGTCTAAACTCCTCCTTCATTTTCTGCACATATCTTTGAATTCGATTGAAATGGGTAACTGAAAATCTTTGGAATAAAACAGTTTGCGACGTCAAATATACGTGTTTTATTTTAGACTTTGCTCTTTCCGTGGTAGAATACAAATTCATATTGACACAAAAAATGGTCCCAAAAATTAAGTAAAATAATTATGGCCGGTTTCTGAAAACTTAGTTAACTATAACCAAATGGTCAGAACATGGTTGATATGGTTACGTATGGGATATTGTTATACTGTAATCGAGTTAAACTCGGTTAAGCTTTCAGAAACCGGCTCTTAGGAACGAACTGAATTACCTACATCTATCTATATCTTCTTTATATATAAAAGGCAGTGTCCTGACTGACTGACTGATTGACTCGTCACCGCCCAGCCCGAACCCCTGGGCCTAGAAACTTGTAATTTGGAGAGCATGTTCCCTTCATGACGGAAGGACCCACTAAGAAAGGATTTTTCGAAATTTCACTCCTAAGGGATCAAAAGGGGTGAAATGTGATTTCACGAATTCTTAGGTCCGATGGGATATCGACTTAGTTTTTGCTTACAAGTATTATTCACACAAATGCCAAAAAACTAATTTCGGGGTTTTGCCCTAATCAACCTCTAAAGGGGTGAAACTACAATCGGGTGGATTATACATCCCGTTGTATTTCCTGTGTTCATTTAGTTGCAACATTAATTTTTGGCACATAGGTGTCTTTTTAAAATATCTCGAAATGGTATCGACAGTTATTTTAAATTTAACCCCTAAAGGGTAAAAAGGAGTGAATTGTGATTTCAAGGATTCCTTAATATCACTTAGGACCAATAATACATCGATTTGCTTTTTGCTTACAAAGATTACCCATACAAATACCGAAAAACTTATTTCAGGATTTTATCCTAATCAACCCCTAAAGGGTGAATGTACAATTGGGGTGAATTATACATCCCGTCGTATTTCCTGTGTTTGTTGAGATTCTTTTTTTTTTAGTTTCTTTTTGGCACACCGGTGTATTTTTAAAATATCTCGAAATGGTTTTGACAGTTTTTTTTTAAATTTTACCCGTAAAGGGTGAAAAGGGTGTGTCATGTGATTTAAAGGATTAATTAATATCTCTTAGGACTAATAAGATATCGACTTGCTTTTTACTTATAAAGATTACCAATGCAAATGCCGAAAAACCCTAAAGGGCTGAATCTACAATTACTTTTTATTTTACTAATTATTTTTTTAATTTCTTATTTATCTCCCCTATTATAATTTTAGGGGTGCTTAATAAATTTCTGACACGCCAAGGGGTAAGTCAAAAAAAAAATGTTGAGAACCACCAGTGTACAATGAGGGTCAGAGGCGTAGCAGGGGGGGATTGGAGAGAAACTTCTTCACACATATTATTACTATTACATTAATGATTATTAACATAATTTTTTGATGATAAAAAAAAAAAAAACTATTATTTCTACAAAATTGTCTGTAAAATCAGAATTGGTAATAAATATTAATCACTTCACATACAAGGGCTTATTTTAAAGATAAAATTACAATATAGAGTGGTCAAGTGTTAACATTTGTAATTTTTATTCATTTACTGAATAACAGTGATGTGAAGTTAAAAAAAAAGTTTAGCACTGTAAAATTGAAAATCAAAAATAAATCAAATTTTTTTTCATATCTAGAAATTTAAAAAAAAATTAATTTGATTCGAATATATTAAATCTATATTTTACGGTTCCGAAAAATATAGGTTGATTTATAAATATTAGCACTTTTCCCTCTCCCTGTAAGCTACTTCGAGGTGGGAGAATTTGCGATCACACCTCCAATGACGTATTAAGACTACTGGCCACCGCACCCCGCGGCCAACGGTTGACTTTGGAGTTCGCTACATTCAGACCTTAAAGTCAGGTATCACACAGAAAATGAGACGGGTGATAACAGTATCCAAGAAAACAGAAAGATATATAATATTTAGTTTTAGATGCTTTTATTGTACAGCAGTGGCGGACTGGCCCACCGTGGCACCGGGCTATTTCCTGGTGGGCCAGTCCCAATAGGACCGATTCTTGGATCAATTGGACCGGTCTTTGATCTAATGAGGGCAACTCTTGGCCCTTTGGGCCGATTTATTCCAATTTTTCAGGGCCGGAAAATTTTGCCAATCCGCTACTGTTGTATAAAAGTTTTTGTGTACACAATTTTCTAACAAGCAATAAATTTCACATGTACTTCTTAACTCTTAAAACCGCAAGTTAGTAGGTTCAACTAAAATTTCTAAGTCTACAACCAAAACAAATTAATCTTAAGATATAAAGAAACTACGAGATTTCTGAAATATATTGGATGTTTACATTATATGAAACAAACTTTAATAAGTCTGTATTTGGGAGTTAATAAATTACATAAAGTCAGCAAATAAACTGAAGCAGGATTTTCTATAGCCGGAAACTTGTAGGTGTATTACCGATTTAGTTGAAAAGTCAATATTAGTTCAGAGCTTTGCCACTAGATGTCTCTAATACACTGACACGGAAAATTCAAGCTTAGAGGGAAAATAATCGAAGATTTTTCACGAAAAACACGAATAACACAAAAGAATTATTGCTTGTTTTCCTATCCTACTACCAGGGCCGCCGAGATGATTTCTGGGGCCCCGGGGAGAAACTTTCTTTGCGGGCCCCGAGGAGAAATTATCTTTGCGGGCCCCGGGTAAATATCAATTCTATATCCGGGAATTTTTATTATAATACAGGTGAAAATACAACTGATGACCTAAAAAAAAGTCCTGACATACAAAAAACAAGTGATGAGCAAACAAAAAGGTCCTCATTTCCAAAATACAAGTGAGTGACGGCCACGCGCCCCTGGCACTGGCCCCGATGCCAGGCCGTTCCTAGAGCTTTGCCCATGTCTCCGGGGCCCTAAACACCCGTGGGCCCCGGTAATTTTCCCTGGCAACTACCTTTCTTGTCGGGCCTGCCTACTACCATATAAATTTTCCCATCATTTTGCAAATATAACTCTTTTACATCGCTTTAGTACCTACTCTATTATTATTGTCTACAATACGTCTTGGTCCGCAGCTGGTATGTGGTCGTTCCCGAAAATCGAGCGTAATGAAATTAGGAATTTAAAAAAAATATGCGTACTATAGTCGGACGCATATGGCAATTTTATCACGTGATAGACCTTAGATGTACGTGAGATACTAACTGCGACTTGTCTCAGCCTCGAGTTTAAAATAGCGCCGGCACAAGTAAGCACGCAGGCAAAAAAGACGCTATTCCGCGCCGCTTCGGCAGTCAAAACTCAGCAATCTGAAAGGTTATACGCGTATTTGACCACTCAAACGATTCGTCATAACGAGTTCTATAATACTAGAGTGTACAAACAGTGAACTAACATCCAAAACACAGTGCAAAAGTTGAGAAAGTAACAAAAATTTTGACTTCAAAAAGTTGCAGAATTTGCAAATAAAATATGTAAAACGATATAAGATTCGGGTATTGGAAGAAAGAAGACAAAATGCCGGATAAAATGAGGGGCAATGAGTGGTGCCGAGCTAGCACGGCGCTGGAGAGAGCAATGTAAAGCTGCGGCGTTCGGCGTCAAAATTGGCGCTAGCACTTTCATTCCGGAACCTACGGTGCCTTTGTAAAAATAAATGAAATTTATCGAAATACATTAATTTTATTGTTAACCATGCTTCTTTCTGCAAACAAACGACACTGTCACAAAACGACACTGACGTACAGGGCCAGTTTTACCCTTACTCAGAGTTATGCCAAATACTCAGTAATTGTATTTCAAATACCGATCAAAGTATTTGAAATAACAAATACTATTACCAATCACTGCTAAAAAGAATTTGAAATATCGAATACTTTTGAAAAGTATTTGAAATAATGTATTTCAAATACTTTAAATGTATTTGATATACTAGAAGTACTTCAAATATTAGGGAAATATCTGTTATATACTTGGAAATAGGGGAATAAAAATTCTGTTTTACTATTTTGCTATACCTCCATTGAATTATATTAAGAGGGCACCGAATTATGTCTTGCCTAGGGGCGCTGAATTATGTCTTGCGTAGGGGCGCTGAATTATGTTTTGCCTAGGGGCGCTGAATTACGTCTTGTCTGGGGCGCCGAATTATGTTTTGCTTAGGGGAGTTGCATTACGTTAGGTTTAGGAGCACCGAAGCCTGCGCCTGCCTTGCTGATGTATTTTACGTAATAGATATGTCCCCGACACTATCTTGCCCGATTTTTATTTATTTTTTATTATTATTATTATTATCATCGATTTATAACGCTTTACGCCGCCATCCCACTTCAAATCTCTATTGTTGTGGATCTTTAAGATGCTCTTCGCTCAGTCCTCTTTCGTTCACCTCTTTTCGTATGCCTTCTATCCAGAATTTCCTTAAGTCTTCATTTTTTCTCCTCCCTCTTGGTGTTCCTTGTTTCAATAACATCTCCCATTCTAAACTGATTTGTTCTTATGTCTTTTGTTCTTATTATCTTCTTATGTCTTCAATCAATATGATCAACACCCATAATATTCTAAATTATTTCGTTCCTCTTAAAGATTTATTTTTATTGATTAAATAGTGGCAATCACACGCACATACAACTATAGGTATGTGTTATTTCTACTCTATATTTTATTTTATATACCGCAAGTTATTTATTTGTTTTTCTTTCCTCTCAATTTTCTGTCGTTCGAAAGGAATCCAGCTTGAAAGCAAGGTCTCATAAGCGCAGGAACTGGGCGTTGGGATTTCCTGAATCGTTCAAGAAGATTTTGAAGACAGTTGAAAGAAACCAAAATTAATATTGACAAATCTCAAACAGAGGGTCAACTCTGAGATTTTTCTTAACAGTAGATATGAATGTTCATTGCATCGTACGAAAGAAGTTTTTCAAGTTAATAATAAATTACTTTCGTTCGACACCTAGAAAAAAAAAAAAGATTGTCAAATTTGACAAGTTTGTCTTTTACACATGAACAAGAAAAAAAAAAATGATGGTATTGATAATTTTGCAGAAACCAAAACGAGTAAAAAAGTGTTTTAATATATCATATATCAAAGTAAAACTTAATAAAGTACTTTTTCCAGATATACCTGAGACTACTAAAAAATATATGTGGAAATAATCAACTTTAAAATAATTATGAATGTGGTGCGAAACCAAAGTTTCGCTTGGGTGTGATAATCTTTATGTACGCTACTTTTCACCCTGTCTCAATTGTTCTTGGACCACCTTGTCTAGAATTCTTGGGTAATTTCAATTTAAAATATTTACCTTATATTACTATATGTTAACTCCGATATACAATTGATCTATGACTTAAGTCTGTTCACATTATACATTTCGCGGTAGCACTACGGATTATTTTGTGTAATATATGACATAAAAAGTATAATATGAAACACAATACTTCCTTCAAACGTTCAATGCTATCCGACTACTACTTTTCAAACTAGATTCAGTCAGACTTTTGTTTGACGTACCAATACTTTGTCTGCAGATGTTGAATGCCTATTTCTGTCGCTTTTTACTTCAGAAAAAAGTTTACAAGTTTGAATGACGTCAGAAATTTGAGTGAAAATGAAAAGTAAAATGTAAAACAGCCTTCATGTAGAATCCCAGCAATTAATTTTTTCATATCAAGATCTTACGATCTATTGTCAATTAGATTTTTAGTAGTTTTTACCGTTTTTTTTTTTTTTTTTCTGGTAACAAATCATACATATCCAAATTTTGCGTAATATTATCTTATTATTCTTATTTTATCCTTTTAATATAAACTCTTATTATTCCTCGCTACGCATCACAGTACACACCTGCCTTTTTGCCACATTCCATTCTCCCCTACAACAGTGTGGTTACAAGATCATTTCATATAACAACTGATGCATTACTCTATGATGTAATAATATTCTGCATTACATTAGGATAGGTAAGTATTATAAAATATTGTACAGAACCTTGTATTATATTGTTATTATATTTTGGCACCTGAAGAAGCCAATTACCTATTGGCAAAACATTTTGTTTCTAATAAAAAAGAAAATAAAATATATCAAAAATAGTTGAATGAATATTATTTATTCTATAAGGGTGTTTAGGAACTGTTTAGGCATTGCAAACTTCTTTGGGTCTAAAACCAGTATTAAAAATGTGATTAAGACTTGATTAAAAACAAGTTAAACAAGTCAAACAGATATAATTAAGGTGTTTAATAGTCACATATTTTATTCAAATGAAACAAATGTTAAAAATCTAGCCTAAATAACTTTTTCCTTTAATCAATAGTAATAATTTTAAAAAACTTAAATTTTTAACATTTATTTCATCTCCATGTAATATAGCCATGGTGGCTATGAATCATTGGAATTATAATTATTTTACCTACTAGGATTTTACTTACTGTAACAATCTTTATTATTCTTGCCTTTCGGCTTCCAATTACATTGTTTTTCTATATTTACATACACAATATTAACGTACAATTAAACTAATATCCAGGAAAATAAATAAATAAACGTATAAATTTTAAATAAAAATGAATATTCATCGACAAAATGATTACGGAAAAAACAAGTAGAAATTGTACGGATATTAAAATTGTCAAGATCTGATACTGTGGATGCACATAAAATTTATATTTTCTTAAAAGTACATTTTTTTGATACGTTAATATTAGTTATGTCACCTAACAAAACAAAAATCACTTTTTAAATAATATTTCAGTGAAATTTTTTAATTAAAATATTATAAATTTGAAATAAAGCCGACCACAGCGCGAAGGTTGCCGAGTAAATACGACTGAGCATGACGTCTGAAGCTACACGTCCCAAACTACCTACCCAAGCCTTTACGTGTGTATAAGAGATGGCAACGACTAATCGAATATTGAAATAATCGATTATTTTGTTTCAATTAATCGATTAATTATACAATATTTTTTAATAAATAAAGTTTCGATTAATTTAATATTAATCGATAATTTTATTTTATTTTCAAGAAATTACTTAGTTTCATTACTAGTATTGTTGAAACACTGGTCGGTAAGATGACTTTGCTCTCTTCTTTTCAATAAGCAAAAATTTATTTTAACAATGAATTATTTGTATTAAAATTTACGTACTTAATATGCAATATCAATATTATATAGTATTCGTTCAAACGGGCATTATTTATTATTACAGCCTGTTTGTAAAAAAAAAATAATATTTGTTTATGCAGACATTGTAATCAAAATCGATTACATCATTTTGATTAATCAAATGATCAATTAATCGATTGATTAATTGTTATTGCCAACTCGAGCGTGTATTGTTTGAGAGTTTTCTATTGAGAACTGACACGCTCAGATACGCAGTCTGGTGGTCAAATATTGTACTAGGCGCCAGTAGTACTGTTTGAACTTATTACATATGTTCTAGTGCAGTGTTTCTCAACAGGTGGTCCGCAGAAAATTTTTAGTGGTCCGCGAAAGTTTTTGTATGTGTTGTTTGCAGTTTTTTTGTTATCTTTTATACACATTTTTTATGTAAATAATTTATATTTTGTTTATTTTCTGTATACTTTCTGTGATTTTCTACAAATAAAATAAATGTATTTAGTAGCATATTAAATATATATGTTTCTTGCAAAAAATGAACCAACAATTATTATTAGTGGTCCGCGTTTGACAATTATATACTTTACTGATCCGCGGTGCGTTTTTGGTTGAGAAACACTGTTCCAGTGTTGAGTTTTTGTTAGAATGTCTATAGAAGTTGTGAAAAACTGTAAAAGTAAAACAAATTGTAGTGTTTTTGGCTGCCATTCAAGACAGGACAAAGATAGGCATCTTAGTTTTTTCTTTTCTTAAGAAAAATGGAGGGAAAGTTAATATTAAGTCCAGATTGGAAAAGATTTGGTTATGGACAGGAGGAAGGCATGGGAATATATTTTGAGTTAAAAAGTAACTGATACTATGCGAGTTTGTTCATTACATTTGTCGCAGAAAAACTAAACTGCACTAATATATTAATAATAATAGCTAATTATATTAGCTGCTTCTGTCCAACTAAAACTAATTTTATTTCATGAGGCAATGAACACAATGCACTTGTTTACAAACATAATCCATATATTGTAAATTCAGATGACCGACACTCAGATGTACCACATAAAGTTACATGCCCGGCATTTAACACCTGCTCAACTACAAATTACACTTCATAATTCTACTGAAATTAAACTTTAAATACTGTAATTTGATGCCCACTTTCTGTTATATACCTCAATATGTGTAGCGCGTAAAAATTAAAAAATTTCGCAAATATTTACTCGCATTTTCATAAAATAAAAATGTACTTTGCTTAAATTAACCTGTTCGCTGTTAGCATATTGACAGCTGAATACTAGACACGACAGCCATATTACCTTGGAGTACAGCGCCACCAACAATAATGTAACTTCTCAATTTGTTTTTTAAACAATTTTTCACGCATTTATTATTAAAATGGCAGATAAAGATTTTGCTAGGCCTCAGAGTGACAATTTACCCAACATTGATTATTTTCTTCCTTTTCTTTTGTTTTTCACCATTAGGTAATGAAATAAATTGTTTTTGTGGAGTTCTAAATAAAGTATTTGTTCACATCGGTACTAAACAATATTTTCGATGTTTCGAAGTACAGGGCCCTGGATCTGCCATATTTTATATATTTTAATATATAATTTAATTCGGTAAACATGTAGAATAACTTTATTTTAATTAAAATCACTCTATCTTTCAACAATCTATAAAAGTTATACAAGCAAATAAGTTCACGACAGACTGTGTAGGCTGTACGCTGTAGACTGGGTAGGCTCTGACGTCACAGCCAAGTTTGTAAACAGTCGGAGTCGTTTTCGCGCGCTACATATATTTATTTTTTAAGCCTTTAAATTAAAAAAAAATGCAAAACTGTTTTTTATGTTTATATGCAACAAAAGGAATATAATAACAAATAAAATGAAAATCATGCCTATCCCCTATTGTGAAAAATAAGGAAAAAATCAAATACTATGTGATCTTATATATAAAAATCGATATCTGTTTGTTTGTTTGTCTCTTCTTTATACAAAGCCAAAGGGATAGACCAATTTTCACAAAATTTATTACAGGGAGGTAAAATAATCCGAGAAAGGTTTTAGTGAGGGTTCCAACTTCGCCCACTAGGGGGCGTTGTGGGGAGTAAACCAGTTTCGCACTCTCCGTGCAGTTTGAATTGATTACGTAGGCTAAACCTTAAGAGATATATTGACATAATGCAGATCTTAACTAGATCTAAAAAAAGTCCGGGAGAGCATATACCTACCATGCACCGATATCGTGTATTGGGCAATTTTATGTTTTTAAACGTAATAGTTTTTGTATTATAAAGTTTGTGGGTGCACAACATCGGGGTTTTATAGTGATATATCAATTATTTTACAATAATAAATATCACAGCAGAATCATAAAGTATTAAAATAAATATAATATATAATATATTTAAATATAATATAATAAATATAATATATTTGGCCTAATGATTAAATTAAAAACATTGTTTATCAAGCGGCTGTCAGATAAGTGTTCCTGTTCAATTTATTCCAGGCTTTTCATATGTTTATATTATTGTTTTCTGTCGTCACCTTATTAAAAAATTCCAAAAAAACTGTAGATCAATAATGACGAAGTGTCTCAGAGCGAAGCCGGGAGGGGCAACTAATTAAATATAAATTGCAACTGTAAAGACAAGTATTGACCAGTACAGTGTTTCTCAACCTTTTCTGGCACGGGACCCCCCAAAATTACGTAAATATTGTATGCGGCCCCCTACAAACGTATATATATACATATATGTTATGAGGGGGGAAGAGAAGGGTGAGAGAGAGAGAGAGAGAGAGAGAGATAAGAGTGGGGGGGGGTACCAAAGGACATAGGGAATGCGATTTTTCAAAGAATTGAATGGTAGTATTCAAATTTATCAGATAATTTTTCCCTTAATTTTTTAAATAGGAAAATTGGGCAACTTTGGATAGAGGTTTCAACAACTTTTACTTAAAACATTATTTAAATATTTTTTACTATTGACTAAAAATTGTATTACCTATAATGGCTTGAAAGTAAACTATTTTAATTTACAAGTAACACACATTAACTCTTGAGTGATCAGGAGCTCGGAGCATAGTAAAAATAATGATAAAAAATATTGCACTTTTAAGTCGTACTTGAAAGTACTTGATGTAAGTACCTCCAACTCGAATCGATTTCATAGCTATGCATCAATCGACACATAAGCCTGGTTTATAATAACTCCATAACATAAACGCATATGCATTGAACAATGGATTTGACCCTTCAAAACATCTGTTTGTAATAAACAGAACAAAGACAGTAGTGCAATTTTTATGCTTATGTTCCATAGCAGTGTTTCTCAACCCAAAACGCACCGCGGACCAGTATAACATATAATTTTTTAAAGCGGACCACTAATAATAATTGTTGGTTCATTTTTTGCAAGAAAACAAATATATTTAATGTGATACTACATACATTTATTTTGTTTGAAGAAAATCATCATTTTACATGTAGAAATCATCAGAAAATAAACAAAATATAAATTATTTACATAAAAAATGTGCATAATTAAAAAAAAAAACTGCAATAAACACCTATAAAAACTTTCGCGGATCACTAAAATTTTTATGGAGACCACTGGTGGTTCGCGGACCACCTGTTGAGAAACACTGTTCCATAGCACATCTATTATAAACCAGGCTATATACTTGTTATAGTTTACTTAGTTTAAATTATTTGTCAAAAAAATAATAATTTATATTACTTATGTTATTAAAGGTATATTTATGAATATAGATATAATTTATATCTTGCAAAATTGAGCGCATTTCTTTTATATTTTCATGCTTCGATCTTTTATGACTTCACGGCCCCCGACGAAGCTTTCACCCCCCCCCCCTTGAGAAACGCTGGGCTAGTATATTTTGACAAACCATTGGCTTAAAATAAATGTTATAGAATCTGTAAACACTGAATCAAAAATCCTTATTTTGATTTGCAATCAGTTTAATTGTTTTAGATAAATGAGCTTGCATTTCGGTGTATATCGAAATTTTGTCTATTCACTATTGCATAATTTCAAATCCAGTACTTGAAATTTTGAATTTAATTTGACTGATTCGAAAACAATACTTTCATGCTGTATTTAATTGAATTTTAAGATTTAAATTGAAACAGGGATTGTTTTGAATAGACGTACCAGAGAGGGCCAAGGACTAATCGTGAAAAAAATGGTTCCCCCACCAAAAAAATCTCAACTGAATTTTGATTGCATAACCTTCTAATATAGATATACATGAGAAAGTAAAAAGTGAAAATAAGGCAGGTGGCAGTTGTTTAAACTTGCACTTGTACAGAGAAAGCATCTATTTGTTTTATTTTCCACGGTATCTGTTATTTTAATAGTTTCTTCTCACAATTGGTTCCTGAGCTGTTAAAGCAAATAACAGCTGACGTGTTGCACGAAAGGGTTAATATTTAATGAAAGTTTATTGTTACTTATAGTTTATTGTATTTTATAGGTGAATCTGTTACTATGTGGGTTTTACTCACCTTTCTATTACATTTTATACCTTTACCTCAAAAAGCAAAGTATTAAGAGAAATGGCGAAATGTAATTTTACGTGAATCCTTAAAAATATATTATGTTATATTATGGTATATATTATATATATTATGGTACCATGTTTTTTTTTTTATGTGTGTACCGGCCTTTGGATTTATTTTGGCCTCATTCAATCATTTTATTCTAAGCTCAGGGTATTTTGTTAATTTTTGGAAGAAAAGACTGAAAATTCAGTAATATAAAATGTCAATAATGTGTTTAAATGCAATTTTCAGGCTGAATGGTTGATTGACCAATACCAATTGTATGTAGATATAGGTGATCATGAGTAACACTGAGACACGGGGGGTCTGGCTATCCCATCTGTGAATGTCAAACGCATTCACTTTACAATGTGTGGTGGTTTGGTATCAACAGTGTACCAAAATATAAGTAGGCAGTTTGAGCACATTTGTAAATATTGGACAAATTCCTACTATTTTTCATTAGCTATATACACTCCCGTCCATAAGTTTAATCGCACCTAGCCTAATAGTAGGTTTTATAAGAAAAATAGTCAGTATATCTTTGACTTAGGGTTCCAATAAAATAAATATATAATTTTAGGTCTGTTTAATAAAAATTAATTCAAAAAATTACACATAAAATTAAATAATAATATTCAAATTAATAAATTATAATATATATATATATATATATAGAACTGAACAAGTATTCAACTTACATTTTGAATTTTAAATTTTATTCGCTTTTATTTTATTTTTTTTTATAGTATAGTATTTCATTTATTTTATTTTGCTCTAGATGTAAAATCCAATTTTTAGCAACTTTTATTATATGTCTACCCACTGGCGTTAAATTATTTTCTGTTAAGTATTTCTTGAAGCTATTGTAAATTTTCGGTATAAAATAAATTAAACTTCTTTGACCAATTTGTTTTGTTTTGTTTTGTTTTTTTTTTGTAAATGTCTCATGTACAAATACCTTGGTAGTTAGCCCTCCGCTTTTCGATGGAGAACGACTGGGAAACTATTTGAATCATGTTTTCTGGCAGTCGTTCTCGGCATATAACCACACATAATCCCATCTAAATGCGAGGCGACAAACGACAGTAATTATTTTGCATTATTTCTTACTGTGCAACGATTACTCACGCTGCGGAGTGCGCCGACCCAACCGGAAAATTTCTCAGTTTTGAAAATGATTTAAATTACTGCCAATTAATATACATACTCTTGCGTTCATGCGATACTTAAATGTTTTCACTATTCTCTTTAAATCAATTTCCTGCCACTAGTTAACAATTCAGGCGTCGCTAGCGACGTATGAACACATAAGAAGCTTAAAATTATTACATCATTAAAGTTGTTCAGTTAATATAATCTGAAGTACCTAATGTACGTTTTCATAAAAAGGCATATACTTTTTATTTACAACAATACACCTAAAAGCCTTTATTAGTTTCTTATTTAGTTTCTAATAGTTGAGATTTATAGCAGCAGGTGCACAAGGACGTGGATTAAATCCACTTTGGAATATCCATCTTCAGATACAGTAGAAATCAGTTCAGGACAGTGGCCGATTAAGCCTTCGCCGGGCCCAAGACATTTTCGATTTACGGGCCCTTAACCTAGAGGCGTTCAAAGGTAGGGTGACCATTTTCTTAAAAAGGCAATGCGAGACGGAGCAAAAAAAAAAAGGTCCTCACCTCCCAAATCCAAGAGAAGAGCAAAAAAAAGGTCCTCATCTCCAAAATCCAAGTGAAGAGCAAAAAAAAAAGGTCCTCATTTCCTCAAATACAAGTTACAATGCGGTACGAATGGTCACCCTATTCAAAGGAAAAGGGTTCGTTGGGCCCTTGAAAATTACGGGCCCAAGACAATTGTCTTTTTTGTCTTTACGAAAGTCCACTGGTTCAGGAGTCGACTCAAACTTTTCTAAATATGAACTGCCTATAACACACAAGAGACAAATAAACACCATTTTTCACCAAAATCGAAGATAAAACGGGCTCTGCTAACACTGCAGAGCCGTGTTACTAGGCTAGTCCGTGTCCCACGCTAGCTCTATCTATATCATTGGGCGTAATAGGTTGAAAACTCTGAAGGACCTCCAGACGCCTCGGTGCCTTGGACATCAGATCTCGGCAACTGGAGCGGCGAAGCTGACATTGCAAACTTGTCGAGCTGGTGGACAGCACTCATGCGTGCGCCCCTGCAGCGCAACAGGATGTTTCCACAAACTCGGAACGTATCCCTCGCCTCGCCTGTACTATGGTTTTCTATTCCCTGCCTCTACGGTGTCCGCCTCTTGCCGAGGGGTGATAAACTGCCCTCTGCACCTCTGCGGATGTCCGGATGGTTTAATTAGGCTGAACTGTCCGCCGAGAAATAAGTCCCATAGAATAGTTCCTCTGCGAACACAGAGGCTAACATGGTTTTTAGTCGGTAGGCCTTTGGGTGAATCCGACACAAAAGTTTCCTATATATAAAAAAAAAGTTTAGATTTGTCGCTGCTGCTTTACAACGGATGAATCATCAATTCAGTTCAACAGAAGTAGAATCTGGCTTTTCTTTGTTTACTGATCATTTTTGTTGTTCCCGTTCAAGGAAACGCAGACCGGTTTTCAAAATAAAAACCGATTTTAAATATTAAAATTAATTTGTAAAAATTAATTAATCATGTAACTAAAAAAACTAACATTTTGACCTGAAATCATTTAGAATATATCCAAATCATTGTATGGAAACAGATTCCCATAATAAATATATCGGAGAAACTATTAATAAAGGCAATGCGTTAAAAGAAGCCCTGGTAAAATCAGTTCATAGGTTTCTTGAGGAACCTGAAGAAATAATATCAAATCCGATACTGAAGGTTGAATTTTCAGTATTTAAAGCAACCAATAAAAGAACAAAAATATAATATTTTTTAATTGATACCCTGAAAACGATAAAACCGAGCTTAGTAGCCAGTGAGAGAATATTATCTATTTCAAGCAATTTTGTATCTAGAATAAGAACAAGAAATGCCCGAATTCATAAACCATATAAATCTTCGTTATATTAAATTTCATATAAACGGATCGTATATGTATATGTATACGTAATTTGATTTAACTATCCGTTTTGGTCTAACAAAGCGTTATACAGTAATACACGTTATGAATACGAGCATAAGTACCAAATCGTTCAATGGACATTTTATGTTTTCTAAAATCATATTTCCTGACGAAAAATACTAAATGAAATAAAAATTTGTAATTTATATTTTGTATGGGTTTTAGTTTTTAGTTTATTTTATTTTGTTTTGTATAATGTTTAATTTAAATGTTATATTTTGTAGTTAAATAGTTATTAATTGAAAAACTTTAAGATATGCCTTAATAATATGGTATTAACTATTATTCCATAAAGTTTATGAATTTGTTACCAGTTTCTACCAAAGAATTAAGTTCAATACAATTTAAAAAAACAATTAAAAACTTATTGACTGAAAATCCAATGTATAGTTTTAAAGAATTTTTTGAACTTAATTTTTAACTTCTGTGTATCAATTATCATTTGTCATGTTATTGTAATTTATCTGATGGACTGTCCATTAATGATTATGTATTGTATGTGGACAATAAATAAATATTATTATATTATTATATTATATTATTATATTATTATATTATATTATTAATATCTACGTATAGGGTTGCCAGGCGTCCGGATAAAGCAGGACATAGTTAGGCTTTTTGATTGCGTGTCCGGCCAAAATAAACGGTGTCCAGCTTGTCCGGCTTTTGTTAGGCTTTTTACATTTCGCAAACGAGCGAGCGCCGTTTTCTGAACAATAACAAAGAGAACGTTAATTTCAAGAAGCTGTTAGCACACAAGAAATGGGTAGCCTATTTTAAATCGATGAGTAATCAAGATTGCTTTTCAGAATTCCTAACTATTTGTCAGTATTACTTTGCGATCCCAGGACATAACGCAAACGTTGAAAGAGTTTTTCCCTTGATAGGTCAGCAATGGTCAAAAGAACGCAACAGATTACATGTTAACAATGTAGCTAAAATGTTAGTAGTAGAATTTAATTTAAAACATTTGACGTGTAAGGATTTTTACAACTGCATTTTGAAAGAAACTGAGCTTTTAAAGCAGATTTCTGCTAACCAAAAATATGAATAATTATTTTTATTGTCTAACTTAAAGTTTTGTTTAGATTGTTTTTTTTATTTTGTTTTGCTTTGGGAAGTAATAGCAAGTAAATAAGACTTATTTGTGCAATTGCCTTTATTTAATTTAAGAAGAATTTAAAAATGGTGATAAATGTTTATCTAGAATATAATTTTGACTGATGACTTTATTTGACTGATTAATAATAAATTATTTAGACTGATTTGGCGTTTTATTTATTTTTTATTTATTTCATTAGAATTTAACAAGATTTATGGTAATAATCAAAAAAGCTTGATTCTACATAAATTTTTTTTTGTCGTACCTATTAATACTGAGAAACAAAATCCTCAATAATGTAGGGTGTCCGGCTTTTTTACCCAAACGTCCGGCCAAACTGGCTGGTCTGTTCGGCTATTAGGTTTGGCGACCTGGCAACCCTATCTACGTATAATAATCAAGCTCATAATCATTTACTAAATTCTAAGCTATACTTAAAGTAAAATAGACTAGTATAATATTATTTATTATTTTTGTTCCCATAATATCACAATTAGCTTATTTTAGTTAATTATAATGCAGTATGAGACGACACGGTTTTACTAAATTTGACGTTCATGAAGAGAGTGCGACATACCACCCAGTTATGTGTAACAGTGCTTTAACATTAATAGCAAATAGTTACACTCTAAGTTCGATTCAGTTTGCATATAACATAACCTAACTTTCCATGAAGTTATGCTAGTTACAAGAATTATTTTTAAATTAACTAGGTATTTACTGATCTCTTGTTGATATGAACCTTTACTGGATTATCACAAAGCAATAAAAAACTTGCAATTCAGCAGAAGTACTGCCACATTTAGTAAATACAGGTTGTTAATCGTATCTTAACAATTTGAATATATACAGGTAGAACTCGATATACGCCGCAGTTTCGTTCCTAGGAGAACCGGCGTAAACTGACGTGGCGTAAAATGAACCTAACTTATAGTGAGGGTATAGGGTTAAGTTTCAAGTAAATAAACAATAGACATAAAAAGTAACAATAACGCTATTTTAACTTAGTACTGGTTGACTCGAACACAGCGTTTACTTCTGTAGTTTGCTGAGCAGATTGCTTGATTTTATCTGCATTTTTCATAAAAGTAATAATAGTTGAAGGCGGTGCATTCATTATCCTGCAGACATCGGGACATTTTTCCCACTTTCCATTCGTCTAACCATCTTCTTCTCAAGGGAGGTAGAAATTCTAGTCCTTTTAGGTCCATCTTGAGTTAACATTTCCTTTCTTCTCTTCTCAGACATGGTATTTATTTTACTGTACCCTTCGGTATATGCGAATGCAATAAAATCTATTTTATAGAAACAAATAAACTAATTTAATTACGAAAAGCTTAACTAGATATACGCCAGACATGTAGATGGGTATGCTGTTGTCGCGGTACTTTCCCGATCAGATCGGGGAATTCAGGCGTTAGATAGTTAATTCAGCGCAGGCGTAAAAGTGATTCGGCGTATATCAAATTCTACCAGTATGTGTTTCGAAAACCTATATTTTTTTTAGAGCCTCTTATTCATTATCAATGGATTTTTCCTAGTTTTATATACTTTTCGAGACAAGTAATGGTCCCTTAATTCGCGCATTTCAGGGATATCTCTATTTTCTTTTGGTCCATTTTATACTACTTAATATTGATTTAAATTTTGAGGTTAAATTGCTTAATATCAATGATAATATAACTCCCAAGTGCTACTAAATAATCACTAATAACTTTGTTTTCACTAAGTAATATTAGGCTCTATTAACACTAATTAACTCTATTCACTCAAAGTACGAATGAGCAGCAGATATTTATTAGCATCTAGTTGCATTCACTAGTGGTTCTACAAATATTTAGTAAAACATTATGAGCTTGGCCCAACAGCATTACATAAGTCTCCAACTGTAAATACATAAATCTGCCCATATTGCACGCTCTGTATAATGTGACGCGTATACGTGCTCACCCATGAACAATGAACGTTTTATACACTGCAAGTTATTTTTAACAAATTAGTTAAAATAATTCGCCCTCAGCCGGCATGCATAACTTGATGTCATCAGCCACAACGCAGGTGGTTGCGCTCTTACAAATATGTTCGAAAGAGGAGCAGAAGTTATCCGTCTTTTGGGTAGAAAAGCTGAAAAGCCGGCTGATATTTATCAGAGGATGCAACCACAGTACGGGCATACTTGTTCAGCACTTCAACAAGTGTAAGAGTGAAAAATTCCGTATTTTGTAACTCTGAATGTTTTTTCCATGAACTCTTCATATACGTAAGTCATAAAATAATATGAAAATAAACTGCTTATTACAACAATTTAATGTTGTATACAAACAAAAGAAGGGTTGCATTGAAATAGACACACCTAATCTTTTCTCCTTTAGTGAGATCTTATCATATCCTTGTTATTTTCATATTTCAGTGTATTATTCATGAAACATTGCAAAACATATTTTTAAAATATGATTAGACCGCAGCACACCTCCCAGCTATGATTATATTGGCCTTTTGACGTAAAGGTTGGGCTTCTCTGCTCCATATTTTTCTGAGAAATCTTCAAACAAATCCTATTGTCTTATAAAACAGGAGTTGTCATCTCCAAGATGCAGATCATATCATTGCAAAAAATCTAGAGCGTGTGTATTTTCTTAACCTTCGTTGAATTATATGTACAACTAAATATTCTAATTTTTTAGAAACTTGAACGATAAACATAGTTTCGTGTTTAGTATACTAACCTGTATTAGAATTATGCGAAAAATTTCGGAGCATTTTGGGTCATGTTTCAAAATACAAATTCATATAAAATATTAAAAAATTGATGTGAAGTGTGAATTTTCACACATTTCAGGGTTTTGCAGGTATTTAGTAAATGAATGATGATTATTTGGAATGCCAAAATAAATTTTATATTAAAATATTATGTTTTGTTTTTTATATAGCAAGGTTCATTAAGATTTTGAAAATGGCGCCTATGGCTTCCATTGGTTGTTATAAGCTCCGCCCCTCTGATTTCGTGTACATTGAAACAGAATTAAATTATAATTTCAAAAATTTCCGCTGGTTATTAAATTTACGCTTTTAAAAATTAAATGCAACATTTGCCAAAATATAACTAGAATTTTGAAAAAATAATTTAAACAAAATAAAAATGAAAAAAAAAAAACAAAAAATATAACTTGTGTACATTTTAGCAAAAAAACACAAAAAATGCGTTTTTTTTTCCAAAAACATAATCTGATCAAAAATTCCTGTTGTACTATTCCGGTTCACATCAAAGTACTTTTTTTCAGATTTTTAGTTTAAACCATCTGGGCTACCGGGTGTGGGACAACATTTTTTTTGCACAATTTTGGCAAAAAACACTTCAAAATAATTTATTGCAAAAATAAAAATTCGATCGTTAATCCACGTACCAAGGGCTTTCATGTGATACCCTACTCAGAATTATAAAAAAAATATTTTTTTTTTTCGATGAGCACATATTTGTTTATGTTTTTAGGGGGATATGTTTTTTAGATGTTTTAGTATTTTTCCTATGTGCGGGTCAAAGAGTTGTATAAGCATGACAAATTTCAATTCTCTAGGTTTAGCCGTTTGGCTACAATTTTTAACGAACAGACAGACAGACAGACAAACAGACAGACAGACAGACGACAAAATGACGGTATAAGGGTTTTTTGGTCATACCTACAAAACCCTAAAAACAAATATCACGACTGTAAAAAAAAGTATGCTGCAATAGAAACCCGAAGCGATGCCACCTCACCCATTTCCTTAAGGCTGCGTATGACCCCCAGAGGTTAGTAATTTCTTATACAAAACTAGCCATCTGAAATAAAATTAGTATCAATATATACATCAAATTTTGCACTGAATTTTTATCTATCTAATAGGATATTTTTAATTGTAGTAACATTTATTGTAAAAATATTATCGCTCAATAACTTAATAATTGACATCAGCAACATTGTTCTGTAATTTTTTAAATCTATTGATGGGTTTCAAATAACTTTTATATTTATATAGTTTTGTGTAGAAATGTTCAAATAATATGTCAACATTTTTTTCGACTTGATTACTTATAGTTTAGAACCTTCGTCGAAAAATATTATACTTAATGATAATGGAATGCCACTTGGTACACGTATTCTTCACAAAAATGAAATCATTTTTACCCGTTACACCTATTTTGAGAACCGCGGCAGATTCAAGATGGCGGCAAATATAGACTACCAAGTACAATAACTATAAGTAGTTTTCACAATAGAACATAATAGCTAAAACCCTTTTTGTAGAATGAAGCTTTAGCTACAATTTGCCGCATCGTACGCAAATATGCGTCGATTGGTTTACAAGATGGCGTCTATAATGCAATTTGCTTATTTACAACTACCTAACAATTTTTTCTACAGTTAAAAATATCCTATTAGATAGATAAAAATTGGCCGCAAATTTTGATATATAGATTGTTATTAATTTTATTTCCGATTATTAGTTTTGTATAAGAAACTATAGGAAACTATAGGGTTGTGCGCCGCCTTAAACCACGTGTTGGAGATGTTTCGAAAAAAAGGTCTAGCTACCTGTGCCGTAACTAGGATTTTGAGCACCTATGGCCCCCATATGCCTATCTAGGCGTTGGGAACCTATTATTATTATTATTATGGCCACAATAAATTACGTGCCTTTTTTCTATTGAACATACCGTAATATATCACAAAGTTACATTGACTAATACTAATCAGTACTAATATGGAAATGAAATCAGCTGAACTTCCTTGCTTTTCGATATGCGAAATCATCTATAAAGCTGCGTTCAGAGCTCTTAAGTTAGTCGACTATTGGCTATGACTTGTGCACTGTTGATTGACACTAACAAGTTTGTCATATGGTAACGTGAGCAATCGTTCACACCTCTAAATTTAATACGTTATATGTTGTCGATTGTCGATAGTTTTCCATATTTACAGTTAGTGAGTTGTTTTAAAGAGACAAGACATATAAAAACATTGGCTATCTCAGTCTAAATCGGAGAGAATCGAAGACGTTTCCGGCTTCGATCAATGTGCATTATTTGTAATTTTTTCAGATTATAAGTTTAACCCCCTTGGATAAAAAGAGGCGAAACAACTTTTTTGGCACATCTTTGACTAAAATCGTGTTAAAAGATACTAATTTTAAAAAACTACTTTTCGTTCCTTAATCTACGTTTTAAGAGCTTTCTTTTGATATCACACAATAAATTTAGAAAAAGTTATTTTTTTTTTCAACGCCAAAAAAAAATCGATATTTTTCGAAAAACTACTCTGATCAAAAATTCCTGTTGAATTGTTCCGGTTCCATTAATGTACATTATGGAGATGTTTTCAGATTTTTAGATCAACCCTTCTGAAAGATAGTGTGGGGGACAAAAGTTTTTTTTACATATTTTTGGCGAACAACCTATAAAAAAAACTGATTTTTCAAAAATAAAAATTTGCTTGCCTGTCCACGCATTCACAGGTATTATTTAATACCCCACTCACACTTAAAATAAATATTTATTTTTTTATTAAATACATATTTGTTTATATTTATCTGGGTTATTTTGAGATCTCAGTATATTTGTTATATGTGGATCAAAGCCTTGTTATAAGCATACCAAATTTCAGCTTTCTATGTTAAGCCGTTTGGCTACAATTTCTATTGTACAGACAGACAGACACATGAGTGACGTTATAAGGTTTTTTTGGCATATCTACAAAACCCTAAAAATATATTAACCAGGTTGCAGAAAAGAACATTTCTGACTTTATCACCTTCAGAACCCCAGAATTTTGTGCAACTGGCGTAAACAAACTTGCAACTCGTTGACAAAAGTAAAAGTGCATAAATGTATAGGCTTTTTTTTCAGCTAAATATGTTTGTGGGAAATACATTTAAAGCTTTGATTAAATAAAATATGTTATTTTTAAAGTAAAAATGTTACACCAACGCAATACAGTTTTGTTTGATGTAGCGTATAGAGTGCTGGGGTTAAAAAACTTGTATAGACAAGCATAACCTTTTTTCATCATATTTTTAAACTACTTCTGCGCTCTTCAAATGTCAATATTATAGGTCTACGGTTATAATAATAATAATAAATCACTTGAGTAATATTACTGTAATATCAATATTAAATATGGTACGTTCATGATTAGTGGTCAGTTCAAGGGCCAAATACCAACTTGCAGCGATTCTATTGTAATTCCATCGTGTTTCACGATAGTATTTAAGTATCATCTGTAAATCGGGTTAAGGTTTACCTTCAATTGACCCTATGCCCGTAGAGGTAACTTGAACTAATGACATTTCAATACCAACGTAGAAAGCATAAGGTCACTATGTTTGTAATTCAAGATAATTTCAATGTTTTATTTTGTATGCAATTTGTCCCTAGGATTAAATAGAATTTATATTAAACACTTAAACTCTACTCACACTAAACTACGGCTTATAAGTCTGTCCAGAATTCTAGTGCTTATGGAATTCATTAGACTCTAATGGACGGTACCTGTTAAGAGGAACAAAACGAAAGTTATGGGGATAAAATATCGAACATAACAGGGTCGCCTTTAAATTTATCAGACTAGCTGAAATACCAGTACTTCGTACGCAGTGTTGTAATAGTTACATTTAAAACAATATCTAGATATAGATACAGACACAGAATTATAAAAAATATCTGGATACAGATACATACCAAAAAATGTTGTATCTAGATACAGCTAGATACTTTTGAAAAAACACTGAAAAATGAAAATACCAGATTTTTTACCAAACAAACAGTGCATATTAATCAGTATTATACAGGCTATTCAAAAAGGACCACGACGTCACAAAAAGCCCACCAAATTCAAGGTAAAACACAATTCTATGGAATAATTTTGTACTAACTAACGTATGTATTATGTTAGTCATATGTTCTAACGTATAAGACTAATGTTAGTGTTCTAGATACGTAGATATGATCTTGTTAAGGATATGTTCCTTTCAATCAAATTTTAACCAAATTAGAACCAAGTCTCAAAAGATGAAATGACAATATATATATATATATATATATATCAAAGTATACTTTAAATCACTGGATACTTTTGAAAGGTCTTAATTTGTCTTGCCCAAGGCCTCACAAAACCACGGTCCACTCCCAAACCACTTGTGTGGATATAATTTTTCATATGTTTTTAGTAAATTGATCATTAAAATAGTATCAATATTTATTCAAAAATTTAGTTTTTATTAATAATGACCCATTTTCGTAAGTGTTGCATATAATACCTACTATTTTTACGGCCATTCAAAAACTACGAAAAACAAGTGAGAATAACGTATTTTTTTGACATTCCATAAAATATCAGCTTCGTATCACGGTATAAAAATAAAGTAACGAGCAAAGTATTTGAAATACAGATACAAGATACTAAAATTTAAATATCTAGATACATATTTCAAAAAGTATCTAATTTGTATCTAGATACTTGTAACTAGATATATTACAACACTGTTCGTACGTTTTTTCTAATGTATATTTTTACTGTAACTTAAAGGATAAGTGATATATTTCAGTTTCATCTAATTCAAAAAATACATTGAACAAAAAAGATTTGTTTTATTTTTACTCTAAACAATATTTGTAAATATTTTTTTAAAGTCAATAATAAGGGAGTTATTTAATTTTTTTTTAATAAACAGTTATAACCCTGAAACACCCACCTATAATGAAATTTTGTAATGCCAAATAGCCTATATTCGAATCTTAGTTTTACTCTATCATCGTACCAAATTACTTGAAAATACAGCTGTTTTTGCGTGAATCTCGGACACTTAGGGCCGGTTGCTGAAAGAGTATCCGAGTTTAACCATTTGGCTAAACTCGGTTGCAATAAAACAATCCCATAAGTAACCATAACAACCATTTTCTGATCTTTTGGTTGTAGTTAATTATGCTTTCAGAAACCGGCCCGTAAGGTTTCCAATCCGGATATCCGAATATCCGGATTATCCAACCAATTTCGACTATTCGATAATCCGGATAATTTTCATTGAATATCCGATAATCCGGATATTTTTTGAATAAACAAAAATTTTTTTTTCAACAATTTTTTTAATTTACCTGGTACTTTTTTATATCTTTTCGCCCTTACAAGAGTTCCTTTAAATCACATGACGAAATATGTAAATGAATTAAAGCTTTCATTTCGTTAATCAATCTATTTTTAGAAGAGCAGAACAACGTTATTACTACATTGTTGAAAAAAGATCTCATGATTTTAACAAACAAGGACAGATAATTTAAATATATTATTTAATGCACTTCTTACAATAAAACCAACATCTACTGCAACAGAGCGCGTTTTTTCAATTGCAGGCCTGACTAGGACAAAAATTAGAACTCGCTTGAATTTTCAAACTAATTATTTTTTTAAAATACGCATTTTTAAAAATGAAATAAATTTAATTATATATATATTTTTTTATTATTTTGTGAATTATTAATGTATATAATTAAAATACTTAAATTAAATTAAATAAATGAGTTATAAAACACCATGGATATTGGATTCAATCTTTAATTTTTTATTTGTTATCCGGATATCCGGATATATCCGAATATTTTGAATGTTCTGTATTCGATATCCGGATAGTCATTAATGTCGGATAATTGGAAACCCTAAATACACTATCGGCCAGAAGTAGAGAAATAAAAAAAATTTGCTATTTTTTAAATTATTTTCATAAATCCCGATCTGAGTACAACAAATGTTATTGAATTATATTCCTGGTATAGCAACAACAAATTATAAATTAGAACCTGCTCTTAATAATATTTTTTGTAAAAATGATAACAGACTTAGTGAAACCTGTTAGGCCATAAATAGAGAAAAATTATTTTTATTCAGTATAACTTGGGAAGCTTGTTATAATAGTTGATTTTTTTGTATACTGGGTAATAATTTTGAAAATTAAAAATGCCAAGGGGTGTTTATTTAAGCAATGATATCAAAGAATTAATAATAAAAAATATGACGTCAAAAAAACAAATTTTGATTGCGGAACAATAAATTTCCACCGTTCAGTAGTAAGTAAAACTATTCATAATTTTAATGAAAGAAATAGTGAAATAGCACTACCAAAATCAGGTAGATCCAGAAAAATTGACACAATAGGGGATACGCATCAAATTTATATTTCCTTAAAACTACATTTTTTTGATATGTTAATGTTAGTTATGTCACCTAACAAAACAAAAATCACATTTTAATTAATATTATAGCCAAATTTTTTAATTAAAATATTGTAAATTTGAAATAAGCCGACCACGGCGCGAAGGTTGCCGAGTAAATACGACTGAGTATGACGTCAAACGACTGGGGTTTGACGTCACAGATACAGCTACAACATAATCTTTACGTGTGTATATTGTATTGTTCGAGAGTTTTGTATTTGTTTTTAAAAAAAATTTCACGCATTTATTATTAAAATGGCAGATAAAGATTTTGTTAGGGCTCAGAGTGATAATTTACCCAACATTGATGCATTTATGCACACAACATAGTTTACTTTTTTCTGAAATATCGGTTTTATTTCGCCTCATAGCTTTCAGCCACAAATTTCGCCTTTTCTGTAGTTTTTCGCCATCAGGTAATGATATAAATTGTTTTTTTGGATTTCTATTTGAACTATTTGTGCACATCGGTACTAAACAATATTTTCGACTATTTTTCGAAGTACTAGGGCCTGGATCTTCCATATTTTATATACTTTAATATAAAATTTAATTCGGTAAGCATGTATAAATTGTTTTTATTTTTTATAGAATTAAACTTTATTTTAATTAAAATAACTCTAACTTTACATAACCTATAAAAGTTATACAAGCAAATAATTTCACAACAGACTATGTAGGCTGTACGCTGTACACTGGGTAGGCTAGTAGTGTAATGCGTCACTTAGAAGGGGTATAACGTCACACGTCGTTTTCGCGCGCTACATACATTTATGATTTTTTTAAGCCTTCAAATTAAAAAATAAAAAATGCAAAACTGTTTTGTATGTTTATATGCAACAAGAAGAATATAATAAAATATTAAAATAAAATCATGCCTATCCCCTATTGTTGATAAAAAAATTAAAATGGTGTCGATAATAACACTCTTGCTTGATCATCGGACATAAAAAAAATTATTAGACGAAGGAAATGGACCAAGTATTTCTTTAACAACAATCAAACGTCGTCTTAGAGAAGCCGGTTATGGGGATGCAGACCTGTCAAAAAGCCTTTATTATCTGCCACGAATCTGAAGGCTAGATTAGAATTTGCAAAAAAGGTTATAAACTGGTCAGTTAAAAAATGGAAAACAGTCCTTTTTTTCGGATGAGAGCAAATTTAATTTGTTCGGTTCCGATGGTATGAAGTAGGTTCGACGTCCTATGAACAAAAAAATATATCCAAAATATAGTAAATCTACTATAAAAGACTGTGAAGGGAGTGTGATTGTGTGGGAATGTTTCTCGGGTTTCAGTATGGGCCCATTAATTAAAACTAATGGCATAATTGATAAATTTTATTATATAACAATATTGGGATGTGATAATGTTACCATTTGCCGAAGAAAACATGTCCCTAAAGTGGACTTTCCAGCATGACAACTACCCGAAACATACCTCCGGAATTGTCAAAGATTGGTTAAGATTCAATAAAATTAATGTGTTGGCTAACTTAATGCCCTGATTTAAATCCCATAGAGAACCTATGAGATGACGTTGATAAAAAAATAAGACTAAAAAAAAAATACAAAAATAAAGACAAATTATTTTTGGCACTAAAGGACACATGGCCAAATTGAAATCATGACAAAATAGATATATTAATACTATCTATGAAGAATAGAAGAATAAAGGATACTCCACTCATTACTATTTTGCAACGTTTATTATATTTTTGTTATATTTTTTAATAATACTTATTTGTTTCTCTACTTTTGGCCCATTATGTTTTTAAAACATTGTAAAATTTATGTATGGCTCCCTTAATATTATGTCATTTTATTAAGGATAAGTCTCTCATTTAAATTTTCCAATCATTGTATCGCGACAACTTTGTGTGTTACGACTCGTTCGTAAGGTTATCGCGAAATGCAGGATTTAAATGCTTATACTGCTAATTGTTGTATAAATCAAAATAAAACTAAAAATTAAAATTGCAATTTATAAGAGTCATTAAAAATAATTGCTCGACTTAAGTGTTTTGTGTTCATATTTTTTATATATTTTTTCCCTTAAGGGTGTCATTCTTTCTTTTCAGCAATACTAATTGTGTCGCGTAGACAGACTACATTAGCTAATAATATATTAAAGAACTGATCTAAACAAAAATGTTATTTAACCTATCTCCACCTTTGAGCCATCCATATTCGTTCACTGTTACAAGTAGTTGTGAGACAAATTTGTCTAATGTTATTATCTTGTTTCCTGTATTATCTTATTATCTTATATTATTATATGTTATCAGCTAACCTGTATCAAAAAATTGGTGATATAAATATCATAGATTCAACAAATGTAATAAACATATATACTACATCGTTAATACAATCAAAAGCTTGCACCAATATATATGTTACGGCCAAAGCCCGAAATCGGGCAAAGTGGGAAGTGGCCGGCCAATTCGGAAACTGACCAATATCGGCACACATTGACCGGCCAATGTCCGATCTTTTCTTGATTTTGGGATTTGGCCAGCCAGTTTGCGAAATGGCATGGGGCTATCGGACGAAAAAATTTGAGCAGATTTTGGGAGGTTGTGTAATCATAATCACATTATATTGATTATTAATTATACTAAATTATCAAAATCAGTCAAATTAGTTTATTATAGTAAATTATATAGTTAGGCAAATACCTGAATTAGAGAGAACTACTATGACAAAAAAATATATATATATATTTATTTTTAATTTAGATAGGTAAAAATACACATCATGACCACAATTAATGAAAATAAATGCTCAAAAACAATAAAGAGAACAGAATTGCCAACGTAACATTTTTAATAATAAAATTCAGGGCTACTAGACGCCTTATTTTTCATCATATTGTATTTTATTGAATGATATTACATGAAACATTTAATGTGGATCCTAATGTCACAGTTAATGCTTTAACTGATTGTTAAAAAATTTTCTTTGATGACATTCACCACATCTAGTTTGTGGAAACACCACCTTGAAACAATAATTTCTGTTATACAATAACTTAACGATCTGAAACGTTATTTCATCCCTGTATAAAACTGATTTTGTTGCAGACAATTTTTTGTAACAGCCCTTCTCTATGGACATTTTTGGATGCTCGCTTTATTAAAATAAATGTTAGTTTGCTACAATTTATTGAACAAAATGAACAATTACAAAATATAAATATATAAATTACAGAAATAGATTATAGTATCATTTCTATTTGGACACAAACATGTATTATATGTAACTGATAATATTTAGTTACAAAATTTATTAATGTGATGACTGGGGCTTGATGAGTTGCAGTAATATTTTATATACTCGGTTCGAAATTATTTAATATTATTCAAAAATCGCCACATTCTGTTATATTTAATCTGTTTCTTCTTTTTCTAAATAATGTGTTTATGTGTCAAAAACCGGCTACAACTAAATAGAAAGTAGAAGTTATTAATATAATAATAATGAAAAAAGTACACAATTTGTCAGTCGACCCCAAACTTTTATTGGCACCTAAGGTGTCTATACCGACCCCGCTGGGAACCCCTGATCTAAATCATACTCTTGAGTGTCATCTGTCCAACTGTTTGCAACAATATCATCGATCTCATACCAAGCTTCATCAAAATAAATGAGTTTCATTATTTACTAAAAACTTATCGCTATCATATATTCTCCATTATCGTTTGACGCTTATTAATTTTCTTATGCTGAAAATTGATATTACGGAACACGGTGTGTAGTGTTGACAATTTTCATTGCACAGCTATTATCAACAGTTTATTTCACAGCTATCATATTAATCTATCTTTAGCTCAGTGGCGACTCGTGCTGTAGAAATATGGAAGTTGCAACTTTATAGGCTCAGGTTATCATAGGTTATATAAGTTAAGTTATTAATTATAAAGTTACTAACTATACAAGTTTTCTAGATAAATATTTATTTTTGTACAAGAGTGCGCGTCGATTATTGTTAATTGAAATTTTAACAGAATGCGCAGTGTTAAAAGTGGTGAGTGGAAAGGGAAACTTAGATCGAGGTATGTGCAGACAGTGAGGCGTACTTGACCGAAGCGATAAGCGGGGGTTACACGAAATCCCTTCCACCTGCGCAAGTTTGGCTCAGGTTAATTTAATCATGCTGTACCTATAATCAAATGAAAATGAACTAATTTTCAGACTGAGCAACATTATGTATTATTTCTCTCCTCCAAATAACAAACAAGACAAACAAAAAAGTTATTATTATTTTTTTTTTTTTTTTTTCATCACAACCACAAATTCACGTATGTTTATTATAAATGTCCGGTTTAAATGTTCTATTAAAACTTCTATTCGTTCTATTAGATCTTCTATTAGATCGTTCTATTAGATCTTCTAAGACTTTTAATTTCAGCCTTATCGGTGAAAGATCAGCTAAAAAATGGCTCCGTTATTAAACTTTGCGCAAAATTAATTTTTACGAAAATAAAAATGTTAACACATATGCACACATTGACACGGTAGCTGGTGTATTAAGTTTGTAATGACCGTTCAACATGCTGGCTGTTATAGCAATAATCTTTTCTATGTTGACGGCTTACGTTGCGGCAGCGTATATTATGGTAGGAATCAGTGGCGGCCGGTACATAACACCAGCGAAGCTGCAGCGACCCCAAAATTAAAATAATTTTACCATTACAGACGTTTATTCTATTTTCACTCCCTCTATCACTAAATCTACTTAATTCTTTATTAAAAGCCCTCATTTATTCCGTGCGCCATGCGTAAAACAAGTAGTTCGTTTACAAATTATGATGTACTATGAGCTGCAAGCACTGGCAGCTCGAATTGTCATAGTAACGCGGCGATCGGCATTGAGTGCGGGTAACGGCTTCTTTTCCACTCTCAGAGCTGCACTCGTTTGCAGTTAAAAGCTTGCGAAGTGCACGTTTGATTACAGATATTTTTGTATTTTTAAAGAATGAATAAGAATGCAGGATATCGCATGTTCTGTACAGTACATAAAACGTTAATTTTCTTCTGCTCGACTAATACATTTTTAATCATAAAATATATAATTTATATATTTTATATAATTTTATTTATATACGTATATGTAGTTTCACTTTTTATGTCCTTAATACTGATTTACTTTCCCAAAAGAAAATCTCAACTATAATTCTGGTTACAGCACCTCTATTAAAAGTTTCCACGATCCGCCACTGGAAGAAATTTAAAAGAAAGCGCTCGGTGTTTTTTTGTAAATTATTATAACCAACATCTTGCATTATTATTATTATTACTTAGAATTTTTTTTTTCGTTTTCTTTTTTGGGTGTTAAGCATACTTGCAACCAAAAGTTACCACTGTTTTAGCTACCATCTAGCCACAAATAAATGTCATACGACCTCAACCAATGTATTGACAAATGCTTGTCCAAATACAATGTCGCGGGTCTTCCGATAATGTCTTATGCATATTTTGATCCAGTATAGCCATGCAATTACACTTGACAATCTCTTGAAGATGATATGTATATACCTATAGAACAACACAATTACAACACAAGCAGTGGCGTAGCTAGGAGGGGGCAGGGGGTACATATGTCCCCGGGCGCCACGTTAGGGGGCGCCAAAATGAGTACTAAAACTAATTATTTAATTTTATTTTGATGTAAACTAATGTATCCCAAATACATTTGCAAGATTGAATTTTTTGAGCTCCACAAATATCTTCATTACAAACCAGTTGGCAAGCATGATTTTGGCGCCCCCATTGAGCATTAAGGGGCGCCATTCTACTCATAAACAAATGACACATCCACAATGGATGATTGCTGATGGCGTTTTTTTTTTTTTTTTTAAACAAAGATCAGTTCGGCTTCAAATATTATTCTTCATATACTGAAAGACGATACATATACTGAAAAACAAAAAAATAAAGACGATAACTGTCGTTTCGATCCATCAGAATTCCACCACTGGTTTATACTTAACTTATTAATTTGTTATTACATAGAAATGTAGCAAATAAGTTGTTGTTTTAAATAATATTTTAAATCTAGCTAATTTTTCGGTAACTATATTTTATTTTACTTGTATTTACCTTTCATACTTAGTCAAGATTTTATTAAATATTTTTTTAAAATAATATTGGCCTCAAATTATAATATTTTATGAGAATAATAACAATTATTACTACAAAATATTTAAAATATCTGTCGTATGTTAATCTTACTTTGTTCGCAGTACTTATGAATTTTTATGACTATTATTATTATTATTAGCGATGGGGGGCAAGGGAGACAAATTACCTGGGCGCCACCATTCAGGGGGCGCCAAAATTAAGAACTATAAGGTGATTTTCAATTATGGGCGCTGATTTACCTGGTTGTCCCCGGGCGCAGGAATACCACGCTACGCCACTGAACACAAGTAAAAATACTGCAAGAGAACAGGGTTATAGGGTGAGAATTTGTGAAAGCCCTAAGTTCCACGAGATATTTTATTTTTATTATTATGTTTAGATGCTGAAATAATACCCAATTGCTTCTTCTTGGCAGAAATTTGCTATTAGGATCAAATTACTTTCATAATTGGATATTACTTACTAAATCCTGCGTAGCAAAAAACCTTCTTGCAGAAAATTCCCCCTAATTAGTATTTATAGTTTGAATATTATTTTCTTTTTATAAATATCAAGATATATTAATAAAGTATTATATAACAAGTTAATACGTCTCCAAACTTATAGAGAAAATAGTGACTGGGATAACTTTTCATTGTAGAGAGTTCCTCACAGTTTGAAGTTTCCTGAATATTTCGGGTTTGATGTTTGCATTGTTCTGCAGTATATCCTTAACGTATGTGTGAAGATAGATACTGTTACTATCCGTATTGAAACTTGAATAGGTTCTGATACTAGCAACAAAAAAATCCAAGCATCTTTCAAAATATATTGAGGAAAATTATCGTTCGCTGATCGCATTTTAATTCAAATGAAACATTATAAGGAAACAAACGACTGTTAGAATGAAGCAGGCATGGCCAAACTACAGCCCGTGTCTTATTCAACGTGTGAGGTCCATTTCCGTGGCCCGCGTAGACATGTACGAGGTGTGATAAAAAAATTCGTGCAATTTTTTAATTTACAAAACAATATTTATTTACTAACAGACCCCTTGCCAACAACGTTGGCCAACTGTTAACGAATAAAAATCAATATAAGCAGGAACAATTATTAAAATTTGCATGATTCTGCGTATATTAACAAAACAGAAACGTTTCTTGATTATACCTAGGAAATTCTATAAAGCTGCTTAATGCGTGTCGTTTAAAAATGAGTATCGGGCCGAATACGGTCCGCGGGACATATGCTGGACATCAATGGTATAGCTGTTTCTGAGTATACATATTTCTGGACCAAGTAATATTTAATGTGACAAAATTTTAAAAAAATTTAGTAGTGTTAAAAACAGCGATATGCCAAATAAGGCGAAACAGGTTAGATATTTCCAAATAGACAGCAAATCCTGTGCGGATTGTGCGGATATTTTTACGGAAGCAGATCGGATGCGGATTTCTTATTTACAAAGGCTGCGGATGCGGATCGGATGCGGATATGGTCTATGCGGATGCGGATACAGAAAAATGTATCCGCGCAGGGCTCTACTTATGGTCCGAAAAATACGGTACGCTCTGCCTGGGAGCGCTTAATTAAATCTTGCCTACGGGCGCCACTGACCCAAGCGCCGGCTCTGGGCGTATTGACAGATTTTTGCCTAGGGCGTCAAATACTCTAACGCCGGCCCTGCTTGACCTAATCTAACTTCATGACGGAAATTTATTATCGATATAAAAATACGATCTATTTCAAATAAAATTCTATTATCCAGATTTTAATCATCATTAACCATGGATCGACAACACTTTAAAGGACTCTTGAGCTAGTGTCTTCCACTCTCTTATTTTTGATATTTTTTAATTTTATAGTTTAGAGAGAATTTAAATGTGTAAATCAAAACTTATTAAATTGTCATAGCTTTCCCAACTAACACAAAAGGTACAACATAAAACTTAAATGATATATAGAATATTTATTATGGCAACAAATATAACTTAATTGTTTTATATAACCTTCAAATATACTAAATGGCTGTATAAGCAATTTGGTGTCGAAAAATAGTTTTAAAAATGTTCTATCAGCTTTAATATAAAGTAATTATACACTATATTTATTATTATTATTTTGTGACATACAGCATTCATGTTATAAAGCTAAATTCTCATATAAAAGTTTTTTAACATATTTTAAAATTTGGTGGCATAAATATATCTATGAAAATCATTTATACAGCATATACTAGAACAACTTATAATGAACATAAAATAATTGACCTAGAAATAGTCCAGATCCTGTTAAACAATTTATTTTTTAGGATTACGAGCCCTTTTAATTATTTTTTTATTACAAAATAATGTTAATTAATTAAAAAATAAAATTCCTAATTAAAGCATGAGAGCAGATATTTTGTTAACATCATTTATAGTTTATTTTTGTTTTATGCATACAAGCAATAATAATTTCCTAAGCTGGCACCTAAAAATAAATAAAAAATACTGACGTATGTGGCTCTAGATGTTTAATATAAGCAAATCTTTTATTAACCTTTTTACCTAAGAATTCTAAAAAGGTTTCGGGTTCGAGTCCCGTTGAAAGCATGGGTGGTTTATAATAATAATAATAATAATATAACTTTATTTTAGGATGCCAAACAAGTTCGTAATGAATAAAACTTAATTCCTGATCAATGGCCATAATTGCTATGAAAAAAGGTTTATAACACTAGTAATAAAACCTAAATAAAAAATTAAGTTTAATTTATAGTTATTATATAATCGATTTGAAAACAATTATAAAGCCAGTTTATAACTTTTATCTGATATTTTGATGTTATAAAAATTATTTTTTTAATATTTTATATTTCTTAGAAGAGAATAATTATAAAATAATTTTCAGACTATTGTGGTTCTTGCAATTTATTAGAATACTTTATAAAGAAAAGTAAATCTAAATCTTCAAGAAATGATAAAACAAAGTCAAAATCAACAAGCAAATTTATTTGTCACTTCTTCATGATTACTAAAAAACAACATGTCAATATTAAATAAAGCATATTAAATATTATGTTAAGGTCTAAATAAATGCTTTATTTAGAAGGCAAGCAAATACATCAGTGCAATAATGCGACTTTTTAATAACTTAACCTAATAATAAATGAAAAATGTTTTAAAAAGGTTACGATTAACTACTATATATCAGCTTATAGCTGCGAAGCTAGTTTTATTAAAATTAATATAACACTGAAAGTAATAAATTGCACAATTATAAAATCAAAACGTTTTATACATATTATATTATAGTAAAGATTATATAATATATGAACCATTTAAATAACAATTTGGTTATTCTGATGTCTAAATAATTTTTTAGTAGCTTTATAGGATTTCTTAAGGTTTTATAATCAAAACGGCCATATTTTTATGAACTATGTAAATACAAAGTGACGTCCATTTTGACTGAAAGTATATTTTACTTAGAAAAAAATAGTTTCTTTTTGCATTTTACTTTTGTTTTTTAATATTTTACCCTTAAATACGAACTTTTCCCGTTTATTGAAATAATAGAGTTAAAATATATATATATATTTTTTTTTTCGTTTTCTATAACATTTTTAACTGAGTTAATTAGCAAAAAAATCATATATCTTTGGCGAGTTGTAATTTTTGAACGTTTTACCTTATATTTTCACAGTAAATTGGCCTCCGCAAGCAAATTTTAGTTCAGAAGTAGCAATAGGATAAATATAAAAATGCATATATGTTTCATTGTCATAGTGATTTTATACTTCAACAAGATTTTTCATCTATATGTATCAGTTGCAAAATTGTTTTAACATGCAGCTACAAAAGAGCAAATCTATAAATATAACAGATAAAAAGTTGCTGCTATATAACTAATCAAAAAGTTTTATTTATGTTTTATTATTTATTTTATAACCATTTTAAAAACATTTCCAAAGAGTGCCATTAGGTTTTTAAATGTTGCGTATGCAATATTAATATAGCCAAAAGGTTTTATAAACCTGCGCCTATTTTGCAAGTTTAAGGGTTTTTTTGTTGCTCGATAGACATTCTTGTTACTGAATTATAAAGCTATCAGTTGTATAATATTGTTGTAAAAATGTTTATACAATCTTTATAAAGCACTTTGTGTTAGTTAGGTTGGAAATATAACACTTTTTGTGCTTTTTTTTAATGGAAACGCCATACGCTTATTTTTGTTTTTCAATGATATATAATTTCCTATATTTTGTTTTATGTATTTTATATTTTATTTAAAAGTTATTCGCGTTTAAAAATATCGGTCCAAAATGCTTTAGGTATGACCAAAAAACCCTTATATCGTCACTCATGTGCCTGTCTTTTTGGTAGAAATTGTGACCAATCGGCTACACCTAGAAATTTGGCATGCATATGCAACTATTTGACCCACATATAGGAAAATTATTGAGAGTTCAAAAAAATACATGGCGTGAAAAACATAAACAACTATGTATTCAACGAAAAAACGAGTGAGGTACCTATCTAATAAAACCTCTTAATGCCTGGATAAACATATATTTGTTTTTTTTTAATAATAAAATTTTGTTATGGGGTTTTCGTCATAAATATATCATAACTTTTGCCCCCCCCCCCTATTTTTATATAAAGGTTGGTTTAAAAATCTGAAAAAAAAAACGAATTAAAGATAACATATAATAACGTCGGTGATCCCAACGCTGGTCGTGGTTCATGTGTCGGATCCATACAAGATCACCGATCTATTTACGATTTCATATATATGAGGCATTTTATTTCTCTAGACATGTGTGCGGAGATGTTTTTGTATTCCATGGAATTCCTTGTTAGCTCAGTATAAATTTCATTTGATTTCTGCACTATTGTCGTTTGTGTTAATAATATATTAAAGAAAATATATACATTCTGATACTGCTTTTATGATATCTGTACTAGAGATGGGAATTTCGGCTCACTTCGCGAAACCGGATCAATGGATATAGTTCAGTTTATTGAATCGGCTCAGTAAAGCATGTTCCCAAGAATCAGGTCAGTCAGTTCCGTCACCTATTCTTCAACACGATTGTTAGTTTCCAATATGCACACGGTACGTCTCCTACTACCTGTATTTGCATTTTACAAATTCAAGATGCAATTTGTATATATTTCTCTGTTACGAAATATTCGCAAAAAACTTAAAAATAATAATTCTAATTACGGTTGATCGATTTTTACGAGGTATTTTTTCAAATGGTACCACCATTTGATCAACTTTTGGTGTCAACAACTTAAATATGAAGTTTCATAAAAATTCGTTTAGCCAAATTCGCTCTACAAGTATTCACGTATAGACCGAGAGACCGGCAGACATCATGCTAATAATAGTCAGAACGTTATATAGAAACCTCAATTCATGGACATCCATCGAAATCTCGAAATGTCAAAATATGTATAGGGGAAACTTTTTAAGATCGCAGCGCCGTATGCGGCAAAGCTGGAACACTCGAAAGCCACATTAAACTGTTATTCGTGTATTTGTTTACATGGTGAAAATGAACACGAGTTGTATTTTCCTGTTTTCCGAGCTTTTTTTTAATTTAAAGGTAATCTACGATTTACAAGATATGTTATAATATACTATTCTAAAGAAATTTTAAGGATATTTTTAGTTTTTCATTTTATTTTTAATTCTTTTTGACTGTCTGTCAATATAATAACAACTAAAATATGGTAAATATATTAGTAAAAATTAATATCTCTGCCTGAAAAAGTAGAAGGGCCTTTTAGTATATCAACTGATGATTTAGGCAAATTTTGGGTGCGATAAATGCTTTTTTTTCAGTCTTTTTTTGGACGTAAAAAATCACTTTCCATAAAATGCAACGGGCAAACATGCATGCATGGGCTTGAATTTTTGCCTATTTTTAGTTTTTGAGTCCATAAAAACCTACGATCCACTTTCTCTCTGCCTCCAAACGTCGTTTCAATTGATATTTTTTTCGATTTAGGTAAATTATGGAATGTTTAAGAAGGATTCTTCATTATTCACGATTTACATTGCGGCACACAACAAAATTGATTGTTTTTTTTCCATGATACACAAAAATAAAACACAAACAACAAAAAAACACTTATTTCTCCATTGAACAAAACAAAACAATGTGGCTTTCGTATCTTTCACAAATTGCCACCAGATGTCAGGGCGCTTAGGAAGTTTCCCCTATGATTACAATACCTTATATTTATATCCCCAAATGATGACAAAATAATATTTTTAGACAGATTATATAATCTACCAAATTTTCTACTATATACTAGATTCAAATTTTATTCACTATATCAACATCTCATTCTACCAGATTTAGTAAAAAATCTACTAAGTTGGCAACACTGCTCGCGATGCTCGGCATGAACACTGATCCGACTCACTTCGGTCACAGTTCACAATCTCGTCAAACGTCCAACCAAATCCCTGAAACCATGCAGTGAGCCGTGAACCGATTCACTTAAATTTGGTGAGCTGGCTCACTTACAGTACTGTACTGATTCGGTTCAATGAGCTGGTTCGTGAACGACCCAACTCTAATCTGTACCTGTCACGATGTTTTGTAAATTATTCCTCCTGTCTATTAATTTGCTGTGCACATATATCTGTTTTTTAGGGTTGGCCATAATTAACCATACAGTTGATACTTTAATAATTTCTCATGTTTTAGAATAAATTAATTAAATTCTATGTGCGTTCGGAAATATGTGCTTGCGTGCGTTTGTATAGAAAATAATTTAAAAGGCTTCCAAAAATTATTACTAAAAACCACTTACCAAAATTGAAATTGTAAAATATGCTAATTTGTTTATTGGATGATGAATAATTTAATTACATTGTATAAACAACGTAAAATTTGCGAATATGTTCTTGAGATCATAAAGGAAATATTACATTTTGGTCCATTACAATACCTGCGTTAGAGAGAGGAAAAAATATTACGATCTAAGGTATATCTACGTAAATAAAAATTGTATGTTGTTCATATTCTTTACCTCCTAGGGAGATTAGTTTGAACTAGATGGCTCTGTCGGTACATACCATAAAGAAATAACTGACATGTCTTTTAACTCAGGAAATACAGTATCTGCATTTGTCTTATATTTCCAATTTACTTATTGGAAAAAAACTAAATCATATTTACAACTGTCGTTTGCACTCCGCAAACCAGATATCACTATTATGCTGTAAAATTAAATTAAAAATAAGCGAAATAATCAAGAAAATTAAGAATGTGTGTGGAATGAGTTTCTACATTCATACATTTGACAATAAGTAATTTTTTGTTTCAAAATTTGAAGCAACAAAAAAGTTTTTGTTATTTCATAAATTACGTCTGAATTTCTCGAAGACTTTTCTGAAACCCTGAAATGAATAAATCCGTATAAAAACTATTTTTATTCGAATTCAGGAATCCGACCATAAAGAAAATAAATATATCCTCAAAAATAATGCATACGTGCGTAAAAACCGCTTCTTAGCTACCGTAGACTGCTGCGCGTTGTAAAATGAAAAAGACACTGAAGGTTTGTTCGTTTGTGTAGCACCAAACTTGTCCAGGACAAGAACAGCAGACGTCACAGTGCAACTAAAAACTTCTTCCGAACTGCTCGAAACAGGAATACAAACGAACGGTTTTCCAGGCAGGCCAATGACATTTCCAGACAAAGTTGATAACCTCACAAATTTGTGCTAAAGCAATAGTAAATAAATAAGATAATCAGACCAATTCTGTAACTCAGTTACTATGACCATAGTAACTAAATTTGTCACTATGAGCAAGATCAGTTACTATCATGGTAACTTTGGGGTATTTCGTATTCCGTAAGACAAAAGTTACTACAATATTTAATAACATGTTACTTTGTATTTGTATTTTGTATTTGTATTTGAACGAAATAAATATTACATCGATTATACTATACAATATGTAACACATTTCATATAACATTGATACATTTAAGGTAAATTACAAAATAGACAATAAATAAAATGTATGCATGCATATAATAATATAAAAAAATAAAATAAAAACAAAAAAGTTAATAATATAAATGTAATTCTTCGGTAAATACACATGATAAATATATATAGTTTATCCTATTTTTAAAATTAAAAGTTGTCCAGTAGATTTTTTTTATAATATTAAAAATTAATTTAATATTCATTTTTTTTTCAATATATACATAATTTTTATGAAATTTTTAAATAGTTCCTTTATATAATTATTTAATCCAATATGACAAAGATATAAAAATATATTTTCACACAATAAATAAAATATTCAATATATTGATAAAATATAAAATTATTCATTACAAAATTATTGTTTTCGTTTATGATATGCCTCAGAGTTAAAAATTAAATTACATATAAGTGAAGGTAAATTTAAAAAGATTTCTTGGTCTCAAAATAGTTAAAATAAGCATATTTCAATAAATAGTTTCCGGCGAGAACCCCCCGAACCCCTCTTTAATTGGAAGGTATCCCCCTTCCAAACCTTTCTTGGGTGTGTCTCGTTTTTTCCGGTTCATGATATGGTCACCCTAGTGTAGGTAAATGTTTATATTGAGATAAAATATATTAAAGATCAAAAATTCTTTTCCAATTCCTTATTTTTAATATCAGTCTTTTTTAAAATTATTAAAAAAAAATAGTTTTTGTTTTTAAAAAATAATAATAAAAGTTCTATTCAGTGACGCAAAAATAGTTTTATGAGGAGGGAGGGTTATAAAATGAGACGTATGAAAGTCATGACAAAACAATGAAAATGCATTGAAGTAATAAAAAATCCAGCTTCATGGGAGGTTCTAACCCCCAAATCCCACCCGCCTGCGCCACTGGTTCTATTGTCGAGAATTTGTCTTTTCATTCCGTTTTTTTTTTAAATTTCTTCACTCCTTTTGTTTTTTTTTTAAATATTTTATACGTATATACCCTGTTTTTTAAATGTATATACCATAATATATATTATATAACAAGAAAATAATGTAAGCGATACAATATTTTGACATTTTTAACCTCAACTGTCATCTGTAAACCACCAATGCGCATGCGTGTTGCGCTTCTGTAACTAACTTCATTCTTTTCTCAGTAACTGTCACAGATATAACTTTCATAGCGACGTCACTACAGTTTTATATTACAGAATACGAAAAATGTTAAAGTTACTATTAAAGTCATTATAAAAGTTATCTTGTAGTAACGTTACTACAAGGTAACTATTATAGTAACTTTTTACAGAATTGATCTGAATATGAACAGTTTAAACGCTGAAGTGAAAATGTCATAGTTGGTTGACGACGACGATGATTGTATTATAAATGTTGACAGTATTATAAAATGATGACAGTATTATAAAACTTTCCTTCTATATATATATTACTGGATTCATGATCGATATATGATAGATAGATGCAAAATAAAAATTTCCGCTAGACCGAATATAGATTATAACCAATTAGATTAAGTTTGCCGCCTTTTTACAAAGCTTGACGCTACATTCACTCCCGAGCAAGTTTAGATTTTGCCTGTCCTGAACAAGTTCATAAATACCAACTAACACTTTACATACAGGCGTCGGAACACAAACGAACGCCATAGTCTAGCTGTGGTGTATTTAAGTGTAGGTTGGGCAACACAAATTAACGAACCTTGAGACGTACCCGGGCTGCCATAAACACCGCCGGTGAACCCAAATAAGCTGACTTTCAGTGTGCTTTCAAACTGGCTTATGTACACGCCCTGGCATTGCTCCGTACTCGACGCAACCCGTCCTAGCGCAAAAACGCTCTCTTTGTCTTATTGCACTAAATAAGGCTGCATCCAGCAGTTTTATATCAGCGTCTTTTTCATATTCGACATATTTTATACTAACGTATAATTAATACCTCATACATTCGACTAATTTAAAGCAATTATTATAACCATATTCAGAGCCGGCGCTGGGTAGGGCACAATTAGTTTTTTTCGAGATATAAAACAAAAAAGGTCTTCACTTTTACATTTTAAATGAAGACCTAAAAAAAAAGGTCCTCTAACCTCTAATTTCAAGTGAAGACCCAAACACAAAAAGTTCCTCACTTCTCCATTTCATGTAAAGACCTAAAAAAAAAGGTCTTGTTTGTTTTTAGTCAGATTTTTAGATTAATCCTTCTAGTTTTCAAGGTGCGAGACAAAAAAAAAGTATAAATTACAATTTTTTGAAAAAAAAAAAAAAAAAATTGGTGAACAGTTTGCGCATAATTTTCCTTTTTTTATCAAAAATAAAATGTTTCGCGTTAATGCGCATATGTATCTAACAGAGAATTTTTTATTAAAAAATATAATAACGTATTATATTACGTAATACTTATTTGTAATTTACCGTAATCATGGAAACGTATCTATATACATGTCAAAATATATACTTGGAAAAAATTTAATAAGTCGTATCGAATGTCGTTAGAAATGTCTCATAAAAATATTTCTCTGTTGCGAAATATGTTTGAAAAACATAAAAGTGACATCAGTAAACTATCCATGCCGGTGGATGAATCTGTACCAAAAGTTAAACAAACTAAGGTATTCACATCTGAAGCTTAAATACGAAATTTATTAAAAATCCGTTCAAGCGAATTTATTCTACATGTGTCCACAAACCAATAGACAGACAAAGCGAGAGACCGACATCACGCTAAAAACAGTTGATTTGTGTTACAAAAAGTATTTTCAAGTTGTACTTTCAAGTAGGTGAAAGCGAAATATATTTTATTATTATTCTTTTTTATTGCACCGAGCTACAGATGGACAAATACCATGTCTGAGAAGAGGAAAAAGGAAATGTTAACTCAAGATGGACCTAAAAGTGCTAAAATTTCTACCACCCTTGAGAAGAAGATGGAAGTTACTAGATAAATAGTGAGGGAAAACGTCTCGATGTCTGTAGGATAATGAAATTATCACCTTCAACTGTTATCACCATTATGAAAAATACAGATAAAATCAAACAATCTGCTCAGAAAACTACAGAAGTAAACGCTAAGTACGAGTAAACGAGTACTAAGTCAACAAAAATAATAATAATAGCGTTATAGATACTATTATTTATTTACTTGAAACCTAACCCTATACCCTCACTATACGTTATGGCTCAGTTACACGATGCAAGTAACTTGCACAAGTAAGTACTTGCACCAGTCACTGGCATCGTGTAGACGTACATGCAGTACTGGTGCCAGTACTTGCACAAGTATCTCATGCAAGTCAAGTGAATAGAAGCCGTTCCTATTTACTGGCACAAGTAGCCGTGCAAGTGACTATTAAAAATGACCGCCATGAACAGCTGATTTGTTCTGGCTGATACAAAAACGTTAAATATACTTAAAATGTTCATAACAAAGTGGTCTGTGGACACCACAAGTATATTTGATTTTATAAATAGTTTTTGGTGGAGATTAATTTTTGTTTACGGGTGTAAAAGACGGACGCAACATAAAATAAGGTTAAACATAGAAAACTGGCGCGTTATAAAGACTGTTTTACGCATCAAAAATAATTGGAAGCATTTACATTTTGCAGTGTATTTCGGGTTCTTTGCAAGGTTACTTAAATAATTTACTGGCATACGTGTAAACGACAAAACGACTTGTGCAAGTACTGGCACAAGTTCTTGTGCCAGTACTTGCACAAGTTACTGGCATCGTGTAACCGGGCCATTAGGTTCAAATTATGCCAGTTCGGTTTACGCCGGATCTCCTAGGAACGAAACTGCGGTGTAGATCGAATTCTACTGTATTCGTTAATTCCCAACCGTAGAAAATTTAAATTAATGAAAGAGAAAAGTTTATGTGACATTTGGCTAAATCGTAGTTTATAGATTTCTATCTTAAATTACTGAAAACGGCCAACGACGATAAGTCTGTATAATTACTAGTGCTTTATTTTGATGTTCCCGAATATCGGTTTTGTAACTACCTAGTTCCTTCGTTATAATTTCAAGGTTATGATATATATATATCACCTACCCTCACACCTCAAACCCGTACTATATGACGCCATCTTGACGTCATATATTCAATAATAATTACCAATCATGATTCACTGGATTATTATCGTAGTCAGTAGGTTACCATCTAATAATTCAACAGAGACTGTTATTAATTAGCCCGTCGTATTGTCTCAAAGTATCATCTGACATTTGCAAATATTTGTAAAGAATAAATTCAAAGGAGCGTTTTATATGAATTCTATCAAAAAAGAATAATATTACAAGTGACTCAAATCTTAATTGCTAATGATGGTTTAGAATTCAGTGTTTAAATACTTGCTTTTAGTTCATTTGTTTACATCTAATTACAAAATGATTATTTTGTTATATTCTAAACAGGGGTGGTCAACCCAAAGGACTTCTCAAAGGAAGTGGGGACCTAGTTTACAAATTTGAACACGTCGTGAACCATAGACCAGTGGTCTCCAAAATACTTGGCGGTACGTGAAGAAAATATAATATATAGGCGTAGATTACTTTTGGATCTTCCGTAGTGCTTCTTAAGAAAAATAGTTATTTAGTTAGTTACCTAAAATTTTTGGCATATAACAACGATGGCTATTTGCGCCTAACACAGCCCATCTAAATGACTATATTAAGTATTAAAATTAATAAATTAAACAATTAATAAATAAATAAAATCAATAAAAATACTCAATAAAAGAAATCTTGCACAGACAAATACAAATAAATAAGATAAAACGTCTGTTCGAAAAATTGAACAGACATACAGACCAATTCTGTAACTCTGTTACTATGATAATTGTAACTAAATTCGTCACTATGAGCAAGGTCAGCTACTATCTCGAATGAAAGCCATTATATTTTTTATAATATTTTATGTTGTAGTAACGTTATTACACAGTAACTTTTTACAGAATTGATCTGATAAAGTGATGGTAAGTGGCTGTAAATCCGCCAATTACCATCGAATATCACAGTCTAATAATAAAACACATTAAAAAAGGTGAAAGACCTCAAACATAAAACAGTAAGTTCGATTCTCTCAGGAAGAGTATCAGTCTGTTCATGAGTACTCTGTCGTCACCTAAAGCAACTGACAGGTCATAGCACAGACCTTACCTCTCCCTGACATTCTCGAACTGTACACACTGAGTTATAATGTGTAACACAGACAAATCTGTGTTACACGTCTCACACAGAAGGAAGTCTTCACCTCGAAGGAGATGTTCATGGGTCCACCAACAGTGACCTATACGGAGGCGTGTGATGGCGGTTTTCTCCCTGCGGTTAATCCTGCAGGAAGAACCCCATGGTTTAACGTCTCCCTTAACCTGTCTCAACTGTATGCTCCTCCACTTAGACTGCCACATGGCTAAAACCAGATGTTTCAGATGACTCTTTGCGTCATCTGGAAATATGAAACTCATATCAATCATAGGTCTGTGGGAGGCGGATTTTGCAGCTACGTCAGCCGCTTCGTTGCCTTTAATACCATGTCCCGGTATCCAAAACAGCTCTACCCTCACGATCTGAGCATTCAGATGTTTTAATGTTAATGTTAATGTTAGAAGTTTAAAGTATACCAACTTTTAACATTATGCGTTAAATAGTTTTTTACGCTTATGCACTAAATTGGAGCTATGAATGGTTATACGGATTTGTGTAGAACTAACATTCTTACGCGTTAGTATTAACACTATGAATTAAGTACTATCTATTAGAATATGAGCTATGAATGGTACTGTAGTCCTTTACTAAATAAGTATTGTAAATAAACATATTGACAATTTTAAGTAGGTGTCACTGAATATGCTAAACGTTAAAAATTCTAAAGAAATTCAGCACTTTTAATTTTTTTGATAAAAAGTAAGAAAAAATTTGTTGTTCAGTGGAATTCAATGTCAAAAATTGTTTCTGTGGTAGCTAATCAGAAGCAGTTCTCCAGATGACAATCAGCAATGTATGTCCTCAATTTTGACTTGAGTGCTTCATTCTGGAAAACATGTTCACATTTCCGAAGAAGGAGAAGATTCTTACTGCATGCATCCTTAAATTTACAAATTTTCCCTCTTCTAAGTACCACGTCGACGAGCACCTCTTTTATCCAAGTTTTTTTATAAAACATCGCACATGTAAAACTAAAAATAGGCTAAAATATATACATTATTTTATAAAAATATCACATAATAGCCTATTTTCGATAAAATGCATTTAAAATCTCATGTATACACAATAAAGCTATAAAGCGCTATTTTTGTGTTCCATTTTCCCTCATCGATTTAACCCGTATTTGTTGACGATCACGTTTTAGGAATAAATAGATATATTAAAGTGAATAACATCAAATAAAATGCACAAAGTACGTGCCCGATATGCACTCGCCACGTGATATTCATATTGTGCTGAAGGTCTATAAACGATACAGAATATATTACGTTCTCTGCCCTGATACGCAACATTGACCTTGAAAATCTATTATTAATGAATTTATCAAGATATTGACAAGCATCCGCCGATTCCATACATCAGGCTCCTACAGCATTGCTACTCAAAGTGTGGTACGCGTGTCATCGGCTACCGGTAAGCGGCGAGTGTCCAGAAAATAAGTGACGAACTAGACCGGGCTCGCCAGTCCAAAATCTTTATAAATGTCTTTATCTACCACCATCAAATAATAAATGCATTATGTGTCCAATAGTAAACATATGAAGTAAACAGTAAATATATAAAGCTACTCATACTGCACGCCGTGCATAATGTGATGCGCATGCGTGCTCAGCCGTGAATAATAAACATTTTACACACTGCAAGTTTTTATTTAATAAGTTAGTTAATTAGTTAAAATATTTGGCACTTAGCAACGATGGCTATTTACGCCTCGCACAGCTCATCTTTATATCTAGAATATTATTTATAAGTTAAAATAAATAAAACAATAAATAATAGTATTTCAAACATTGTTGTATAATACAATCAGCTGATGGTTTGGCAACCATCCTCGATGACGTAGGTTCTGAAGTTAAACAACTGAATAAAACAGTATATAATAGTATTTTCTAGATTACAATAAGCTGATGGTAAGCCGTGTTGATGTCGTCAGTTCTGAAGCTTTACAATCGACGCTCAGAATATCTGTGTTATTAAATTAAATTTACTATGTTCCTAATGATAAAACTACATAGTTGTAGATAAAATATTGTATCTGACTCGCATATAATGTCTATAATACACTCGGATGATTACAACCCTCGCCTACGGCTCAGGTGGTAAACTTCATCTTTGTGAAATATAGCCTCCATTATATGCTTGTTAAATAAAATACTAATATTCATTGGGATTTTAAAATAACCAAAATAAATAATAAATCTCATAAAAAAGGACTTATCACTAGATCTTCAGTAATGAAAAAACAAGTATCTAAACGTTAGTAGAGAACACGACCAACTTAAAAATTAATGGCAACACTTTTGAGAGACTTAATACTTTCATATACCTAGGCACCATGGATAAATCAAGTGAATCTGACACGACAGGAAATTACGAATAGAATTAAAGCTACTAATGCATCGTATTTTGCAATTGGTCCTCTTTTCAAAACAAAATTCCTATATAGAAACGCCAAGATCAGTTTATACCAAACTATAGTACGTCCCATACTTATGTATGGCTCCGAAACATGCACATTAACAAAGCAAGATCGACAACACCTCAAAGTTTTCGAAATTAAAATATTAAGCAGAATCTTTGGTTCCATTCAACTTACTGGTAATTGTTAAATATTACAATGGAGACACGATATTTAATAAATAAATAAATAAATAAATAAATAAATAAACTAATAATTAAATAAAAAAATAAATAAATAAACAAATAAATAAATAAATAAATAAATAAATAAACATATAAATAAATAAATAAATAAGAATGTCGCGTGTAGAGCTTTAATATATTTTAAGTAAATAATTGATGTAAATTTTACTTTTGTTAGGTATTTCGTTTTCATGTCTTAAACAAACTAAGCAAAAATATGAAAATAATTAAATATTTTAGGATAAGAAAGACCAGCGCACTGTAAAACCTCGTTTATAATAGCTCCATAACATAATCGCATCGCATATGCATAAGGCGAATCAATGATGTATCATTGTTCTGCTTATAGTACGAAGATCTCTTTATTATATCCGCTGCGAAAACGTTCCAATATTCCTTCAACTGCGTTAGTTAGACCAATGTTTTGACTAGGGGCACCTAGTCAAGAGCGGAAAATTCTGATACACAAAGGGCGCCGGGAACCGAAGAAGTTTGGGAACAACTGTCATAGACAATATACTCCTTTCATACATCGTTATGCTTATGTCATGCATTTGTGCTATAAATCTATAAATGAGGCTCAAGTTGAAACTTGTTCGTTAATACGGACCAGATCCATCAGTTTAGACCGCTGCAATTTACACGGTGGGCATAGTATAAAGGAAATGGACCGCCGCTACCCGCACACACGAGTGAATTTCTTCGCGGATCCGGACCGTCGCGGACCAGATACGACAAAAAGTCAGTTCGTGTATGACAAGCTATTTGCTACGTACGTCTTATGCGACATCTCGTAAGAAGCTTTCAAATATATAAATCCTTTTGAAATGATTCGTCTTTTGAGTTTGATTTGAATATTTTCTCTGCTTCAATATACAGATTCATATAATATATAGTTTTTACAATATTTTAGATATTCGGAGGTAATATTATGAAGTGATATTACATTTCTTTAAAAGTACTTATAAATATTTTTACATTTCTATAAGAGCAGGTTTATAGAAATGTAAGATTATTTCGCCACATTTTAATATTAGTACTAAAGGTTACTCTACGGTACTTGTTAATTAACTGTTATGATTATGAAATAATTTATAAATATGATAATAAAAAAAAGTAATGTATGTAATATACTTTATTACGAACTGCTATTACACTTGATTATATGCAAAAAATTTGTAAATATTATTTTCTGAAGAAAGAAAACAAAGAATGAGATGAAAATTAACATGAAATTTTTAGGATTTCGTAGATATAATCAAGAAACTCATTATAGCGTCACCCATGTGTCTGTCTATCTGTACTGGTAATTGATTCCAAATGGCTGGATATGGATAGTTGCAAGCTGGCATGCCTATAAAAATCTGACTCGCATATAAGAAAAACAATCAGACTTGGGATCAGGAAATAACCTCGACACTTTACCTTACAAAATGTGATGACCGAAAAAAATGGTCCTCGCTTCCAAAATATAAGTGTTGACCAAACAAAAAAAAGGTATCACTTCCCGAGTGTTAACAAAAATAAAGGTCCTCACTTCCGAAATCATCACAAAAGTGATGACTAAAAAAAAGCATTTTGTCCCTTAATGACGCTAAAACCGCGTGTTTTTTTGAGTCCTTGGGGGGAGTTCTAGAATTTTTGTGTCGTTGAAAAGATTTTTTTTTTTTTGTGTGATATTAAAAGAAAGCTGTTAAGATGTAGATAAAGGAAAAGTAATTTAAAAATAATAATTTTAACGTGATTTTAAGGCACCCTTTAAGGCACAGCGATTAAAATACAAATGTAAAAATCCTAAGTAATGTACATTGATCTGAACCGCAAACGTACAAGAGGAATTTTTGATCCCATTTCGTTTTTTGAAAATATTGCAGGTTTTGTGTTTTTAACAAAATTAATTATTTTTATTTTTCACATCGTTGTTTTTTGTTCATAATGCTAAGGATACGAGATATTTAAACATATGCATAACAACCGGAGCATTATGAATCCATAACGGGTATGACCTTATTTTTTGATTGCCATAGTCTAAAAAGGTTTCGTATTATCTATATATATAAAATCGTAACTAAGCTACCTACTCATAATCAACGCCCAGCCCAAACCACTGGACCTACAATCATGAAAATCGGCAAGTATATTCCCTCCATGACGTAAGCACCCACTAAGAACGGATTTTTCGAAACTCATCCTCTAAGTGGGTGAAAAGGGGGTTAAAAGGGTAAAATGTGGCTTCACGGTTTCTTTAATATCTCTTAGGTCAAATAAGATATCGACTTGGTTTTTGCTTACAATGATAACTCATGTAAATATTAAAAAACTATTTTCAGGATTTTGTCCTAATCGACCCCTAAAGGGGTGAATCTACAATCAGGGTGAATTATAGAACCCTTCGCATCTTCTGTGTTTATTATCTTATAACATTCCTTTTTGGCATATAGGTGTCTTTTTAAAATATTTAGAAAGTGTTTTGACCGTTTTTTTAAATTTCACCCCTAAAGGGGCAAATTGGTATTTTTATTCGATAGAATGTCGTCTAGACAGAGAAACATAAAATTCGGGGAGTATATCCCTTTTATGACTTAAGAACCCCCTAAGAAATGATTTTTCGAAATTCGTTGTCTCAGGGGTGAAAAGGGGTGAAATGTGTTTACACGGATTCCTCAATATCTTTTAGGTCAATAATATATCGCCTTGCTTTTGTTTACAAAGACTACCTATATAAATGTAGAAAAACTTATTTTTCAGGATTTTGTACTAATCAACCCCTAAAAGAGTGAGTCTACAATCGGGGTGAATTATAGAACCCGTCGTATTTCCTGTGTGTGTTGTGTTATAATTTTTTTTTGGCATTAGGTGTCTTTCTAAAATATTCAGAAAGTGTTTTGACCGTTTTTTTTAAATTTTACCCCTAAAGGGGCAAATTGGTATTTTTTATTCGATAGAATGTCGTCTAAACAGAGAAACATAAAATTCGGGGAGTATTATGACGTAACAACCCCCTAAGAAATGTTTTTTGTAAATTCAACCCCTAAGGGGTGAAAATGGGTAAAATGTGTTTTCACGAATTCTTCAATATCTCTTAGGTCCAATAATATATCGCCTTGGTTTTTGCTTATAAAGGTTATCCATATAAATGTTGAAGTACTTATTTCAGGATTTTGTCCTAACCATTCCCTAAAAGAGTGAATCTACAATCAGGGAGAATTATAGAACCATTCGCATCTTCTGTATTTATTGTGTTATAAGATTCCTTTTTGGCATATAGGTGTCTATAAAATATTTAGAAAGTGTTTTGACCGTTTTTTTTTAAATTTCACCCCTAAAGGGGTGAATTGGTATTTTTTATTCTATAGAATGTCGTCTAGATAGAGAAAAATAAAATTCGGGGAGTATATCTTTTTTATGACTTAACAACCCCCTAAGAAATTTTGGAAATTCAACCCCTAAGGTGTTAAAACGGGTAAAATGTGTTTTCACGGACTCCTCAATATCTCTTAGGTCCAATAATATATCGCCTTGGTTTTTGCTTATAAAGGTTATCCATATAAATGTTGAAGTACTTTTTTCAGGATTTTGTCCTAACCATTCCATAAAAGGGTGAATCTACAATCAGGGAGAATTATAAAATCCGTCATATTTCCTGTGTTTGTTGAGTTATAAAATTCCTGTTTGACAAATAGTTGTCTTTTTAAAATATCTCGAAATGGTTTTGACAGTTTTTCAAAATTTCACCCCTAAAAAGGTAAATGGGTATTTTTAATTTGATAGAATATTCCTTGGACAAAGATACATGATATTCGCAAAGTATATTCCCTCTATGAGGTAAGCATCCATTAAGACGAGATTTTTCGAAATGCAACACCTAAGGAGTGAAAAGGGGTGAACTGTGATTTCAAGGACTCCTCAATACCTCTTACGATCAATAAGATATCGTCTTGGATTTTGCTTAAAAGATTACTCATACAAATGCCGAAAAACCTATTTCACGATTTTGTCCAAATCTACCCCTATAGGGGTGATTCTACAATCGGGGTGAATTATACAACCCTTCATATTTCCTGTGTTCTATAAAATATAGTTATAGTTATAACATTCCTTTTTGGCATATCGGTGTCTTTTTAAAATATCTCGAAATGATTTTGACAGTTTTTCAACATTTGACACCTAAAGGGGTAAATGGGTATTTTTTACTCGATAGAACATCCTGTGGACAAGATACATGAAATTCGTAAAGTATATTCCCTCTATGACGTAAGCACCCACTAAGACGGGATTTTTTGAAATTCAACCCCTAAGGGGTGAAATGTAATATCAAGGATTCCTTAATATCTCTTAGGATCAATAAGATATCGACTTGGATTTTGCTTATAAAGATTACCCATTCAAATGCCGAAAAATTTATTTCTAATCAACCCCTAAAGGGGTAAATCTATAATCGAGGTGAATTATACAACCCGTCGTATTTCCTGTGTTTATTGAGTTATAACATTCCTTTTTGGCACACCGGTGTCTTTTTCAAATATCTCGAAATAGTTTTGACCATTTTCTAAAATTACACCTCTAAAGGGGTAAATGGGTATTTTTATTCGATATAACTTCCCTTGGATATAGAGACATGAAATTCGAGAAGTATATTCCTTCCGTGATGTAAGCACCCACTAAGAAGAAATTTTTCGAAATTCGATCCCTAAGGGGTGAAATGTGATTTGAAGAATTCCTCAATATATCTTAGGACCAATAAGATATTGACTTGGTTTTTGATTACAAAGGTTACCCAAACAAATGTTTGATACAGTAATTCAGGATTTTACTCTAATCAACCCCTAAATCGGTGCATCTACATTTGGGGTGAATTGTAGAAACCTTTTTATATCCCGAGTTATAACATTCCATTTTGGTACATAATTTTCTATTTAAAATATTTAGAAAGAGTTTTGAAAGTTTTTAAATTTCATCCTTAAAGGGGTAAATTGGTATTTTTTGTTCGAAAGAACGGCTCTTGACATAGAGATATGAAATTCCTCCATGTCGCAAGCATCCGTTTATATGGAATTTTTCGAAATTCGACCCCTACGGGATGGAGAGTGATAAAATGTTTTTCCTCGGAATCTTCATTATCTCTTAGGTCCAATGATATATTGATTTGATTTTTGCTTACAGTGTTCTAACCATCAACCTAAAGAGGCGATTCTAGATTTGGGGTGAATTATAGAACCCTTTGTATCTTCCGTCTTTGTTGTACAATAACTATGTTGTACTTTTTCGCATTTAGGTGTCTTTTTAATATCATTAGTTTCAAGATCATTTCATTTTAACAATTTTTTTATATTTCACCCCTAAATTGCTATTCTTACATTACTTTACATTACATTGGTAAATTGGTATTTTTTAGTAGACAATTGAAATTCGGGAACTATATTTCTTCCATGACATAGGCAACCACTAAGAACAGATTTCTCGAAATTCAACCCCTAGGGGGTGAAAACAGATTTCTCAATATCTCTTGATGAAATAACGACTTGCTTATTACTTACTATGGTTACCCGTACGCATGTATAAAAATGTAATTTAGGATTTTGCTGCGAGCAACACTTAACGGGCGAATCTACATTAAATCAGCTCGAGTTATATAATATTTCGTAACTTCTTGGTTTGTTGAGTTATAACATTACTTTTTGGCATATAATTTTGGCAATATACCGGTAGCGAAGCACGGGTACTCAGCTAGTTTTTCATATTTCTGTTTACATTTAAGTGGTTACAAACTTTCTGTTGCTTTTTGTGCATTTTTCTCGGTATATTCGGGCAATTCTTGCATATTCATTGTGATTGTAAAATTAATTCTGACAATTAAATGGATAAACAAAATCATTTGTTTTTTGTCTATAAACTGTTTATTGTCATAGGCTACCATATAATTATAAATATCTGTTAATTTGTACCTTTTATTTTATGTTAAGTGAAAAATAAAATCTTATATTCACCATTGGCGTTACTGGATGATTACGCTCATCGAGCGACATCCATCCCTCGGCCCAGAGGCCCTCCGGATGTATTACGTCCCTCTCCGCGCGTAACATCTTAGTAACACCCTTGATGTAGAAATGGCTATTTTAATTTATGGCCAAATTGCGGCTGAAATTAAAATTATAATAATAATAAAAAAATAATAATAATAACAGCTGAGAACCGTGTTCATGTGTGTGAGTGTGTTGTTTAGTGTTCAGTAGGCTCAAAGATCTCTTATTCGTCGTGATTCAACCTAATGTTTGAATTACTTTAATTTTTGTTTTATAATTTAAATTTTATTGTGACGAAGTTATCGCATTTTCATTAAATTTCTTTAAAAATATAAATAGAAGCTCTTAGTACTCAAATAACGAATAAAAATGATTATCAAAAAACTGTTTATTTTGATATTCCTAGATATCCAGCATTACGTTGGCTTTTTACCGACCGCAAAAGGGAGGTATTGTGATCGTACCGATTTTGACATTTCGAGATTTCAATGGATCTCCACGAATTGAAGTCCCTACATAACGTTTTGACTATTTTTAGCATGATGTCTGTCGGTCAATCTGTCCGTCCGTCTGTCTGCCCGTCTGTCTGCCCGTCTGTCTGTCTGTCTGTCTGTCTGTCTGTCTGTCTGTCTGTTTGTCCATCCGTCCGTCTGCTTGTGTGTACGTGCAGAGCAAATTCGGCTGAAAGGATTTTTATGAAACGTCATATTTAAGCTTCTGACATCAATGGCACGAGTTGATCAACTTTTGGTAAAAATCGGTTGACTAAAAATGGAAGTTTACTTGTGTCGATTTTAAGATTTTTGCGAATATTTCACAACAGAAAAATATTTCGAAAAAATTTATTTAACAAAAGTTGCTATAAAAGCAATAACTAACAACTTATAAAACGAAAAAATTTTCGAATTTTTTTTCAAAGTGTCTATTTCATACGTATATGTAACGTTTCCATGGTAATGATAAATAATATCTCTGTTAGAAAATATTGGGCCAAGTTATTGCTAGTCTGCTGCTAGAATGTATTTTATACAAATACTTTGTGATAGTGGTCGGTGTGGTGGCCACAGCTGTTTTTTTTTTTTTTAATTTCACTCTTATTTCAGTACTGTCAATACTTAATTAAATGGAAAGCAAAATAACCTTAGCTATTTAACCGACACCTACTGAACATTTTTAACGTAATCATAACTTTTCTCCATAATTAGAAACATAGTAATGAACCTTCTTGAATATATAATTGATGTATACTTTCATTTTTGGTTTAACTTACCATTTTAGAAGAAAGACATTATGAAATTATACGTTTCCGAAGTATCTCTCTTCCCGTTATATCTCGGAGATGGAAGACTTGCACTTTCTAACGTAAAGATGTCGCGGATTAATTTGTTATGCATAGTTACGCTTGGATATAGCATATATTATCCAACTATTCGACTGTATATTTGTTCTGAGCTGTGCACATATAATGAATGTAAACTGAACTAATAGCATAGCTACCAAATTCACTAATTACTTGCCTTAGGCACCATTATTAGGATACTTGTATTTAATTTATATAAAAAAAATCGAAAATTAATTAGATTAACAGTAATATATATATATATTACTGTTTTCTTGTTTTCTTGTAAACATTGTTTTTATATACTTTTTTCTTTGACATAACTTGTAAATTACTTTGAGTTGAATAAAAGGATTATTATTATTATATTATTGTTATATATATATACAGGGTGTTTGTTTGAAACGGGGCACCCCGAAAATCTCCTTTATTTGTAAAGATACAAAAAATCTTCAGAACAAAAGTTAAACTAGACAAAAAGGCCCATCTAAAGGTTACTGGAAGAATTCTGAGGCACTTCCGGTTTCACCGGAAATGATGTCAACTTTTGATCTAGCATAGGGAATCTATAATTTTATATTTTTTTCCTAAAAGTACATTAAATTAGCTTTACAATGACACCAAAAAGTCATATTTTTATGTTAACCATTTCAAAATGGCGACCATTTATTTACAAAATAATAATCAACATAAGTTTTACAAAGTTGAACGTAGCAAGCTATGAACACAATAAAAAAAATTGGAATGTGGTTCCAACAAGATGGAGCACCAGCTCATAACGCTAGAAACGTGTGTGCCTATTTAAATGGCCAATACCCAGATAAATGGATTGGAAGAATGAGAAAATGTGTGGACAATAATGGTGGTTTGATCGAACATTAGTATTTTTTTTTTTTTTTTTGTAAAATAATTGTAAAAAGTTATAGTTTTTTTTTCTTCTAAATAGTCAAATAGTTTATTTTAGAGATATTTTGTTTCTTTTTTTATTGTTTTCAAAGCTTGCTACGTTCAATTTTGTAAAACTTATGTTGATTATTATTTTGTAAATAAATGGTCGCCATTTTGAAACGGTTAACATAAAAATATGATTTTTTGGTGTCATTGTAAAGCTAATTTAATGTACTTTTAGGAAAAAAATATAAAATTATCGATTCCCTATTCTAGATCAAAAGTTGACATCATTTCCGGTGAAACCGGAAGTGCCTCAGAATTCTTATAGTAACCTTTAGATGGGCCATTTTGTCTAGTTTAACTTTTGTTCTGAAGATTTTTTGTATCTTCTACAAATAAAGGAGATTTTCGGGGTGCCCCGTTTCAAACAAACACACTGTATATATATATACATATATATATATATATATATATATATATATATATATATATATATATATATATATATATAGTCATGTGCGTAAAAATAGCAGTGGTTTAATGCAAATGATAAAATTGTATTTATTTTATTTAAAGTTATTTATTTATGTAGTTGCATTACATTTATAGTATATATAATAAGTCTATAATATAGGTAAACGGTTATTAAATGATGCACTTGGTAAAGTTTCACAAACTGTTTTTTTTAACATGCTGACTGCAGTTTCGGTAATATTTACCATTTTCAAAGCTACAATACCTTATACAATAACTTACATGCTATATTTATAAAAGAACATACGGGAGGTGGAAGCAGGTATAGTTAACAAATGTATAACAGGAAAACCAGAGCTATAAACTAATCTTAAGACCTATTAACGGCGAAGTGGTGAATTCCGTCATTTCATTGAGGGGGTTTATTGCCTTCATGATCTCGTGCGCCTCCAGCAGATAATTTTATGGCCTTTTTCTTGGAGGTGTAATAATTCGGGTTTGAAAGATGCGGTATGGTTTTCGGTAATTAAATGTGATGCAAATGTAGAATTTATTTATTTTATGAAATGTACTGCTGTATTTATGAACAACGTAATGAGCATATTTTCACAAATACTACCATATATATATATTTTTTTAATGAATCGACAAAAATACTTTCTTTTTATCAAAATAATAAAGTTGTTCTTAAAATATATCAGTAAAATTTTGGCTTTGTTATTACTTAAACCAACTATTTTTCGTATTTATTCTAATATTTTTCTAATACTGCTATTTTTACGCACATTACTGTATGTCGTTAAGCTGCATCTACAACCGCGAACCGATCCTATAATATATCGCGTAAGGTAACATCCGTGTCGGATTAAGACCCACAGGGGCCCTCAATTTTTAGAGTCCACCAAAAAAAAAAAAAAAATGCTTATTACGAATATTTCGTAAGAATATAAGATAAATATATTTTAAGTATGATATATAAATATTACAATAGTCAATGATATCATTAACTTAAACATACAATTAAATTTTACTTTAATGGCAAGAGTATTTGCTAACGAAACAAAAACACACCATGTATCTATTGTTTATAGATCAGAAGTAATCATAGAAAGAAGAAGTAAATAAATTAATCTGATGCGTGTATGTGCCAGGGGGTTAACAATACTGCTGGTTCAAAAATTCAAGTTGTGCTTAGTTGAAGTAAATTTTACATTGTGTTTCGATTATTTGTTATTTGTATATTATTGTATTGATTATATTAAATACTAACAAACTTTCCTTCAATATTGTGTTTTATTACACTAGATCTTTTGCTTATCATGTCTCATATTTGTTTTTCACATGTGCAATATAATTACCGCCTAAGCAACAATGAAACTTTTAAAAGTAAAAATATTGTTACTGCCGAATGAGCGCTGTTTACACGTTACACTTACCAATTAACGAGAGATCGTACATTGTTAAAACCCTAAATAAAACGATTTTGATAAATTAAACGCTCTTAAATTAAATAACTAAAATCGAAGGTAACATATGTTGATATTTCACCCATCATTGAAATAATTTGATTTTTTTGATTGTGCAGCAATCATTTATTTTTCCGAATTAAAATATTTTTTATAAATTATTATTTTTGTCCCTAACAGTTGATAGAAGAAATCATAAATTTTATGATTATTATGTACCCACAATTTCCTATCACTTACTAGATACCTCAGAGAAAATTCACACTTTCCATCATGTTAATTTTTTGTTATCACTCGATCAGTTTTGTATATTTTGCCTTTCAATTAGTTATCTGTTATCCATTATCAATTTTTGTTAACATAAGATAAGCGTCATATTATCTGGTATCTGTGCCTAGATACTTTGATGAGTAGTATCTTTTTTCTGTTATCTAGATTACAAAAAATCAGTATCTGACACAACACTGATTGTGACTAGGGTTGCCAACTTTTTCTGAGACAATTCCTGGACATATTGCTCAAAACTGAAATATATGTATAGGTACATATATATGTATGTAATTTAACAGAGTTGCAATTCCGCCTTTACTAAGTTGAGATTCATTTTGTTCCTGGTCTTCGTCCATACACCATTCATGTGACTGAAAACTCTTTCTGGGTAGACATTGCTTGCAGGGATGGACAAAATGAAAGACTCAATTTTCATCAGCTCGACCGATCTTTGTTCAGAGCAGGGAACACCAATCGAAGCTCTGTATATTCATTATACAGAGCATCGATATCAATTTTGATTTGCAATATGTCGGGAATATCTGATAATTGCTTCCGCGTCAACTCAAAACATTCTTTATTGTTCTTTCGTTAAATTCATAGTTTTGTTTTAAATATGTGATGCAGTTCTTAAGAAAATAATTAGCTTGAAGTATGAAATCATTCTTCTCTTCTTTGGGCAATTTCGGTAAAATGGATCTTACATTATTGCCAAAGAATCCATCTGTTAATCGAGATTCTAATTGGTTTAATAAGCTACACATCTCTAAAATTCCGGGACATTTTGACAATCAACCTGGATTCTGGACAGCCACTTCAATTTCTGGACAATCCAGGCCAATCCTGGATGGTTGGTAACACTAATTGTGACACGATTTTTGTCAAAAATATTTCCATAAAATATTATCCACCACCCTATTACCCAGACAGAACTTGTCTTTGCAATTATGGTGCAGCTTTCTCAAGTTCAGACAAGTCGTAGAAAATATTTCGTTATTTTTTTCTGCTTCCTTAAGGCCAAGGCAGTTGGTTTTTCTCAGCAGGACAAGATAGTTCCATGACAAACAAATGTTTTATATCCAGAAGGGTTATACCTGGCTTTGTGGAATAATTAATATATCTATTGAATTATTAACTTAATACAAAGTTTAATTAATTAAAATAAAAACCTTTCTCCCTTGAGTAAGCAAATATTTGTTTACGTCAGATGAATATGTAATAATTAAAATAATATTATTCAGATCATGTTTGTATCATAATATATTAACAGACTACCATCCAATTAATATACCATCCAACAAAACTCAATTCTAGAATTTAATTCGGAGCTAAATCTCACAGTTGTTAATGATACACATAGATTCATAACTTTGTGTTGACGTAAAGTAATATCGTTTATTCGTAAATTTTGGAATTTAATTATGACTAAATTAAATTGATGCTTTGCTTAGCACATTACATGCAAAATATACCGTATCCATAGTAATTTCACTAGAACTTTGCACAAAGCTTCTTGGGGTTAACATCCCTACAATAATTATTCGGAATAATGAATATTATTCACATCCTGTCCAATATGAAATGTTTTGTCACAAGTTTCAATTTAATATCAAAGTTTCAGTGGTAGAGTTTTTAGGTAACTCTATTAAAAATAGAACGTGTTTTCAAAATATGTAACAGAGAGGAATATATTATGTGTAGTTTATTTATTTATTTATTTAACAAGTTTTCGCCATACGACTGGACCCAATAAAAGGATGGCGACAGAAAATGAAATGTTTATATCGTTGAAATCAGAATTTAATACTCTATCGAATAAGTAAAAATAAAATGTGTGTTCCTATTTAAAATAAGAAAGTTGCACGATATACTTTGAGAACTACTGGTCTCAATAAAAAATTGCTTCACTCATTGATATTTTCCTGTAAAATAGTATTTGTTGTCTAGTTTAAGCAACCTCGTAGCTCTTATAGTTCTCGAGATAGCAATGGTGAGCAATTTAAAGTGAACACCCTCCTGTATATACAATCCACACCAGAAGTGGGTAAAAGATCTATCGCAACTAACTGGTCGATCGAAGAGATTGGGAGGTCGATCGCGTGACCATGTGAAATTCATAACAGATATACAAATGCGCATAAAAACGTATTAATAGAAAAGCATTTTATATTTTCAACAATCTCGCCAGATTGATAATGTATTTCAGACCACGAAAAGGAAAAGAAGATCTCAATAAAGTAACGAAGTTAAAAGTAGACCCTGCTACTTCTAAGTTTGCCAACCTCTATATCCTTATATCATTGCTCAGAAGCGCGACTAGGATTTGGGGTGGGGGTTATAAGACAAAATTGTTTTATAGGGATAGGGGCAGGAATGGATCGGGGCCTACATTATTATCGGGCGAAAACCAAAATTATTGCCTTTCAAATTCAACTAATGAAAATCCCGCTTCCAAAATACAAATGATGACCAAAGAAAAGAAATATTTCTATGCATTTTTTTTATGATATACCTATAGGTGAATATTTCGAGAGTTACACCCTAAGGCTTCTGAAATATATCCCTATTATTATATTATATTATTATTGGACTTAATTACAGCAAAAACGTATATTACAAAAATTGTTTATATCAGGTCGTCAAGGATGAAATTTGTAGTTAATAATATTGCCAACTTTAACAGTTTATTATTTGACATTGGCCTAATATATTACCGTTGTTTTTTTTTTTTTTTGCAGGAAAGTTACACATCTCGCCGGTTTAAAGAAATCATTGTATGCTCTAAAAAATATCAAAAACTTTTTTTTAAAATAAATTTTGTTGAAAATGGAACGGTCGGAAATTCGCACTATTATGAAGTATGAGTTCTTACGTGGAACTACGGTATCGCAGACTGCGCGAAACATTAATAGTGTATTTAGTTCTAGTGTTACTACACAGCAGACAATATCAAATTGGTTCGCCAAATTTCGTACAGGTAACTTAAAAACAAAAAAAAACAAAAAAAACAAAAATCTGGCTCATCGAGCACAGTAGAAATATACTGCAACCAACTGGACGAAATGATGCAAAAACTCAAAGAAAAACAGCCTAGATTGGTCAACAGATCGACTCCTATCTTACTGCATGATAACACTAGACCACACACTGCACAAATGACTGTGGCAAAACTATAGGAATTGGAGTTGGAACTTCTTCATCATCCTCCATACTGACCAGACCTAGCCCCCACTGACTACCACTTCTTCCGCAATTTGGACAACCTTTTAATAGGAAAACAGTTTAATTCCGACAATGCTGTAAAACTGGCTTTCCAGCAATTTATTGAGTCTCGTCGGCCAGGGTTTTATACCACCGGCCTGAACAACCTGCCGCTTAAATGGCAAAATTGTATAGACAATATGGGTGCATACTTTGATGAATAAAATAATTCCTTATATTTGTTAAGTTATCACCCAACTTTGCCTTTTTTCTACAAATTTCATCCTTGACGACCTAATAATAAGATAACAAATCTTTTTATTCTATATACTTTTTCGATTGCATGAGTACACCCTAAAACTAAAATCTTGAAGTATCTCACTTATTATTTACTTCTATTCTAAATAAAATCTATTATTAAATCAAATATGTGTATGAGAAAACATTTTTTTTTTCTCTTTAATGCAGTTTTTAATAAGATTTACTTAACAGCAAAACTGAATATGAAAAATATAGAAAAGAAAGTATTCCTCTATGTTCAATACAGTTTTTTCTCACTTATTATTTACTTAACATCAAAAATATATACAAAAGAGCTATACGGCCTCGCTATACGGCCGCTCTTTATACGGCTTTTCGCTATAACGGCCTTCTTTAATTATGGCACTTTTTCCATATACGGCCCAAAATGTTTCGTTAAACGGCCAAAAAAATAATAAATGTGAAAAAAATATGGCCAGAAAGAATAAAAACTAATGATCCTTAAGTTGATTCTATTTCTGAACTTCGACAAACCATATTGAACCTGGCAAATGATCTTGGTTTTGAGAATTCGGAATTGATTCGTTATACGGCTTTTCGCTTTGCGGCCAACTTTTCCGGAACGTATCTAGGCCGTAAAGCGAGGTATGAGTGTATATTAAAAACTGCATTGAACAGAGAAGAATCGTTTTTTATAATAATTTATTATTTTTTTAATATTAACAACTTTTATTATATTAATTTTTGCGGTTACGTTGATGTGATATTTCAACTTTATAGGTAACACTAGCCTTGGCCCCCTAAATAATTGTCTTATAAAAACTGCATTGAGCAGAAAATGTTTCCTCATTCCTAACATATTTTCTCACATACATTCTTTATGTAAAGTAAAAAATAAGAGATATCTCAAGATTTTGAATTTACGATAACCCCTCAAAATATTCATCGAATCAAAAAAGTGCGTAGAACAAAAAATATTTGTAAATAATTTTTATCAAATACATTTTTTTATTATTTTTATTTATTTATTAAGTTAATAATAAAGAAGGTAATTCAAAAGTTAAATTTTAGGGTGTCCCCGCATAACTTCCCAAATATTCATCCAAGTGAAAAAATCAGCTATGGCCACCAATGACCGACCGCCATTACAAAGTACTTGTATAAAATACATTCTAGCAGCAGAGTAGAAATAACTTGACCTAATATTTTTTAACAGAGATATTATTTATCATGACCAAGGAAACGTTAGAAAGTATGAAAAAATAGATAATTAGAAAAATTTTCGAAAACTTTTGCAATAATTTTTCGATTTATCAAAAAATTTCTCAAATAAAAGTTGTTAGTTATTGCTTCTATAGCAACTTTTGTTAAATAATTTTTTTCGAAATATTTCTCTGTTGTGAAATATTCGCAAAAATCTTAAAATCGACACGAGTAAACTCCCATTTCTAGTCAACCGATTTTTACCAAAAGTTGATCAACTCGTGCCAGTGATGTCAAAAGCTTAAATATGAAGTTTCATAAAAATCATTTCAGCCAAATGTGCTCTGCACGTGTACACAGACAGACAGACAAACAGACCGACAGACATCACGCTAAAAATAGTCAAAACGTTATGTAGGGACCTCAATTCGTGGAGATCCATCGAAATCTCTCGAAATGTAAAAATCGGTATGACACAATACCTCCCTTATATATGTTGGCGATCGGTAAAAATGCATTAAATAAAAAGATTTGTCTTCTTATTGTAAACATTATTTGTTTTATACATTTTTCTGTTAAGTCAATAAAAAACGTGATAATTTAAGTTTTTTAGTAAACAGTTTCCCCAAATTTCGTGAAAATATATCTAACCGTTTTTGCCTGATTCTCAGACAGGCAGACAGAGACAGATAGACAGACAGACAGCCAAACAGACAGACCAAAAATTTAGTTTTTTGCAGTTCTCGTCTTAGAATCATCAGAAACGCGTAGAAACCAAATATGAGGCCGAAAAACACAGATATAGCCTCCAATTTTATTAATATAGATGTGCTTTATTCTCAATAATTCTAGCGTAACGCTCATATTACATCTAATTTTAATACGAAACATTTTCAACATTATGCAATATATGTAATTAAGGTTATTAGCGCAAACCAAAGTAAATGTGAAACTTTACATCTCATATAAATTAATGCTGAAGTTACTTTGTAAGTTAACGTGCTAAGTGATATCTTCATTAATTTAACTTTCCGCTCTTTCATGGAACATGATCTCTTGAAAATGTATGGAAGTAAATATGCATAGGTAGATACGTAAACCAAATAAAACACACGTTCCTGTACCTGAAAACACATCTACCAACACACTTTTAGAAAATATGCATTTCATTTTCATCTGTAAATACGAAGACCCGTTTTCTAAACTGAAACGGTATGTTTTTTACTTTTTGTTTAAAAATATTTATTATGCAAAATTCAGACAGTTTCATGAAAATGTGTAAAAAATATTAAAAAATGTCATTTTCGCTACAACGTTTTTAACTCACTTATACTGCAAGTGACAAGCAAGTAAAAAGTTCAAGTATTTAGGATCAGTTTTTGCAAACAATGGAGAAAGAGATGTGGAAATAACAGAAGGAATAGGATCAGTCAGCAAGTTTTAACAACATAAAAAATTAATGTGAACTGTGAATTTTCACACATTTCAGGGTTTCGCAGGTATTTAGTAAGTGAATGATGATTATTTGGGATGCCAAAACAATATTTTTTTTTGTTAATTTTAATTCGAATGCGTAATACCTTTATTTAGGTTTCTAAATATGTGCAGTATCTTTTTTTTATATAGCAAGGTTCATTAATATTTTGAAAATTACGCCTATGGCTTCCATTGGTTGTTTTAAGTCATAAATTCCGCCCCTCTGATTTCGTATACATTGAAACATAGAATTAAATTATAATTTCAACACTTCCCGCTGATTTTTAAATTAACGCTTTTAATAATTAAATGCAACATTTGCCAAAATATAACTAGAATTTTGACAAAATAATTTAAACAAAATAAAAATGCAAAAAAAAAACAGAAAATATAATTTTGTGACAGGAAGCAAATTGTAGTTTGCAACTTAGGAAGCGAGATGCCTAACCACTATACCATGAAGGCATACTGTTTTACTCTCTTACATAATATATTAAATATTTACGTCGTCAACAAAAAAACACAAAAAATGCGTTATTTTCCGAAAACATAATCTGATCAAAAATTTCTGTTGTACTATTCTGGTTCACACCAATGTACATTACTCAGATTTTTTTCAGATTTTCAGTTTAAACCATCTGGGCTTCAGGTTGTGGAACAATTTTTTTTTTGCACAATTTTAACAAAAATCGCCTCAAAATAATTTATTTTGCAAAAATAAAATTTTGATCGTTAATCCACGTACTAAGGGCTTTCATTTGATACCCTACTCAGAATTTTAAAAAAATATTTTTTTTTTCGATTAGCACATATTTGTTTATATGTTTAGGGGGATATATTTTTTAGATGTTTTAATATTTTTCCTATGTGCGGGTTAAAGAGTTGTATAAGCATGCCAAATTTCAACTTGCTAGGTTTAGCCGTTTGGCTACAATTTTTACTGAACAGACAGACAGACGACAAAATGACGGTATAAGGGTTTTTTGGTCATACCTACAAAACCCTAAAAATACGACGTAACCGCAAAAGATTCCCAGTCTATTTTCTAAATTGATTATGAAAATTACAATATTTCTGTATGACCTAACTTTAAATCACCTTTCACCTTTCTAAGTTCAGCAGTTTAGCCACAATTTTTACCGTACCGATAGACAGATGAGTAACGGTATAAGGGTTTTTTGGTCATACCTACAAAACTCTAGAAAAGCATTTCCCAAAGTGTGTTCCGCGGAACCCAAAGGTTCTGCGATAAAAATCAACGGTTCCGCGGGACATGGTGCTCTTTATATCTCTCTAGTTTCAGAGAAATAGATATTTAAAAAAAAAATAAACGAATTTAAGATATAGATTATTCAAGAACAATACAAAAACAAAATACAAAAAACCAGAAAAAAAAACTTTTCGGTCTGATATATGTATCAGGGTTGGGGAATCAGAGTCGGACTCAGGAGTCCAGGAGTCAAAGCTTTTTGGAGGAGTCGGAAAAAGTTATCTACTCCCGACTCTTTGATTCAATATTTAGCAAGGATGACAACAAACGAAAGCAAAATAAACATATTACCAGAATTTTTTAAAGCACGGAAAGAGGAACAACATTTTGTTGAAGAACAAAAATGAAATTAAAAATACTCAATACCGGTTTTACCCGGTTTCCTTCATGCTTTCCAGTTTAAAATTTGATTAACACTGCTCGTATTAACAGGTTAATACAGTAAAGAAATTTATTTTTACTCATATCCATTTTATCTTTTTCTGTTTAATTATGTTTAAGCGGAACTAAACTGGATTTTTAGTTGCTCAAGTTGTAACGAGCTCCGTGATTATTTCATGTTTCATGTTGGCAGCCAAAATCTAAATGTCAAAAGGAAAAAGTGACATATTATGTAAAATAAAGTATATAAAATACAATAAAAATTTATGAAAACTAATATATTTGAAAATTTGTATTAAAAATGACACAAAAAGTCAAGATGAAATGATAATGACTTATTTATAAAAACATAAGGCCTGGCAAGAAGAAGTATTTATAGAGTAATATGTTTTTCGTATATAATTGGCAGTAAAAGGACTTTTATATAACAACTAATTGTTTAATCTTCATAATACAATTACATTTATTTCAGGAAAAACTAGGATACGAAAACATTTTAATGATATCATTTCTGCGAAAATCTAATTAAAACGATACTGTTAAGTTTTAAATTTTAAAAGTCAAGTTCATCTTGAAGAAAGTTAACAAATAAAAATATTCAAATGGAAATAAATATGGTAATTATATTTTAAGTTTCTATCAAATACTTTCGTTATAAATGGCATGTGATAAATATTAAAAGAAAAATTTGTGGTAGGTCTCTGGTTTACAAAATTAATATTTAAATTAGTAGTTTTAAATGCTGTATTAAATATTTTCTAAAAAAGGAAACTAGTAGTGAAATGAACTTTGCAAAAATGCAGACAATTTTGACGTAAAACATATCTTTAATTAATGGAGCAATTTCTTTAAGTTTACGATTAATTTAAGAAAACAGAAATACCGGAAATACTTTAAAAGCATCAGTCAAATGTTGTTGCTAATGGTCAGGGGCGCCAAGAGCAGGCCGGAGCCCCGGTAAAACAATAATTCCGGGACCAGACTCCGGGAAACCATAATCCCCCACCCCGGATAGTGATAATTACGAACCAGATGACAGGTAAAAAAAAAACTGTGCGTAGATAGAAATTATTATTTTTTTTTTCTGTAATACAATTTAATGTAAGATATGTTTACATAGCGTGTCCTTTAACCGCGCGGACGGTATCGATAGAAGTGACACAAAGTGCCAAAATACAAACTGATGACAGATAAATATATAAACAAAGCGTGTAATCAAACCAGATCTGGGCCTGAACCTATAAACAATGTTATTTCAATTATTATTGAAAATCACAATTGTCGACAAATAAATTATGCAAAAAAATCACAAATAATAAAATTGGATAGTTATTATGATGAAGAAAGGATATAGTCCCGGGGCTCTGTAATCTGCCCGGGCCCCCGAGCGAAATTTTATAAAATTCTGAACAATTTTTATATTTAAATTTTTTCTGTATAACCAACGAGGAAGCAGGAAATCACATATATCTATTTTTACATGTTAAATTCCTGTATTTCCTGTAACGCGAGAAAACAGATTCGCTCGAATATTCACTTGTTCTAAACTAAAATTCTGTTTACAATATTTCTAACTGTAAATCCTGTCCGTTCTTGCAAGCGTGTTCACTTAATTTTTAAATACGTGTTCATCCTGAATCCGTACTGAGACTGGTAAAACTGCGGATAATATATTCGTTCGCTCGTTTTCATGTACCATTGACACATATACAGAATTCGCTGTTCTTTTACGTTATTTCATTGTCGTGTTTGAAGTCAGTGACGAAATTAAATAAAAGACATAAAATCATCTCCTTTTAGCTCGATACATTTTGCTTAATGATATTCCCACTTCTTTAAGCCTTCCAAAATTGTACGATTTCTCGAACTCTATTGCGCCCCATTTCTGGGACTTTAGATAAGTTCGGAAATTGGTTTTCCTGTACATTTTAGAGCAAAAATACAAGAATAAAAAGTTGTTTAAAATTAATTTTTATTTTAAAAAAGTCTAAATTTGATGCCATAGATGCCATAACGGATGTCCTGCTAATAATAAAATGATGGTCAGACAATATCTTGACGAAGTATTTTCCGATACATGGATTGGGTCTAGCGCCAAATGATAATTTTTATGGTGATAAGAAATATCCAGATTTAAAATCATTAAAAGAGAGAATATTTTTAGAATGTTCTAAGATATCGTGTTATCAACTAGCTAATGTCCGGCGAACTTTTTAAGGTAGATTAGGTTATTATTTGGCAGGGAACAGAGCCGGCGCTAGCTCTTTTGGCGCCCGGGGTAAACCCGCCAAACTGCGTCCTTTTTTAGAATATGCAGTGGGGTACCGAAAAGGAGGGGTTAGGTGCTCGCAATCTTATTTCAAACATATTCTTTTGATTTACATGGTTACAATTCAAATATTTTTACATTTTAACCTAATTCTAATTATGGCCGAGTAAATTTTCTGATACAGTAGTACCTCGACTTACAAACCTTCCAACATACGAACTTTTCGAAATACAAACTATTTTCATATCCTATTTCGACCTCTCAATACGAACCGTGATGTTTTAAATGAATCAAATCCTGTTTTACATTGTACTTTTTTAACTCTTTTCCCTAGTACTAGAAACAGGCTACTAACACACTACTACAATATGTAACAAATCGAAAACTCCTGAATCACAAAACCAGCCACAAGAAAGTTTTTAATTTTTTACAATTTAAAGGAAGATGATTTTCATACTAATCATGCGAAACAGAAAATTTCATAAATAAAAATTAATATGTAATGGCATACAAAATGCACATTTTCACTCCTACTCCATTTCTTTGTATTTTCTTCATTTAGTTGAAAATAGTTTTTTTTTTTTATTTTATGGGTTTGCTTTATTATTTTTTAATCTGGGAACGGATTAATTGATTTTCCATAAGATATAATGGAAAATTGGGTTTCTAGATACATACTTTTTAAGACACGAACCGCGGTCAGGAACAAATTAAATTTGTAAGTCAAGGTGCCATTGTATATCTAAATGTGCAACCAAAATCAATTATAGATGTTTTCAGATGTGTAAGAAAATTATAAAAATATATTTCTATGAAAGCTGTTAAAAATATTAGTAACGTTACCAGTAAACTACGCACTACTGAACGATCATTTTCTACGTTAAATTATTTAAAAAACTATATCTAGAAACACCGTTTTCAAACAAGGCAGAAGATTGAAAAATGCTCCAAAAGAAGACTGAATATAATCAATAAATGTGTACATCTTTAAATTTAATTTTGTATTTAATATGTACGAGACTGATATAGATATGAAAATTTATATTATTGATCTAAATGAAAATAGTAAAACGGTACTAGAATATGTACATCTAAGCGTTTGTTTTGGCGCCTTTAAGAGCTGGCGCCCTGGCCTTGTGTCCCTGTCGCCCCCGCCTTTCACCGCCGCTGGCAGAGAATGGAAACATTTTTGAACATTTAATGTAAATTTCATTTTAACTTCTCTATTTCGTCAGTAACAGTGTAATAAAATAATCTTTTGTCTCAATTTTTGTGATTTATTTATTGTTACCGGCAAAAAAGGCAACTTACACTTCTTGTGCACAGTTGGTGCATGGTACATTTGGTGTAGAACTACATTAAAATTTAGTTTTATATTTTACTTCAACGGCTATCTGTATTTTGACGAAAACGTCATATTTTATTTTCTAAATATCTAGTATTACACACATTCTATGGCATCAAATTTAGACTTCTTCGAAAAATAAAAACTAATTTTAAAATTTTTTTTATTCCTGTATTTTTGATCTAAAATGTGCAGAAGAGCCAATTTCCGCACTTATCTAAAATCCCATGTTAAACTATTTTGTACTCCTACCTCACGAAACAAGCAACAAATATGAATAATCCCACCTATAATTATATGTTTCAAAATCTAAATAACCAAGTAGTCCTCAAAAATGTAATACCTATTCATCAACAATTACAAGAACAATTAAATAATATGACCATGCCTTTTCCACAGCTGTTCCCAAACCAATTCAACAAGATACCTCCCTGGATCCTGAACCCACCTAATTACAACCTCCTCCTAACTCGCTATAATAAAAAAGAATCCAGTTCGTACATTATTTTAAATTCCTACAATGAAATCATGTCTAAATACCAGAATTACACTGCGATTTACACAGATGGTGCCAAATTACAAAATACAACTGGTGCCGCAATGGTAGTAGAGAAGAAAGAAATAAATAAATACCAGCTGCCAAATATGATGAGCGTCTTCACTGCCGAAGCTTATGCTTTACTCCAAGCAACCGAGTATATAAAAAGCTTTCCAAATAAAGAAGACTTCATAATTTATATAGATTCCCTCAGCACCATTGCAGCTATGAAGCAAACTTATTCAAAAAACATCATCATACAAAAAATACAAGACAACATCCATCACTGTATTGACCACGAGAAGCAAATCACAATATTATGGGTTCCATCACATCGCAACATCCCAGGAAATGAAAAAGCAGACGAAGCTGCCAAGGAGGCCATAAACCAAGATGTAATTCAAATGCCCACTCCAACATATGATGCAAAGAATTTTTTTAAAAGGAAACTACAGGAAGAATGGAATAACACTCGCTACAGAATTCAAAGTCCGAGAAAGTATGCAACAAGGTATGAACAAATAATTCTAACAAGAATCAAAATTGGACACACACGACTCACACATCAACACATATTTGAAAAAAAGACACAGCCAATATGCCCCACCTGCAACACACAACTCACGATGGAACACGTAATCCTAAATTGTCCACAATACACAGCACACAGGATCAGATACAAACTTCCAACAGACGCACTCCAAATTGCAACCAATACATATGAAAAAAACTTTTTAAAATTTCTGGAAAATGTAAACTTAATTGACAATATATAACATTCCACATAATTTCTAATAGTCTTAATTAATTATATTAAATATTTATGTACATTATTGGGCTCAACAGCGCTATGAAGTGACGCCAAGCGGATAAAAACTGAACTAGGCGAAACGAGTAATAGTTTATTGTTTACATGTGTTTTCTCGTGTAGTTTGTGTTGCTTTTAAACGTTAGTGTTGCAGTTTGTTTGTTATACTAACTTTTGATAGCAATTATTATTCTTTTTTATATTACTTTATGTTATAATGAGTTATTATAACACAAATTGCTGTGTGTTTGGCTGTCACTCTAGAAAAGGAAGTAACAAAAATATTTACTTCCACTGTTTTCCAAATGTGAAACAATTTGTGAATTGTTAATAAATTTGGTGTTGTGGAAGAGATAATAACAAACTAGTATTTATTAAACAAATTAAATAAAAAACAAACACTAAATTATAAAAATCCTTCTCGAACATAATTAAATATCTACCCGTGTAATTTTAATGCAGAATTAGGGCAAGCGGTCTTAAATTCTGTACGCAGCTTTTCTAATACATTTTCACTGAACCTTCAGTGCCTGCTTTTGTTTTTAATCAATTTATTTAGGCAAGGAGTTTCTAACAGAGGTTGCGGTTCATACTGTTGTAAGACAGGTTTTTTAAAAGTAGACCACAGGCATTCTAAATCTGTGCTGGTTAATATGTCCATACACAATATATTGTTTCTGGAACAAAAAGAAAAACCAACAGAAACCACACAAAAAAAAAAAAGAAAAATCAAATATTACAATCAATCAATGCCCTGATCTTGGCTTCTTTCATTTTGGTTTGTTAACCACCTGGTACAAAATAATAGGACAGCTGAAATGTGTTTGCATGTAGTTCCTGCTTTACAGATGCAGGACATATTTAAAACTTCAACATCATTACTAAATTTTAATTTCCCAGTGACTTCGTGAGGTGGTGATCTCAAACTGCTTGTTTGTAAACATAACCCACATATGTCGACATGCTCATCATTTTTGTCCAAAATTCCGCACAACATAAGATGTCCGGCGTTTAACAACTCTTCTCCTTCAACTACACACCTAGAAGAAGGTGTTGCACTTAAAAAATTAAAATAATTTAATAAGGATAGCTGTTTATTATCCATTGCAAATCGATGATTTAACATGTAAACAAATATGGACAACTTTCAGATTACTCGTTTCAATCAGCTGTTCATAGCGCTCGTAGCGCCGCCATCGGGCATTGTTGTATCCAATACTTATTATGTAATTATATTAATTATGTAAAACAGATATTCCGGGGTGCTAATAACCAAGCAGTTGAAGCACACCTAAATAAATATATTTAAAAAAAAAAACTATTTTGTTCCGCGTTTCGTTGCACAGACGGTATATAAAGTATATTAAAAATTTTCAGTTTGAAAAACAAATAAAGAAAAATAAACTATTTGCAGTGTTAAATTTTCCTACTTCAGTTTTTTTTTTTCAGATAAAGACCTACCTTTGTCAATAAGTATTTTTTTATTTTTTCAAAATTTTACGTAGCTAAAGAAGGATTGTTAATTCATAAATTTAGCTGACACTAGAAAAAAGATTACTTCCTAGATTACTTATAAGCACGCGGGACATTGTCATTTTCGAGAAGTTCAGTTCACGAATCATAACTTATTGTCTCCTCTCCGGATTCCTGCGAATACGATCCGCCACCGCGTTCTCTAGATTATCTGTCCTTAAGGCGCACGGACATTTCAGTCTGGGAAGGTATCAGGATTCTCAATAAACCTTTGTATGGTGCGACAAACAAATGTATTACAGATTTTTTTTACAAAAAAAATATTTCTGTCTGAGCAAAGGATGTATTGCTATTTTTTAAAATTGATTACTCTTTATGGATTATTTACAAATGCAATAATTCCTTTACGTAACCAGTATAGGATCCTTTTAAGTTGTCTTGTGCACATCGACTATCATTATTTTAGTTTTACTTCTATTCAGCATCAAACCAAGTTTCCGGCTTTCATTTTCTCCTCTTAGTATCATATTTGCCTTCATGTTAAAGTCATTTAGATGGGCTGCGTTAGGAGCAAATAGCCATAGTTGCTATGAGCCGAAAATTTTAACTAACTAACCTTGTGTGTTAAATATTTGGTAATCAAGGTATCACAAACAGTTGAATAAATTTTTGAACTAAATGTCATTAGTATTATTTTTGTTGAACAGAAATATTTTAATCTCAATGTTTTTTGCGTTTTTTATTCGTTTAATTTTATTTCTTTAACATTTTTTTCTAAATCATTTTCATAAAATTGAATATGAATTAGGAATGTAGTTATTTCCTGATTATCCCACAAGGTGACTCTGTTTACGTAAATACCGGGCTAGTTAAAATGTGTGTATTAATAACCAGTAATACATTGCATTATATCGATATGAGAAACCCACATGATGTATACACATAATAATTTCTTAATTAGATTTCAATCTGGAGGTTATATGCTAAAATATCAAATACTGTAACACTTGATAATTTATTCGTCTACATATGTTCTGAACAGAAAGGTCATTTTGAATATATATTCCAGGCGACAGTGGGCGTAAATTGCTTTTACAATAAAAGCTCACTGATGAACTGATAACACAGGGAAACTAGTTTGTGAGAGAACAAGTTAGGAATTGTTCTATATGATTTTCTCTGATGATTTCAAAAATTTATGTGAAGTGCGATTTTTCGCACTTTTCAGTATATCGTAGGTATTTTGTAAGAACGGGGTAGGCACATTTGGGAGCCTAAATGTTAAATATCTGTCAATAAATTACAAAACCGTACTTATAATAACGCTCATACAGTGTCGTTCCTGGGTTGTTGCCCGCCCAAGTACAAAAACATATCGTTACCTTTATTAATTACAATGATATTAATTTAATTAATTACGTTTTTTAATTAATGACGTAAAGTATATAAGTAAGTTATTTCAAGATTTTAGTTAGGGGAGCAGAGCTTTAGCAACGCCCTGGCATCGACGCAAGTGCCAAGGGCGCAAGACCTGATGAGGGACACCATCGTGTGTCTTTTTAGGATTTTGTAGGTATGACCAAAAAACCCTTATACCGTCATTTTGTCGCCTGTCTGTCTATCTGTCTGTTCGGTGAAAATTGTAGCCACACGGCTAAACCTAGAGAGTTGAAATTTGGCATGCTTATACAACTCTTTGACCCGTACTTAGGAAAAATACTAAAACATCTAAAAAACATATCCCCCAAAAATATAAACAAATATCTGCTCATCGAAAAAAAATATATATTTTTTTTTAATTCTAAGTAGGGTATCAAATGAAAGCCCTTAGTACGTGGATTAACGATCAAAATTTTATTTTTGGAAAATAAATTATTTTGGTGCAATTTATGCCAAAATTGTACAAAAAAAAAATTGTCCCACATCCTGTAGCCCACATGGTTTAGACTAAAAATTTTAAAAAATTCTAACTAATGTACATTTGTGTGAACCGGAATAGTACAACAGAAAATTTTCATCAGATTATGTTTTCGGGAAATAACAAATTTTTTGTGTTTTTTGCTTGACCATGTAAAATATTATGTAACATACTAAACCAGCATGATTTGATAGTGTAATGGTTAGCATGTTCACGTTCTAATTTGCAAACTAAGGTTCGCTCCGGTCTCGAAACAATTTTATTTTTTGTTTTTTTTGCATTTTTATTTTGTTTAAATTATTTTTTCAAAATTCTAGTTATATTTGGGCAAATGTTGCATTTAATTTTTAAAAGCGTAAATTTAATAACCAGTGGAAATTGTTGAAATTGAATACAGGAAATCAGAGAGGCGGAGTTATGACTTAAAACGACCAATGGAAGCCATAGGCGCAATTTTCAAAATCTTAATGAACCTTGCTATATAAAAAAAATACTGCACATATTTAGAAACCTAAATAATGGTATTAGGCATTCGAATTAAAATTAACAAGAAAAATATTTTAACATTTGTTGTTTGATGTTTGATATTTTAATATTTTAACAAGTTTTGGCATCCCAAATAATCATCATTCACTTACTAAATACCTGCGAAACCCTGAAATGTGTGAAAATTCACACTTCAATTTTTTTATTTGTTTTTGGTCATCACTTATATTTTAAAAGTGAGGACCTTTTTTTGTCATCTTGTATTTTAGAAGTTGTGGCGCCCGCTCCTGGCCTAGGTAGGGTAGGAGTCCAGACAACGACATACAAGGGTTGACTTTGAAAGTCAAAAATATGATGGCTGGGTGCGCGGATCGGAGAATCTATTATAAAAAACATAAGGTCAGGTTCTTGGTGCAAATGCGTTGCTTTTAAATTGAATAAAAGAGAGAAGTTTTGGGGATCGCTAATATGTTACGGAAATTTACAGTATAAAATTAATAATAACAGGTGGTGTAGTGTTGCCAGGAATAATAATAATTAAAAAAAAAAATTATTAGCAAAAAAAAAATAGTAAAAAATACAAAAAAAATTTAAACAATTATTATTGTTGCGGACTGCAACAATTAATAGCGGTAAGCGCAGCGGTGAAGACAGTCTATTACACTGTAAATTAATCCCACAACAAATACATAAAAAATCTTGATTCTAAATTTAAAGGAAAATTTATATTAAAAGTCTACAAAAAAAGGATGAATAAATGATTTCTCAACGCAAAATGTTGAGAAATGGGTACAGATCTACTAGTAAATTTATAACAAATATATTTGACTAAATTAAACAAAAGAAAAATTATTTAAGCAGAAAGTACCGCAGGAAGAAACGGTATAACACGAGTTCGTACTGAGTGCAGCGACTTATGACGTCACTCAATAAAATGACAAAAGTTGAAATAAATTTAAAATATACAGTTTATTTAAATAAAATTTAGAACATTATTAACAACCTTTCTCTCTGGTCTCACAAAAATGCAGTAATTAATTAATTACTGCCACAATGACTGATTTTAAACACACAAGAAATCTGGAGGGAAAACTATAAAACTATAAAACTACAAAATATAAATTTAATAATTAATATACCCTGATATATTAATTTACAATCAGGGGATCCTGATTAAATTGAAACTGATTTTAAACTATTACTTCAATATAAAATCAAAAACACGTCTGCTCATCTTGGTAGAAAATTATTAATGAAATAAATGCATGGTTTTGGCTAGCAAAAATCTTACCAGCGGCCCTAAACATGTTTTATTTTAAGGAAAACAAAATGTTATTTTACTTAAATTAAAATTAGGTTTTAAAAACGGTATAAGAGGTTTTTGGTCATACCTATAAATCCCTAAATACGCACAACAAATCGTACATTACTTACAAAAAAATGCAATACGATATCTACAAACATTAAATACTTTTTTGTTAATTCTTATTGCAATACCCCCGAATATAATACACTGTCCCACATTCTACGCCTACATTCGCTGACTGAAAAGCGGCCCTGCCTAATGGAACCGTTCGCCATGATTATTATAAACAGCTCCAAGCTTTACTGAAAAAATGGTGCGAGTTAAGCAATTAATGGAGCAATTAATAGATTTTCAATGTCATATTACACACCGTGGTCTTATAAGATTTCAAAAGATTGTCCACTATTTCTTTGTAGTTATCTACCCTATGTTTCCCTAAGATGTTTCGGCAAATACTACCATACAGATTTTTCAGTCTGGTTCAACTGACCATCAAGTTTTCATCTTGAATCAGTCTCTTGTTTGTGCTCCTACAAAGATTCTCTCTTTGATCTTTGCATCACTGATCCTGGAGAATTTCTTGAGGGATAGTAAACGAGCAAACTTGTGATATCATTATCAGGCAGTATGCGACTAAAATGTTTATTATTCTGACACTTCCTGGACTATCCAGATCCTATAATCTTCCAGATCGATTATAAAAGAAAACAATGGAGTTTTGCATATGAAATATGCTATAATATATTATATTATCCATCTTAATGTAAAACTGTGGGTGATTTCTGGAACCTTAACGGTACATATAACCCCTACAGATTATAAGTTTTTTACACAAAACTAACAATCTGAAATAAAATTTGCAGCGAATTTTTATCTATCGGATAGAATATTTCAGTATATGAAAGAAAAAATATGAAGAAAAAATTGTAGAAACATTTTTATCGCACAATAACTTAATAACAGATATCAGACAACAAGTTTCTGTCATTTTTCGAGTTTTGTAGGTATGGCCACCAAAAAACGCTTATAACGTCACTCATGTGTCTGTTTGTCTGTCTGTCTGTACGGTAGAAATTGTAGCCAAACAGTTGAACATAGAAAGTTGATATTTGGCATACTTGTACAACTTTTTTATGAGTTTTTGTCAATATAATGGCAAAAAACTTTAGTCTCCCAACCTATCTCCCAAAGGGGTTGAACTAAAAATCTGAAAAATATCTCAATAATGTACATTGATGGGAACCGGGATAGTTCAACAGGAAATTTTGATCAAATTGGTTTTTCGCAAAAAATTTTTAAATTTTTTGTGGTATCAAAATGAAAGCTCTTAAGACGTAGACAAAGAAACGGGAAGTTTTTTATTATATTTATATTTTTTTATTTTAATACGATTTTTTCCAAAAAAGTACTAAAAAATCAGTGTCCCGCATCTTTTAACCCTAAGGGGTTAAAAGGTGCGGGACAATTAAAAATCAGGAAATTAAAAATCTGAAAAAATTCTAAGCAATGTATATAGCTATAAGCCGGAAACGTACGAGAGGAATTTTTTATCCGATTTCGTTTTGGGAAATATTACAGTTATATTTTTGTGTTATTGAAAAATATATTTTTTTTTAATTTAAATTTTATTGCGGGGATATTAAATGGAAGCTCAGATAAAGTGCAGATTAAGGAACGGTAATTGATTTTTGAAATACATTTCATTTTGACTAAATTTTGCTAAGTATTAAAATTTTCGTATATCTTGGCTAAAATTAAAAAAATATATTTTTATATACATGGATATATTTTGTTATGGGTAGAGAAGAGGTACGCAAATTTATTTTGCAAATATCGACTAGGAAAATAAATAAATAACTGAACGGTTGCTGGGATTTCATTTATAGTAGAGAATCTGTTAGTTTTTTCATATAGTCGCAATATTAACAATGTCTCTGTAGACGTTATGCTCTTGCGTGACAGAAAATCGCCCGCAGTGTTGCCAGGTCTGGATTTGAATGGTATTTTTGCAATTATACAAAAAAAAAATATATATGCTTTAAAATATATATTATGGTTTTATTAGAGCTATATGATACAAGGTAGAAAAAATCTAACTGCAACCTTCTTGTCATGCCTATTGATTTAAAGAATTTAAAACCAGCACTTGTAATTGTGTTATGTAGTGACAGGCATTCATCGTTTGGCCTTCTAATAATCATCATTCACTGACTAAATACCTACAAAATCCTGAAATGTGTGAAAATTCACACTTCACATAAATTGTTTAAATATATTTGTGGGTTTCAAATAACTTTTATATTTATATAGTTTTGTGTAAAATTACACAAAACTATATACAGCAGCACCTACATTAAGAACCGCGGCCTATTCAAGATGACGGCAAAATTACAACACCGAGTTCGATAACTACAAGTAATTTTCACAAAAGAACCAAATAACTAAAAACATAGTTGTAGAATGAAACTTTAACTACAATATCCCACATTATACGAAAATATGCGTCGATTGGTTTACAAGATATTAATGCCATCTTGCTGCCTTCACTTGGGTTCGAGATACTTTGCGAAATATTGAAATGTGTGAAAATTCACATCAATTTTTAGGGTTTTGTAGGTATGACCACCAAAAAACCCTTAAAACGTCACTCATGTGTCTGTCTGTCTGTACGGTAGAAATTGTAGCCAAACGGTTTAACATAAAAAGTTCAAATTTGGTTTCCTTCTACAACTCTTTGACCCACATATAGGAAAAATACTGAGAGTTCAAAAAAATACATATAAACCGAGATAAATTTTGAGTGGCATACCAAATGAAACCTCGTACTGCGTGGATCAACAAGCAAAATTTTATTTTTGAAAAATAATTTTTTTCATGAGGTATTTGCCAAAAATATGACAAAAAACTTTTATCCCCACCCTATCTCTCAGAGGGCTTGATCTAAAAATCTGAAAAAAATCTCTATAATGAACATCGATGGGAACCGGAATAGTTCAATAGGAATTTTTGATCAGATTAGTTTTTCGAAAAATGTCGATTTTTTTGGTAAAAAAAAAAATAAATAAAAATTTATTGTGTGGTATCAAAAGAAAGCTCTTAGGACGTAGATTAAGGAACGAAAAGTAGTTTTTTAAAAATATGCTAAAAAAGTTCTTGTCCCGTCCCCTTTTACCCAATGGGGTTAAACTAAAAAACTGCAAACTTTGGGCTTGGGCAATGAATAATTTTATACACTTATGCACTTGGAATGGTTTTATGCATGCATATAGAACAAACATTTTTACGCTTGTGTCCCCACCATGAATTAAGTTTATTTAATTAATCTGTTAAAACGTGAGCTATGAATGATACTTTAGATTTACAATTTTTCACGTTTGTGACAAAAAATAAGTAAAGTTTTTTTTGCCCAATGTAATTTTTAAATAAAATAAAAATACCAACAAATATATTTTATGTTCGATCTCTCAATTTAAATCCGTAAAATTGCATTTTTCTTGTTTTATTTCCAGCTCTTTTTGCAATTATTAGTCTCATTTTCATCATGTGTATATTTCCGATATTCTTTTTTGCTTTTATCATCTGTTGATAATACTGAAGTCTAAATTATACAGGGCTTTGAAAAAATTAAAAAGTTTGAAAATGTTTGGCTGATTAATAATTTCCTATAAAAATAAAAATGTGTATTCATCATGTTCTTGTAATTACTAAATGTAAATATGACTGCTTTTCCACGGCCTGTTAAAGTACATAACATCAAGTAGATTTCTTAAGAGAACAACAAAAATGTACTGCGATGCGTAATTACATTCTTAAAAACTTGACAACTGTTAGCATTTCTTACACAGCTTTTAAACATTTTTTAATGATATATTTGTAGTCTCAAATGTGGTAAATAACAATTATCACTCACAATTGAGTAATTATTACAATTTATATTATTCTTATTGTTCTTTCATAAATAATCAAACAATATTAAAACACATTTATTACATAAAATCTAAAATACATTATTAAAACAGATATTATTATGCACACGCAGCAATCCCAATCAGTGGCGTACGCAGATTAGTAAAAGTATTTCAGAGGGGCATTTTTCACAACATCGGAATTTTTACCTAGTCCCGCTATAAATACTGTTACACAAATTCGGTGAATGATAAAATCTAAACATTTCGGGGAAACACCTGGAACTTTTTTTGAGTGATCTCCACTCCTATGTGGTATTGTTGTAATAAGTTAGTCACTGAACGTTGAGCAGTAAACATGGAGTGGGGTGATAAAGAAAATTGTATCGCTCAAATTGCATTACATAAAGTTGGGAAGACGACGGGAGACATTTTTAATATTTTAAAATCTTTGGGTATCAATCGCCAGTTTGTGTATCGCACTATTAATCGGTTCAAGGGTACTCAAGGTATTGAAGATCGGAAAGGAAGTGGTCGCCCGCGAACTGTACGAACTCCAGCAGTGATCAAACCGGTGAGTAAAATAATTCGGAGAAATCCACTCGGTAAACAAAAAATCTTGTCCAGGGAGATAGGTATTTCAACACGGTGTATGTCCCGCGTTATCAAATCAGACCTAACTGGGGGCTTACCGAAGAAGCACTGGTCACTTGCTTACTCCATCTCTAAAGGGGCCCATAGACGATCAACTTGGTTGTCAACCTTGTTGTCAACTTGCCATGTTGAAGGAGATGTTGAACGTCTGTAGGCAGATTGGTAGTTGCCATTTCATGTTGAAGCAACAGTTGAGTTGAGATCAAAAACTTGGAGTTGTGCTGTCAAGTTGTAGAAGTTTGTAATTGTTTTCGGTTACTGTCCATTGCTGTTTGGTCAGTTTTTATTGTTTTATTATTGTTTGTGCAATTACTGTTAATTTGATATGGCCAGTATTCCAAATAATCAAATCTGGGTGGATTTTTTTGATACATTAAGAGAACTCAGTCTTATTCCGAATAGTGCTGCGTACAGACGTACAGTCGTGTCAGTATTGTTTTCCTATAAGAAATTTATTCTAAAATTTCATACTTTTTCTCCATTAAAAAAGTTAGCTGAAAGTTAAGTGTAGTGAAGATGCCTGAGTGCTCTGCGTGTCGTATAGCCTTGACAAGGAAGGATCCGGCTCTTCAATGTAAGGGTGGATGTAAGCAACTGTTTCATCGGACTTGCGCCAAGATCCCCGAATCCTACAACATTGAACATCTCACTTCTCTGGGAATGAATTGGGTATGTACTGATTGCCAAAATCCTGAGAAAATACCCACAACTAATAAATCTAGTACAAATGACCATGTACTCGAGGCCATGAAAGAGCTTCAAAATGATATTGCCACAATTAAAAACCAACAAAGCGAACTACTTAAATCTGTTCAATTTTGTTCCAACAAAATTGATGATTTTGAGAAAAAAATTAATAGCTGGTCTTCAAAATTTAAAAAAATTGATGACCTTGAAATGAATGCGAACGTTACTAATGACAAACTCTGCGAGTTAGAGACACGAATTGACCAACTAGAACAATATTCAAGACGTGTTAATCTAGAAATACAAGGTGTTCCGTTAAAAAATAATGAGAATGTAAATAAAATAATTTTTGATATTGCCAATAAAATCAACTTCAACTTACAATCATCAGACATTGATACGGCCCATCGTGTACAAAGTTATAATAAAAATGCGTCTACAAAAAACATTGTTGTAAAATTTAATCACTATGATAAAAGGAACGAATTTTTAGCTGCATACAAGACTAACAGGAATATAAGTGCAGGTGATCTTGTTAACAACGCATCTTTAACTGATAAAATCTACGTAAATGAACATCTTACTCCAAAGAAGAAATCCCTATTTTTCGAAACCCGTTCACGGTGCAAATTAGTCGGCTATAAATATGTGTGGGTACGTGAGGCAAAAATCCTCGTTCGGAAAAATGACAACTCTAACATTTTTGCAATAAATCACAATGCTGATTTACAAAAAATTGTATAAAATATTAGCTCACTACCCTCTTTGTCTATTTACTTTTTCGTATAACTGTTTACTATGCAATGATAAGTGTTTATTACCAAAATGTTAGAGGTCTAAACACCAAAACTAATGAATTTTATCTGAATACTCTTCAGTCGGACTTTGATATTATTTGCCTCACTGAAACCTGGTTAAGTGATAATGTGCGTAGTGCGGAGCTTTTCGATGATCGCTATAATGTCTTTAGGCGTGATCGTACGAGTGAAACATCTAATAAAGTGAGTGGCGGTGGTGCTTTAATAGCAATTCACAATAAATATAATGCTGTTCAGAATTATAATTGGAAATCAAATAATGAAGATTTGTGGATTACTTGTACTCTAACCAGCTCTAAATTTAGGAAGTTACATATTTGTTGTGTCTATATTATACCAGGGGTTGACATATCACTTTTAAAAACGTTTAATGCAAGTTTAATCAATGTATGCACTGATAATCCAGATGACGTTATATTAATTCTAGGAGATTTTAATCTCCCTAATATTACTTGGCTTAATTATGATAATTGTAACTTTTTAACACCCTCCTTACCCAACGACGTAAAATCTGAGCAGTTTCTAGAAACAATGTCTCTCCTAAACTTACATCAATTTAACTTTTTAGTAAATAAAAACGATAGAATATTAGATTTGGTACTATCGAATGAATCAATTCATGAAATCACTACTACTAATTCGCCGTTAATAAAAGAGGACGCACATCATAGAACAATAATTGCAAATCTAGATTACAATTCTTGTAACGTGTCTAAAAAGATTATCATTCCTAGTCACAATTTTTATAAAGCCAATTATGATATTATTAATGATAAATTAAGTTTGATAAACTGGAATGAGTTATTTAATAATGTTGATACTAACACCGCTGTTAAACTCTTATATGAAAATATTAATAACATAATATGTCAGAATATTCCCCTAAAAAAGAAAAATAATCATAAATACCCGTCGTGGTACAGTAAAATAACCATTCAACTTATTAATAAAAAAATAAAGGCACACAAAAAATGGAAACTTTATAAAAATGTATCTGATTATTTACTATTTTGTAAACTTCGAAAAAATGTTAAATCACAAATTACAACGGATTATAAGACTTGGATTGATAATGTTCAAGAGAATGTCACTAAGGATACTAAATTTTTTTGGTCGTACGCTTCTAGTAAAAAAGGTAAAGGTTCCATCCCTGGTACCATGAAATATGAAGGCCACAGCCTTAATAATATATCAGATATATGCAATAGCTTCAACGAATATTTCCAAAAATCTTTTGAACCTACATCAAGTCAACAAAATCTCATTCCAAATCACAACTATAATACTTCTATTAATTTAAATAAAATTTCTTCAGACAAAGTTCTCTCAACTTTGATGGATATAAATATAAACAAAGGTTGCGGCCCAGACGGCATACCACCTGTCTTTGTAAAGTCATGTATGAATGTCCTTTATCAACCTTTAGCTACTATTTTCAATAAGTCCCTTAATGAAGGCATTTTTCCCGAAAAATGGAAAAAAGCAATAATTACACCCGTTTTTAAAAGTGGTTCAATAAATGAAATAAAAAATTATAGACCTATCTCCAAGCTATGCGTTTTCGGCAAAATTTTTGAAAAGATTATATCAACCTTTTTAACTAACAACATAAAAAATCTTATAATTCCCGAACAACACGGTTTTTTCCAAAAACGTTCAGTGATAACTAATCTGTTACCATACACAGAATTTTTGTTCAATGCTATTGACGAACATGACCAAGTTGATGTAATTTTTACCGACTTTACTAAAGCATTCGACAAAGTCGATCATAATATCTTAATTCACAAACTTATGAATTTCGGGATTCACGGCAATCTACTGAGATGGTTAATATCATATTTAAAAAATAGATCTCAAGCTGTTGCCATGAATAACTATATATCATCTTATGTTCCAATAACCTCAGGTGTTCCACAGGGGGCCTACCTGGCCGCCACCTTATTTATAATATTTGTTAATGATATCTCAAACTGTTTTCATTTCTCAAATTTCATGCTTTACGCTGATGATTTAAAATGTTATCTCAAAATCAATTCCCTAGAAGATTGCCGTAATCTTCAAAGTGACCTTAATAGATTGAACAATTATTGTATCAATAATAAATTATCTTTAAACATTAATAAATGTCATAAAATGACTTTCACACGAAAAATAAATAAATTAAATTACGAATATACATTATCAAATCAAATTTTATCTTGTGTGACTGAAATCAAAGATTTAGGCGTCATTTTTGACGCTAGGCTCAAATTTGATATTCATGTTAACAATATTGTAAATAAAGCCTTCAAAATGTTAGGTTTTGTTATGAGGACTTGCAAACCATTCAATAAAATTGAAAGTATTCTATGTCTGTATCGGTCTTTCGTAGTTTCACAACTAGAGTATGCGAGTGTTATCTGGAATCCCAACTATAAAAATTTAAAAAATAGAATTGAAAGAATCCAAAAAACATTCTGCAAATTCCTTAATTATAAATTTAAAAACGTAAAAATTGAATACAATACAAGCTTAATAAATTTCAACATAATTAAACTAGAGCAGCGTAGATTAATTAATGATATTTTGACAGTATTTAAAGTAGTAAATGATTATTATGACAATACTGTTCTTATTCAATTTTTCAATATAAATGTTCCAACCTACAATAACAGGAATACTTTACAATTTTATAACAGCAGATGTAACACTGTCCTAGGTCAAAATTCACCCGTTTATAGAATATTGCACAGTTTTAATTCATATTGTCAAAGCTCAGATGTCTTTTTCATGACTCTTCATGAATTTAAAAATGATGTATACAAATATGTACTATGTAATTGTTAAGTAGGTTAGTTTGTACCTTCTGTACTAATTTTCTGTACAAGCATTTTTATATATATGTTGTAGTGACATCCTGTTACTGGGATTTATCCTGTTGGATGTCCAAATAAAATAAATAAATAAATAAACTGCCCGAGCTGTAGAAAGTCAAATTTGACATTTTTAAGGATTGCAACAAAAAGATGAATGCGTGGCCAAAACTTTTAGATGTTTACAACCAAATTGAGCCAAATGCGAATGTTGACAGTCTTAAGAAAAGACTCACAAATATAAGAATATACTCAAAACTTTGTTTATAACACTGCAAGTCTAAATGATAATTGTTCCCAAACTTTGTGGCGATATAGCGGTGAGCAATTTTAAATCCTCGAAGCTCTGCCCGCTAGCTAAAAACCGCAGGGTTGCGGAAAGCCTTTCATTCGCAGTTATAGTAATTCTTATGTTTGTGACTTTATTTTTAATAAATGGTCGCACTTTATGCAACAATTCATCGTAGGTTTTACTGTCCATTCTTAAAAAGTTTTTGAAATCATCAGGTGCAGTGACGAGTAGTTCACTCATTAAATTGGAATGAGAAAATTGGGCACGGTTTTGATACCATTCCTTTGACCAAACTTTTCTCTTTTTGGAGGACGCATCTCATCTTCACACAACTCGTTTAAAACTAGAAACAACAACGAATCCTCACTCATTTTTCATTAACCAACTACCCATAGAAAATAATAGAAAGCAGCAACAGAAGTCACCCGGCAAATTCAAGCCGATACAAAATCCTCGGAAATGATGTTTACAACTTGGTTGCCAACAGCTCATTTCGTCTGTGGCAATAGCTGACAACAAGGTTGACAACCAAGTTGATCGTCTATGGCCCCCTTAAGGGACATCAGGAAGACCAGAGATAAACAACTTATGCACCGGTTTGCAGACAACATGCATTGCAAAATACTTTTTTTCGATGAAAAAATTTTCAACATCGACCAAAATGATCGGGTGTATGCACATTGTTCTCGAGAGGCGGCTCAAGTCATTCACAGAATTCAGAGAAGTCATCATCCAGCATTTGTGACGGTTTGTTGGGGTGTCTCGTATGACGGGGTTACTGAGCTACATTTATATGCTCAGGGTGTGAAGACAAGTGCAAAATCATACCAAAAAGACATTTTAGACAAGGTCGTCAAGCTTATTAATGAGACCATGTATAATTCTGGTCATTGGATCTTCCAGCAAGATTCTGTTCTAGCTCACAAGGCAAAGTCCACACATCAATGGCTGGAAAATCACACACCGGAGTTCATTAATTGAAACTTGGCCGTCTGGAAACCCAGATTTAAATCCGCTAGACTACAAATTGTAGTCAGTGTTGCAGGACATGGCCTGTAGCAGACGACATCCAAATTTGGAGAGTCTAAGCAATCGTTCAAGAAATCAGTGGCAAATTTTCCAAACAATATCGTGGGTAAACTACCATTGATGATTAGCCGTTACGTTTAAAGGCTTGTGTGAAAGCGAAGAAGGGGGGGGGGGTATTTTGAATAAGACATTTATTTTCATTTAATATAATATATGTGTAACTGCAACAATATAAATAATCATTTGTAACGTGCTCTGCTTTTTATTAAAAGCCAAACAGTTTGTAACAATATTTATGGCAGGACTAGGTACGTATTGAAAAAGCGCGCAATTTTGAAATGTGGTGATTATAATATAGTTCTTTTCGATCAGTCGGGAGGGGAGGGGGGGGGGGTGAACGAGTTCATTTTGAACGCAAAATTTATAACACACATTAAAAACACTACTAATTACTCTATAAAGTGTCATCAGCAAGACCACGTTTCGCCCGTGAGCTTTTGGAGTAACTGGACGCAGACTAGAGCAACATATTGTACACAAATGAGTCGTAGTTTAGTTTAAAATATTCGGATACGTTCAGAACACGCGTTCTCGCCCATCTGGAGATAATAATAGTAATGATAAATGTCAGGGCGGGAGCGAGCGTCTTTGGCGCCATTATGCAAGATTTAATGAAACGCCCCCAGAGAAGGCTAAATTTTAAGTGAAGGCTAAAAATAAAGGTCTTCACTTCTAAATTTCAAGTGAAGACTTAAAAAAAGGTTCTTCCTTCTAAATTTCAAGTGAAGACCTAAAAAAAAAGGTTCTTCCTTCTAAATTTCAAGTGAAGACCTAAAAAAAGGTTCTTCCTTCTAAATTTCAAGTGAAGACCTAAAAAAAGGTTCTTCCTTCTAAATTTCAAGTGAAGACCTAAAAAAAAAAAAGTCGTCACTTCTAAATTTTAACCCTTTCGCTGCTCCAACCGTATATACTCGTAAATAAAAGTGTGGCCCGATACGCTCCGAGCGAGTTAACTCGCGCCGTGTTTTAAATTGTTCCCTGCTCAACACGACTATTCGCGCTGGGTATCACAAACAGTTCAAGTACCTGCGAGCACGTTGCGTTGGTATACGTTGCTGTGCCGTTCAATTCAGTTAAATAGGGTCTTACATTCATTATATCTACTTATTTATATTGATTTTATATAAATATATATGGTAAGTATATTATAGTTTATTCCAGTTCGGTATATTGAACTAGATTACTATACTCTATCTCAGAAAGACTGATAGTAATAAAATTTATTATTTGTAAAAAGTTATTGTTTTTTCACACAGAAGCGGCCCACAAAATATGAATAGTTCGAAACGAAATATTGTTAAAAACAACCGAGTGTGCCGCACAAATTATATGGGAATACGAACTAGGGTTAAACACAATAGATCATAAAAATGTTACCCTAAAATTTTGAGGAAAAATATGGTCACAGGGGTGCGTTTAATGATATGATAAATATGGTCACAGGCGTGCGTTTAATAAAATGATAAATAGTAATAGAGAAATACACAAAACCAATTTAAAGGTGTTTAAAATGTGCACGCCACTGGTAACTGCCTGACAAAAAGATTTATTACTATCAGGCTTTCTGAGATAGAGTATAACTCTTTGTAAGTTTCATAGTTAGTATAGCATATAGGTAAATATGTAAACAAATATTTTTTTAAATAAAATCTTTTTGATTGTATTTTTGTATTCATTCACTCACATTACATTTTTTCCTAACATTAGTCATATCGTCACCATCATTCATTCTTACATGTCATGAAAACTTACACAAAAAGTTCAAGCCAACTGCTCTACACGAATAAACTCGCCATCGCCGAAATATGTGCGCACAGCGAGCACGAAATCTCAAAGCGTATTGCGCAGTGAAAGGGTTAAGTGAAAACTAAAAAAAAGGTCTTCATTTCTAAATTCCTTTAACCTTGACGCGCCCTCTGGCATCAAGCGCCCTAATGCCTTGCTTACCTTGCTTACCGCATTCCTCCGGCCCTGATAAATTTAATGTAATAAAAATTGTCATTCAATTAATTCCTGTCTAACTGTCCTGTTACTAAAAACAATATCAGGGGGGCGCCACAATTTTTTTACAGAAGTCGCCTTACATGTCATCTGCGCCCTTATATGTTCTTTAAATACCTCAGGGTTAATAACTTGTATAAAAAATACATACTTGTCTAAATACATAAACACGCAAAAAAGAATGCTTGAAAAACGTATTTCACAAAATAATAAGTTCTTTTAATTTCCTTTTTTCATCTTGTTTATTTCAAATGTACATTTTGTTTTAACCGTTGTATACAAAATTTTATTTGTAGTTTTATAGCATTATCTGCTAATCTTTTAAAGCGAAAAATGAAATGGGGTTTGTTTTAATCCTTCAAAATGTTTTTTTGCACTTTTTATTTAATAAAGTATTTAATGCAGTAACAGTTTAGGTTAAAATGATGTTCGCCACATTTGGTTTAACAAATCGGTTTACGAATTACCTCGAATTGTTTAAATAAACGGACATTTAAATATGAATAAAGTAAAATGGAACAAATCAACTGTAAAATCTGAACATTAAAAATAATCTACTACACAGTAAAATAGGACAATTGAACAGTCATTTCTGAATATTAAAATAACTTTTAATCGAAAAGCCGTAAAGCGTGTTCTACATTATACTTTATTCGTCAATTTTTTAAACTTTTTTCTTGGAACTAGAAGTTGTCAAAGTTTTAATACAATTTTTTCAATTTTTTGGTAGAGAATGAAATTCTTACACGTGTTTCAGTTCATTTAAAGTACCAACATAAAAATATAATTCATATCTTGTCAAGTGTTATAAACCTAGCAGCTATCTATATATATATGGGGTTTTTTATTTTTATGATTTTTTTTTCTTTCATTTATATGAATATTTGGGCAGGTACAGGGGGCACCCTTAAGCTAACTTTTGAAATATCTCCCTTATTATTGACTTAACAGCAAAAACGTATATAACAAAAATTGCTTATAATAAGAAATCAAATCTTTTTTGTTGTATATACTTTTTCGATTGGATGAATATTTGAGTTACCCAAAAACTAAAATCTTGAAATATCTGACTAATTATTTACTTTACATCAAAAATGTGTATGAAGAAACATTTTTTTTACCGACCGCCACCATATGTAAGGAAGGTATTGTGATCATACCGATTTTGACATTTCGAGATTTCGATGGATCTCCACGAATTGAGGTCCCTACATAACGTTTGACTATTTTTAGCATGATGTTTGTCGGTCTGTCTGTCTGTCTGTTTGTCTGTCTATCTGTCTGTCTGTCGGTCTGTTTGTCTGTCGGTCCGTGTACACGTGCAGAACAAATTCGGCTAAAAAGATTTTTATGAAACTTCATATTTAAGCTGTTGACATCAATGGCACGAGTTGATCAACTTTTGGTAAAAATCGGTTAACTAGATATGGGAGTTAACTCGTATCGGTTTTAAAATTTTTGCGAATATTTCTATACAGAGAAATATTTCGAAAAAATTTATTTAACAAATGTTGCTATAAAAGCAATAACTAACAACTTTTATTTGAGACATTTTTTGATAAAGCAGCATAAATTAAACATGTACTTTGTGATGGCGTACGGTCCTGTGGTGGCCACAGCTGATTTTTCTTCTCTTCATTGCAGTTTTTAATAATAGATATATTTGGGAAGCTAAGGGAGAACTACTAATATCTCACTTATTATTTACATAACATCAAAAATATAATATCTTTGAAATTATTTTGCAATGGTCAAATATTAATGCGACACCGTTATTTTGGACGTTTGCCATTGCTGATAGTACTAGGCTAGAATAGTACAATATAATGAGTATTAGTATCAAAAGGATATATTATTTCATGAGGTATATAAAATTCTTTCGGACGTTTCGGAAACAGATCGTTGAGCAGTTTCCGAAAGAGTGGTTTTGTATTCTTATGTTTATTTTTTATATTTTTTTTGTATTATATGTTTATTTTTTATCGTATGATGTGCACGTGCTTTTTTGGTCTATTGATTTTCAATATATAGTTCCTCTAACTAGTTAAAATAAATATAAATTTTGTGCGTACAGTGTTTCTATAGTGTTGTGAGTGCAGTTAGAATTTTGTTTCTGACACTATATCGTTTATAAAACTCTTTTTTAACATTTAAAAATATACAGTAGTGTGTAATAAGGTTGCATTTTGCATGAATAACTCATTAGCTACCTGTTCAAGTGTGCAATTTGTGACGTCATCTAACTTAAGTTACAAGATTGGACAGTTGTTGAAGGCTGGTTTATATTCTAATGCAAAATGGCGCCGATTTGTTTCAAGTGTAAAGAGACTATAAACTGTTCTGGATTTGCTGAATGCACTGAGTGTAACAAACTTTTTCACTTCCAATGCTCCACCAATGAACCGTCTTACCGTAAAGCGAAAACTTGGAAATGCCAATTTTGTGTAACAACAAGGTCTAGAAGTAATATAAATCCGGATATAAGCTCTGAACTACATGAAATCAAAACTATGGTGCAAAACTTAACAACTAAAATGAACAGTTTTGACGACATAAAAACGGAAATGGAAGTGGTAAAAAATTCACTAAATTTTTTATCAAATAAATACGATGAAATGGTGGTTGAACTGAAACTAGAGAGAGAAGAAAATGTCAAATTAATAAAAAAGCAAGCTGTTATGGAAGAAACATTAAATGAGAAAGATAAAAAGATCAAGACGCTTGAATATCAAGTAATTCAGTTGGACCAGTACACCAGAAATAGAAATATCGAGATTCACAATGTTCCTGTTCGTGCTGGAGAAAATTGTATACATCTTGTGAGTGAAATTGTGAAAGAACTTCAGCTAGACATAACTGAAGAAGATGTCGACGTTGTACATCGTTTGTATCAGCCTCAGCATTTTAATAATCCAGCGCCAATTATCGTGCAGTTCACCTCAAGGAAGAAAAGGGACCTACTGTTGGCTACAAAGAGGCTTATAATCACGAAAAATAATATTTGCAATCTAAATATCGGTGCAATAATATACTTTAACGAAAATTTGAACCGCAGTATTAGGTACCTTTTCTCTCAAACCAGGAAGCGTGCGAGAGTTTACAATTTTAAGTATGTTTGGTGCAAACATGGGATTGTTTTTACTAGGGCGTCTGATTCATCTGAAACTAAGGTCGTTAAATCACTCCAAGATTTGAACAGTATTATGGGACCTGAAATAACTCAAGTAACTGAATAAAATTCAGTCAATTCAGTTATAAATTACAAATCATTAATATACAATATTTATAAAAAATGGCTGTCATTAATAATTTACAAAACTTTTTCTTTGAAATAGATAAAAATAAATTGAACACAGTGGATGTTTTTAACTTGCAAGAATTTAGCGAAAATATAAATAATTTCAGTAAAAACAATGTAAATAATCAACAGCTAAAAATTATGCATTCTAACATAAGGAGTTTAAACAAAAATTTTGATGAACTGTCGCTAATGTTAACTGAACTAAATAAGTCAATTAATAGTCAATCTTCCGCAATAGATATTATAGTTTTGTCAGAAACATGGCATGTAAATAATAAAGATCTCTTTAATATTAATGGTTATTCATTATACTATAACGAGAGCAAATTTAATCAAAACGATGGGGTGGTAGTTCTTATTAAAAGTACATTAAAATATACTGTTAAAATCATAAGTTTCGAACCAAAATATAACATTATGAGAATTATAATAAACATAAATGGCACAAAAGTAGGTTTAACAACTATTTATCGTCCGCCGGAAACTGATTGTAAATGGTTTTTGGACAACTTCAAAAATTACATTAAGGACTATTGTAAGAATTTACATGAATTTGTCGTAGGAGACATCAATATTAATATCCTAGATCAAAATAATAATATTGTTTTAGAGTATCTGAATATTATGTCGGATTGGGGATTTTTCCCTTATATAAACAAGCCAACTCGTGAAAACAACTGCTTAGATCATATATTTGTAAAGACAGAAGTAAATAAATTCAAATATTTTACAATTATTTCACATGCAAAAATTACAGACCATACACCTATCTTTCTTCAGGTAAGTACAGATTTTGAGCTAAAAGTAGATAAAAACACACATAACGAACGACATGAAAGAAATAAATATAAAAAAATGGTTTACGTGGATTATGAAAAGTTAAATTCTAAATTAACAAATATTAATTGGGAAGTTATAAATAAAATGGATATTGATGAATCGGTAGATTTTCTTATAAATTCAGTAAATTGCTGCAAGGAGGAAAGTAGTTTTTGTAAAACAGTTCCGGTTTATAAGAAAAAAAGTCCATGGATTACCGCTGCTTTAATCAAATCGATGCATATTCGAGACAAATTATATAAGGCCACCCTAAAATATCCGATTGATATCAATACAATAAAGATGTACAATCATTATAAAAAAATAATTCCATGTTTAATTCGAAAATTAAAAAATAATTACTATAAAAGCAAGATAGAGGCGGCTGGCAATGATAGTAAGAAAACTTGGCAAGTAACTTATGAATTTTTAAATAAACAAAAAAATAATACATCAAATAATTATTTTACAGATGATAACAAGACCTTAAGTGATGTTGATATTGCCAATTTATTTAATAAACATTTTACCGATATTGGCCCTTCTTTGGCTCAGTCTATTAACTGTAATAAAAACGCACAAGACACAATGCTTAGAAATATTCCAGTTAATTCAAATAGTTTTTTCCTAAATTCCACAAACACTATTGAAATAGAGGATACTATCAAAACTTTAAATAATAAAAACACAAATGATCCTGATAATTTATCCAATGCATTTATTAAAAGAATTGGTAGCAGTATTTCTAATCCACTTAGCATAATATTTAATCAAATTTTTACAAATGGATATTATCCTAAAAAATTTAAAATTGGGAAAGTTATACCATTACATAAATCAGGAAATAGTAATGATCTGAACAATTTTAGGCCAATATCATTAACTTCAAATTTATCTAAAATTTTGGAAAAAATAATTAAGCGGCGATTACTATCCTTCTTAAATCAAAATAACATACTGCACTCTAACCAATTTGGTTTTACAGAAAATAAAAGCACCACTGATGCCATAATACATTTACTAAAAGATATCTATACCTGTGTAGACAAAGCGAACCCATGTTTAGCTGTCTTTCTTGATCTTAAAAAAGCTTTCGATACAATAGATCACAACTTACTACTGAATAAATTAGAAAGATATGGGATAAGGGGTATTGCTCTGAATTTATTTAAGAGTTACCTGGAAAACAGGATACAGTATGTTGATTTTAAAGGCACGAGTAGCGTAAGAAATAAGGTCACCTGTGGAGTAATGCAGGGAACTTGTCTAGGACCAATTCTTTTCATTATATATATAAATGACCTACTGCAACTGCAAATTTTTGAAGGAAACCTACTTTCCTATGCAGATGATACAGTACTTTTTGTTGAGGGTAAATCGTGGCTAGATATTGAAAATAGCACTACAAAAAACTTACAGTTAATGAAAAATTGGTTTGATACAAATAAGCTCTCAATCAATTTCTCAAAAACGCACTTTTTAACTTTTACTTCTTACAGTATTACTCAGCCGGATCTAAATTACCTCAAGTTTCACGAGATGGCTTGTAAAAGACATGATTGTTTATGTGATAAAACTATAGAGAAAAAAAATGTAACAAAATATCTTGGTTTGTATATAGATCAACATTTAAGATGGAATGCACATATTGAAAACCTAGCAAACAATCTAAGAAAATTAACTTTTATTTTTCGTAAATTGTCTCAAATACTTCCCGTTAGTAAACTAAAAGTTGTGTATTATGCATTGACAGAATCAGTTATTGGCTATGGAATACTAGGCTGGGGTGGGGCAGGTAAACAAATAATTAGAAATATCATAATATTACAAAAGAGAATAGTTAAAATAATTCATAAAAAAAATAGAAGATACCCATCCAAAAATTTATTTCATAACTTCTCAATAAGTCACGTATCGCAAATATACGCATCAGCTATATTAAAATATTTGTATAAAGACAACAGTTCATTAAATTTTCCCGAACATACTTATAATACGCGAAGTCAAAATCAAGCACGGCCCAGCAAATTAAATAAAGAACTGGGCAAGGCAAGTTTCCTTTATTATAGCCATAAGGTGTATAATGAATTTAAAACATACACCAATAGCCAAGATATTTTGTTACACAATAATAACTATAAAAAAATTATAAAACTCTTCGTAAGAAACCTTACGGAAGATAAATTAAAAATCATATTTAAAAACTTTTACATATCGGATTGAAATAATCAAACGTAAATTATAACAAATAAAAACCCCGATTATTGTGTTTTGTGCTCTCAGTTTTGGTCAAGTTTGCGCTCAGTTTTGTATAGTTTGGTATAATTAATTGTATATGTATGTGAAATGTTTATAAATTTATTACTGTATATTATTATTATACTGTTGTAAGATATAGACCATTAAAGTGCAAATATCAGAATGAAACCACACACAGACCTCTACAGGCCTCAGTGGTTATTTAGATTGCCTTGAAATGGCACTTTGTCTTTATTTATATAATTATTGTTTTACTTATATATTATTTTATGTGTAATAAGTTTATAAAAAATAAAGATTATTATTATTATTATTATTATTATTATTCTGAAAATTATTGTCTGTTCTACTTGAAATTGAAATCACACTTATCATCTACGTTATAGCAAAAATAAACATTACAAAAACCGTACGAGTACGGGTACGACAGTTAGTTTGTATTATATGTATTAAGGAAAAAGCTTATTTATCTATTAAATATAATATGTTGATAACCCAAATGCGCTATAAAGTGTATTTTCTTATTGAAATTAAGATAACTTAACTCGACATTTTGCCCCTAAAACGGTATTAAAATTATTTATGGATAGTAATAAATTTCATTGAGAATATCACTATCTCTGATATATAACTGTTTTTGATTGAACTAAATCGTTGAGTGACTTCAAACTTTTATTTGATTTGTGATAGTCTTCATTGATTTCCGAGTATACTTGAAGGCTGAGTAGAATGTTTCAGGGATTTCGCCTTAATTTCATCAAACGTCACATGTCACCCTCGGGGTTTTCAAAAAGTCGACTCGAGAACAGTCCTGACAAAATAAAATTAAATTAAAAAACAATGACATGTCTATTGCTTTTTCACAATTTTGATGGTTGACTGTTACAATTAGAATTGTTAGATATTTTGAAGCGTTAATTAAAGCTAACTAATTAATAAAGTACACCAATTAGCGGTCCACAACAGCATACATTTTACAAAATAAAATAGAACTTTTTGAAATTCTCGCGCAACATTTGCTAGATTGATAAACTTTTTTGTTGTCATGTTGGTTAATCTGTCTTTGAAGACTGTAGACCAGTGGTACTCAACCCGGTCCCTACCGCCAACTAGTGGGCGGTAGGACTTTTTTGGTGGGTGGTAGGGGTTTTGTCCAGTGCTGGCTACTTTCCATTTTTTTTTAAATTTAATTGACGTTTTAAAAACGTCTTAATGTTTTTAAAAACATTAAAATTGAAATTTTTTAAAGTATTATTTAAAAAAATTTCATAGCATTATTGAAAAACATTTTCATTAAGTTTTCATAAAATTCTTTACTGTTTGTAGTTAAATTACTCAAAATATACAATTTTTATCGCCCGCGCATAAGTTTAGTTCACTTTACGTGAAACTAAATGGCGGTTTTGCAGCTAAATTTTGCGAAAGTATTTGATAAGTTATTATTATTATACAACAGGTGGGCGGTATGAAAATTTTTCTACCAATAGAGATGCCAAAGTGGGCGGTAGGTATGAAAAGGTTGAGTACCCCTGCTGTAGACTGTCTCACTTGGCAGCCATAGGGCCAGTATTACCATGCAAGTCTAAAAGCCCGATTAGCTGAACTAAGATTAACTCTTAAACTAAGTTTAACAAAAAAACGCACATTACAATACAACCTTAAACATGGTTTCAGAAAACGCCGTTTGTGTTTCAGTTGGTACACGTTTTCGTAGTGCCAATCGCTAAACACGGAAATCACCAACCCCTTATTTTCTTACAAAAGTAAGAAAATATAACCGAAAAAGGTTATATTAGATATTTTGTGGTTATATTATACGTCAAATTTGCTTACTGATTTGTTTATTTACCATTATGGATTTGTTTCGTGGAGAATTAACTGCTGATGAAGGTTTTTTTTTTTGGATTAGTTGAGAATGTGGGGTGAGAAACTGGTAGAGATGTTCATGACAATTTTGTAGATATTTGTAAGTGGTGTTAGTAACATTGATATTCTCTTACTAACTTTTATAGCATAATTAAAATTTTTGATTAATTTAAGTTATCCATATATTATTATATATTTCTAATAAAACTATTAGAAACTTCTATTTTTTATTTACTCACGTGGGCTCAAAACACAATAATAGTAAAAAAAATCACAATATTAAGTTTATTTATTATACGAGTTCGTATATTTTCAATAAATCAACTAGGTAGAAGCAATTTTAATTTTAAATAAATATCTCACTTTTATTAGGTATTATTATTTTTGCCACGTCTGCGATGTGGCCCGGGGCCCCTTACTCGACAGGGGCCCCTAAGCTGGAGGCCCTTTAAGTTCATGCCTTAATTCGGTACTGGTTTTATGCATCATATTTTTTACGTTAATATTAATTTATTATAAAATATGGTGACAATAAAATATCATATATAAAAGGTTTTAATTATTCTAATTGTTTTATTTTAATAATAATAATAATAACAATTTTAATTTTATACTCTTTATCGATTTTTTTTTCATATTCCTTTTGAATTATTTCAATTTTTTGGTCATATTCTTCCCTTCTATTTTTTATATTGAATATTTTTTCTTTTATAATGCATCGTTTCTGCAATTTTACTGGATGTATCTTCACAGCCGTCCAGAGTTTACCCACTCTTAAACGGTTGTTGTCGTGTTGTCGGTCGGTTAGCCTACCGACCCTTTTAAACTTAGATCAGGGCTAACGCCGAATGGTAATGCACCATTTTTGAAGTCAATCTTGGTTTACCGTTAAACTTGGTTTTAACTCTGGTGGTAATACTGGCCCAAAGAAGAGGGATCAAAGAATACGCATTAAATTTTGTGTGCAAAAATTAAATCAAGTGCTGTAAGTAGTGGAAATGTAGCAGAAGTCATTTGGTGAGTCGAGTATAAATGAACGAGCTATTTACAAATGGTATAAAAGCTTTCAAGATGTCCCTGAATCAGTTGAAGATGATGATAGAGTTGGGAGACCCAGACCAATCACCGGAAAAAACGTGGAAGAAGTTAAGAAAAATATTTTTGATAACCGTCTTACAATTAAAGTGGTTACTGAAGTTGGTATATCGTATGGTTCATGCGAAGAAATTTTCACTAATGTTTTGGGCATAAGGCGAGTGGAAACAAAATTTGTTCCGAAATTGTTAAATTTTGAACAACAAATGTATCGTAAAGAAGTCGGTCAGGAAATGATGTATGATGTCGTCAAGGACTCAACATGCTCCAGCACATCATAACGGGTGACGAGACGTGATGTTACGGGGAGGGGCCTCTGAAGAGGTCCTCAGGTCCCTAACGGCGTGATATTCAGGAGGAACGCTCCCTCGTCTCACCCGTCAACAATCTACCTGCTTAGCTCAGACGAGTAGAGTTCACAGTGTACCGACTTGGCTTGAAGAGCCTAACCCTTAACTAAGTCCACTCTGAAAATATAAAAGGGGGTGTCTACAAATAATACCATGGGGTGAAAGTTAAGCATTTATTGAGAAATACAGGCAAACGGTATATCAAAAAGCATGAAATGGAACAGATATATGATGTGAACATATATCATGAAAGATAAACAACAGAGTTACAATATTAAAGGGATGGCTGAGCCTAACACTCCAAACTCTTCCTCTATAACGTATATTACGGCCAGACTCCAGCGGTATATAATTGGCGTGCGCCAGCGTCCACTCAGCTCTCTGGTCGGTCGCTAAAATCTTAAATGGGGAAAAATATGAATTCCGTAACCACTGTGAAATGACTCCAGCGGCTATCAGCTGTCCAGGGCAAGGTAGAAGGCCACCAGCCCAGTCTAGAGGTAGATGTGACTATGCAGGGTGGTCCTGTAAATACCAATATCTATGTACGGCCTGAATTTTTATACGGCGCCAGTCACCTCGCTTCTATTGCCCTAAATTCTGGAAGAAAATAAGTCCCCCAAGGGAAAGGAATAGAGTTCTCGTAATAGAAACACCAATGTACTCAATAACAAAATTTATTAACAAACATAATATTATTATTCACAAAAATAATCAACAAAAAAAATCAACTGTAACTCTAACAACAAAATCAAAATACCTAGCAATGAATCCGACTCGCCAAAACAATTTGTATCCAAACAAAACTCAAACTTTACTTAATAATCAAATTATTCAATTACTCAAAAATATTTAATATTACCAAAACAATCTAATAACAATAAGGAAAATTACTAGTTAAATATTCTCTTCGATGTTTGGAGTAGTACAAAATCTATTACTCAAAAATATTTAATATTAAACCAAAAATATTGATAGTTAAATACTCACAAACGGACAAAAGAAAAACAATTGAATATTTAACCGGTAATTAATTACAGTTTAAACTTTAAAAAAAAAGCTGAGGTACGCGTCCGGCGGACTCAATTCAGCGTGCAGCGAGTTGGTTGCGAACTTCGCGTGTAGCGAGTCCGTGTTGCGACCCCGCGTGTAGCGGGTCGTGGAACAACCCCGCGTGTAGCGAGTTGTTAGGAGAGCTCAGTTTGTTGCGAGCTATACTGACCAGATGAAACTGGTAGCTGTCCAGAGTTTGGAGCTACTATTTATACATATTATTGACGTCATTTGGGGAATTCCCGGATTTCAGCCAATAAGGGTTTAACTCCGCCCATTGATAGGGTCATTTTTGGCAATACCTGCTAAAAATGCGCGGGTTAAGTTAATTAGCGGTTTCAGGTGTCGGCACGAATCATGCGGTCACGATGATGTGAAAAAGCGCGCGGTGCGACCACCGGCACGCGTGCAATCTGCGGTAACAGTGAGTATACGGTTATGATATCGAAACAAAGACTCGATCATCTCAATGGCAGCTTCCAAATGAACTAAGACCCAAAAAAGCACGCTAAGTTCGATCGAATGTTAAAGTTCTTCTAACTGTTTATTTCGATTATCGTGGTATTGTGTACCATGAATTTTTACCGCAAGGTGTTACAGTTACGAAAGAATTCTATTTGAGCATATTGCGTCGGCTGCGTGAAGCAATTCGTAGAAAACGGAAGGATTCATGGAAGGACAATTGTTGGAAATTGCACCATGATAAGGCGCCAGCTCATACTTCATTGCTTGTTCGAGTTTTTCTGTCCAAAAATAGCACTGTAATGATACCGCAACCACCCCTATTCACCAGATATGGCCCCAGGTGAGTTTTTCTCTTCCCAAAAATGAAAAAAACAATGAAAAGAACAATGAAACGTTTTACGACCATTGCAGAAATAAAAGCAAAATCGCTGGAGGAGGTGAACGCTAAACGAAAAACTGCGTTTCAGAAGTGTTTTGAAGATTGGAAAAAACGGTGGCATAAGTGCATTATATCCGATGGGGACTATTTTGAAGGGGACAGCACAAAAAGGGATGAATAAATAAATATTGTTTTGATCACACCTCGTATATTTGATGTTCAGAAGTTACTGTTGAACTGTCGTATTTTAGTATTCAGTAGTTTATTTTTAATGTTCGAAAGTTACTGTTGTAAAATTAAACTAAGAAACTAAATTACCAAAGATGTGCACTGTTCTAGACAGTTTATTTAATATGATGCCGGTACAAGTTTTACCGGTAAATGGCCCGTCAGTTAGAATAAAAGAAGAGTAGGGTAAGCGTTTTGAAATTCTAAGAAAAAATTACCGGAGATTTATTCATACATTTTTTAGTAAGTTTTGTACACGAAGTGAAGTAATGCACGGGATAAATCTTAAACGAGGTTATGTTTTATATTTCAAGTTACAATTTTATATTTTATTTTCGTATGTGCAGTTTCGTTAAGGTCGATATGGTCTACATCTAAAAAATGATGGAATGGTTGAAAGTGAGCACAATGGTGTGAGCCGAAAAAGTACAAACCGAATATTTGATATTTATTTATGCAAGATTTCGAAAAAATTTTTTTGAATTTATGGAAAAAATGATGAATGAAAGCTCTTAATATTTAGATAAACAGATGACAAAATACTGTTCATTTTTCCCCGATTAAATCAAAAAAAAACCCCAGCCATTCAGCTTTCGGGCCCTGTTAACCAACTTTACTTACGAAAGCCAGAAATGTATGAAAAATCACACTTCAGTTTTTTTTTTTCTTTTAAGGTAGTTTGATTTATATAATTGGTAGTCGAGGTTTTGTGCTGGTTACATCTTTTTAGGGTTTTGTAGGCATGACCATCAGAAAACCCTTATAACGTCACTCATCTGTCTGTTTGTAAGGTAGAAATTGTAACCAAAAGGATTAACATAGATGAAATATTAACATAGTTGAAATTTGGCATGCTTATACAACTTCTTGACTCACATGTAGAGAGTACTGAGAGTTCAAAAAACACATCCCGAGATAAATATAAACAAATATGTATTTAATAAAAAAAAAATATTTTTTTTTAAATTTTGATTGGTATATCAAATGAAACCTCTTAAAGCGTGGATCAACAGGCAGATTTTTATTTTTGATAAATCATTGGGGATAATCAAAAAGGATTTTTACCAAAAATATGTCAAAAATCTTTTGTCCCCCACCCCATCTCCCACAGGGACTAATCTAAAAATCTGAAAAAAAAATCTCCATAATGTACATTAATAGGTACCGGAATACTTCAACAGGAATTTTTGATCAGATTAATTTTTCGAAAAATGTAGATTTTTTTGTGAATAAAATAAAATATTATTTTAAAATTTATTGTGTGGTACCAAAAGAAAGCTTTTAAGACGTATATTAAGGAACGAAAGGTTTGTTTTTTTTTTTAATTAGTTTTTTTTTAACATAATTTTATCCAGAAATGTGCTAAAAAAGTTCTTATCCCGCACCGTTTTACCCAAAGGGGTTAACTAATATTCTAAAAAAATTATAGGTAAAAAATTGGTACATTGATCTAAGCCGGAAACGTAAGAGAGGAATTTTTTATCAGATTGCGTTTTTGAAAAATATTGCAGTTTTTACATTTTAGACAAAAAAAAACTTTCTTTTCTATTCACGGCTAAAGTATGGCTAATAATGTTATAATTTTTTTATATTTATGGCTAAGATAATGTGTGTCTTTTCTTGAAATTAAAAATATAATAATTTTTTTTAACAGCCGAGGACCTAGTTCATATGTGTACCCTACGCATATGAACACCACATTACACTCTACACTGTAGAGTGTAGTGTGTAGTGTTCAGTTATTTTATTATACTATTATACGTTGTGATTTAACTTTTTGTTTGAATTACTTTAAATATTTGTTTTTAAGGTACCGGACAGGAATAAAGCATTTATAGTAATAAAATACTTATAAAACAAATAACACATTAGCGAACGGCGTGGGCGAGCTCGTTAAATCACGCAGTTCTGACTGGTAAAAACAGTCTGAATTGTGAAGTGGCTGGTTCAAGTCTCCGTTGGTGATATTATTCGGACGAGAATAAAATGTTAACATTACTCTCATTTTCACAATCATTCACCCCTCATCCAGATGTAGGAACTCGCCCCTGGCATCGGCGATTAGCATTCGTTGCAGAAATAGGCAGATGTAAAATAAATAAAATTAAAATAACACATTGTTAATAGTGAGAATACGTTTCTGAAATTGAAAAAAATGAAGCCAATTATCAATATATTTTTTAATAATCTAATGAAGACTTGAATACGAAGCAAATGTAGAAAAAAATATTTAAATTTTGTTTAAAAAAAGTAAATGGAAGCTCTTAGTATTCAAATAATGAATACAAGTGATTATCAAAAAAACTGTTGATTTTGATGTGATTATAGAACAAATATTCCTAGATATCCAGTATTATGTTGGCTTCTTACATTTATTAAATACCTACAAAACCCTGAAATGTGCGAAAACTCACACTTCACTTCATTTTTTAGGGTTTTGTAGGTATGACCAAAAAACCCTTATACCGTCATTTTGTCGTCTGTCTGTCTGTCTGTCTGTCTGTCTGTTCGGTAAAAATTGTAGCCAAACGGCTAAACCTAGAGAATTTGGCATGCTTATACAACTCTTTGACCCGCACATAGGAAAAATACTAAAACATCTAAAAAACATACCCCCCTAAAAATATAAACAAATATGTGCTCATCGAAAAAAAAATATTTTTTTGTAATTCTGAGTAGGGTATCAAATGAAAGCCCTTAGTACGTGGATTAACGATCAAATTTTTATTTTTGCAAAATAAATTATTTTGATGCGATTTTTGCCAAAATTGTGCAAAAAAAATTTTGTCCCACACCCTGTAGCCCAGATGGTTTAAACTAAAAATCTAAAAAAATTCTAAGTAATGTATATTGGTGTGAACCGAAATAGTACAACAGGATTTTTTGATCAGATTATGTTTTCGGAAAATAACGCATTTTTTGTGGTTTTTGGTTCACAAGTACAAAAGTTATACCAATGTAAGACACTCACATGCAAGGCGTGTGCGATAGCTTAATGGGTTAGAGCACTGGTGTGAAACGAAGGGTTTCGAGTTCGAGTAGGGAGTGAATTTTATTTTTTCTGTTTTTTTTTTTTGCATTTTTATTATGTTGAAATTATTTTGTCAAAATTCTAGTTATATTTTGACAAATGTTGCATTTAATTTTTAAGAGCGTAAATTTAATAACCAGTCTTATTATATGATTAACAGACGATAAATTATTTTAAAAATATCGTTCATTTTGCCGTGATTACTACAAAGTAAAATTTGTCCTACACACTCAGCATACCGCCTTCACTTATTATATACCTGCGAAACCCTGAAATGTGTGAATATTCACACTTCACATAATTTTTTTTTTTTTAGTTTGATTTATATAATTGGTCCTGGAGGTTTTGTGCTGGTGACATCTTTTTTATCTTTAGGCAATAATAAATAACTTTTTATGTCACACCTTTACCTTGATACTCTTCATGGCATTGTACTGTTGATTGTTGTTACAATAACTCAAAAGATTACGAACTATTGTACGTGACTTTCTTGTGTATTCATGTTACACCGCCCGTGAAATCAGGTGTGAGTTTTGACATGATTACTAAACTTGATCTAGATTTGAATATTGATGTTGATATTTAACACATAGTACAAATATACCTGCTAGGTGTAGATAAGTGATTGTTACTTACAAAATTTATGATTCTAACCTTTGTCCATATTTAATTTTGTATAAAAAAGAAAATACAATAGAACAAACAAAAAAAAAACTGAGTAATTACTTTATTTAAAAAATATGTTCAATCAATCAATTATGCAATATGTAAATTTGCCTCCTTAAAAAAATGTTACTCACGGATAACATCTTGTTACTTTATAACATGGGCGTACACATATAATTTTCAGTTATAAAATAATATGCTAATTTAAAACAATATACTCGAAGCAACAATGTATTTATATTTATGAATAAATTTTGATCTTGAGAACCATCAGTCGGGTTAACTTTAAGTTCCTTCATCTTGATCTATTAAGTGTCAGCTCTTTCCGCTATTTTGTTTACCAATTATTGTTAGTTTTATCATTATTAATGCTGAGTCCGATTTTTCGAGTTTCGATATCAATAAGGTGAGTATTATATACTACATACGTCTTCAACCTTATTTGAAATAATGTTCAAGTCATGTTCCCCAAATTTTTGTGATACCCAATGAGCTATAGACAAAAGTAGTTGGTAGTAGGGCTTTTCTTGGATCACATATGACCAACAGCGGGTGCGTTTTGTTGTGCCAATTCTGGTTTCGGTTGAATCAGAATACGCGTTTTGTTGGGACAATACTCTCATTCCATTCTATTCATTCTAGTCATTCGATGATTTGAGGTCGAACGACTGGAATGAATAAGTGTGGACGGGATGAAAAGTAATATTTGAATGCAGTTGTTTTCATTTGGTTTTTAAATGTATTAGAATTAAATCTTGGTATTACTGCTTCAAAATAATTTTCACTTTTAGGTATTTTCTCATATTGTGTCCAAAAATAAATATTTACCTATATGACTGTAATATAGCGTTGTAAAATCTAAACTTAAAATGTATGTACAATTCAATTATTCGTTCTAATTCATTGCGTTCTAGATTATTTGCTTCAAATATAAAGTTTTCCTATTCTGCATTTATTATTTAGATTATCCGTTTAGGTAAAAATGTTCGTTATTTGTTCAACAAACCATATGACGTAACCTCCATGCAAATGTCATTCCATGTTTACTTTACGATCAAAATTGTCGTTTTCTTGCGCATCAATTTTAGTACTTCTAACCAACCACCAAGAAAACGCACCCATTGTGACAGAGATTTAATTTCATCACATATTTTAAATATTAGTTCTCAATATCAGGTTCTTATTGGGTGCTGTCAGTGGTAGAGATGTGCCAGATATACGCATCTGTATCCGTATCCGCGGATATCCGCAAGAAAAATCGTATCCGTATCCGTATCCACTGATTTTGTTGCGGATATTTTTATCAATAATTATGTATTATGAGTAAAAATGTTCTGTTAACCTTTCTTAATAACAAAACTGGTGCAGTAGTACTGATAGAGGGAAAAATCCATCAATATCACTTACCCCCAACAACAAGTGTGTTTACTGCAGAAGTATAAAACATTTTTTAGGCTATCAAACAAATACAAAATAATGAAAATAACAAGAAATTTCTAAAAATAACTGACTCGTTAAGCTCAATTGATAGCTTGAAACAACCGTATACTAAAAACAGTCTAATCCAGAAAATTCAGGACACGATGCACAACATTATTAGAACTGACAAATAAATAACAATATTGTGGATCCCATCTCATTGCGGATTCGAGGGCAATGGAGAAGTAGACAGAGCAGCCAAACTTGCAACTAATTCCTCGCAAATAAACCTACAGATTCCACAATATGACATTAAGAATCTACTAACTAGAACAGTATTAGAAGAATGGGACGAAGACTGGCGTCAGACCCGAAACAATAAATTAAGAAATATAAAACAGGATACAAGAAAATGGCAAACAGTTAACAATAGAAGGCACCAAATAATTTTAACCAGGCTGAGAATAGGTTATACAAGACTGACACATAAATTCATTTTACAGAAAACTGACCCTGTTAAATGTAGTACCTGCAACATACATCTCACAATGGAACATGTACTTATCGACTGCCCACAGTACAACCGAGAAAGAAGATGACATAATCAACCAGATACAGTGACAGAAGCTCTATCCAACAAGTTGGAAACAACTGCTCGAATACTAAAATATCTGGAGGACACATCACTCAAAAATGAAATATAAATGTTTCATTAATTCTTACCAAATTCAATACAATATATATCAATCAATGTAAAACTATGTATCTATACCTATCTGTGTAAAAGTAATTAATGTAAAAATCTATAACTTTGTATTCTAACGTCCCGGCATACTAATAACCAATAGTAGTTGATGTATCCGTAAAAATTTTATTAAAAAAAAAAACTTTTCTTAATAAAATTTGTAACAAAATTTTTAGAAATAATTTTAAATTAAAATAATCAAAAATTCAGGTCGTCGATGTCACAGAAAATGATAACTAATCCTGCATTATTCTCAATGGAGAAATATATTTGCGAGAAAATGGATTTGTCAAAAATAATTTATATCACTTTCAATATAATTAATACTAATAGGTGTCTTTGTTATGTATTTATAGATTTGTATTTATATATAGAATAAAGTATTCAACTTAAATAAACCGTTTATTTTTAAGGATCTTTATTTTATTTTATCAAAATAAAAATAAGAAAATATTTATTTATCATGATAAATATTTAAGACTTTGTATATACAGATGTAAAAATAACATTACATATCAAATTCTTAATTAAATAATAATTAATTAATAAGGGAGGCGATAATGTTTTTGCACCTGAGTGGCCTACAACCCAGGAAAGACCGTTAATTTTATTATCATTTATTTGTGCTGTACTGGTAAGGTTAAATTAGGACAAAATGTGCACTTAGCACGACAAGGTACGTCGTTATAGCGACAAATTACTTGACAACAAATTAGATTCTTTGTACGATGACATTTGAACTACAAATTTGAACTACTCGTTAGTGCTTACGCCAAGGGAAGTTGCAGTTAGCTTTAAATTCTAATCTGAACAGACATAATTATAGGAAAAAAATGAACAAACTTGTTACTTCTAGTTCTTTACTTCTCTTGCGGAAAAAAATATATAAATCTGGACAGCTAAAGCTTTCTTAGCCTTTAAAATCCTGTACGGTAGCAAACAAACTCGTCATTTTGCATTTCAATCACCCAAATGCTAAATTTTTTTTTTTTGAATTATTCAAATTACAAACAACATAACCTTACCATTCATATGACAGACAGTTTAGTACGGTCTTTATCAGAGACTGAGAACGGAACGAAAATGAAAACGAAATAACGGTTTTAACCGAATTTTGTTAAGAAACGAGAACAGAAAGGATATTATTTTTCAAGAACGAAAACGAAATAGATAATAGTTAATACCGGTTTTAACCGGTTGAACGTTCTTCAGTTTATAGTCTAATAACAAAGACGATAAGAATAGGGTCGAATTAAGGTTTTCTTATGCCCTCTTATAACTTAATAAACCGATTTTTATTTTTAAAATATGTTATTTATATTTTTCTGAATTAAAATATATAATTTCTTTATTTTGAAATTTTGATTTTCTTCCCAGTTCCTGTTAAAGTTTTTGTTAATTGTAGCTTGTTTTCGTGGATAATATTCTTAAGCCATAGGTACTGCACCTAAAGTGCCTAATAGGTAAGGAGGTTCTATGGAATTCATAAGAAATGTTTTTTTTTTTGCAAATTTTTTCTTTTTATTAGGAAATATTAAATTAAAGAGCCCATTTGTGGATCAAAAAAATTCCTTACGCTCTATTTATTTTCTAATAAGCCAAATTTATAATTAAATAATTTAAAAAAAAATAAATTAATTAAAAATTAAACAGTGATATGTTAAGATAAAAATAAATATTTGTCTTTCACGTTTGTCCTAAAAATTAATATTCCACATGTTATTGTAATAAATAAGACTAAAGCAATTTTTTCAGTAAAATATAAAAAGTTGCATGCCAGTAGAGTTTACAGATACATTTATGAGCGCCAGTATTACTGGCACAAGCAAATCTTTATACTGGCTCAGTTACACGATGCAAGTAACTTGCACCAGTAAGTACTTGCACCAGTCACTGGCATCGTGTAAACGTACATGCAGTACTGGTGCCAGTACTGGCACAAGTATCTCATGCAAGTCAAGTGAATAGAAGCCGTTCCTATTTACTGGCACAAGTAGCCGTGCAAGTGACTATTAAAAATGACCGCCATGAACAGCTGATTGGTTCTGGCTGATACAAAAACGTTAAATATACAAAAGTATATTTGATTTTATAAATAGTTTTTGGTGGAGATTAATTTTTGTTTACGGGTGTAAAAGACGTATGCAACATAAAATAAGGTTAAACATCGAAAATTGCGGCGTTATAAAGACTGTTTTACGCATCAAAAATAATTGGAAGCATTTACATTTTGCAGTGTATTTCGGGTTCTTTGCTAGGTTACTTAAATAATTTACTGACATACGTGTAAATGACAAAACGACTTGTGCAAGTACTGGCACAAGTACTTGTGCCAGTACTTGCACAAGTTACTGGCATCGTGTAACCGGACCATATGTTTGAACATACCATAAGATTATCTTGTCTGTGATTAGGTGAATCCCCTGAATATATGCGGGGCACAATTTATTAGTGCAACATGCATAGTGTTGTCAAGTACATACAGGCAAATTTTCCTTTTTAAAGAATTTTTAGTATAAAAAGGTAATAAGGCTATTATTGTGAAAAAGATTTATTTTTCTAATTGTTTGTAATATTTACCGGTAAAATTGCCGTATGTTAAGAGTTTGTTGAAATAAATTATTACAGCAGTATTTTTTAAAACAGAAATCATCAGCAATATATTTTGAAGAACAACCGAATTTAAATTAACATGATATCTCCAAAAGAGAGCCAAGATCATAAATATATTAGTATGTGACATAACTCTCGTAAAATTTCTAAATATGTTCTAGAAATGACATTTTCCTTTAAGGCTGCGTATAACCCCCAGAGGTTACCAATTTCTTATACAAAACTAACAGTCTGAAGTAAAATTAGTAACAATTTATGTATCAAATTTTGCACCGAATTTATCTATCTAATAGGATATTTTTAATTGTAGAAACACTTATTGTAAAAATATTATCGCTCAATAACTTAATAATAGACATTAGCAACATTGTTCTGTAATTTTTTAAATCTATTTATGGGTTTCAAATAACTTTTATATTTATATAGTTTTGTGTAGAAATGTTCAAATAATACCTCAACATTTTTTTCGACTTGATTACTTATAGTTTAGAACTCACGTCGAAAAATATAGGAAATAGTAGGACAGGAGGAATTCAACTTATTGCATATGCAGATGACGTAGTATTAATTACAAAAAATAGGAAAATTTTAGAAAATATGGTACAGGAAATAGTTAAGGAAGGAGCAAAGATGAGCATGATAATAAATGAAAATAAAACGAAAATGATGAGCATAGGAAAAAAAACAAGAATCAGTAGTAAAAATAGGAAAATTTAATTTTGAAATGGTTGGTAATTTTAAGTATCTAGGAGTGTGGATATCAAACACAGCAGAAAGAAAGGGAGAACTAAGAGATAAAATATTAGCAACAAATAGTACTGTACTGACAAAAAGAACTAAACTGAACATATACAAAACACTAACAAGACCAATACTACTATATGCAAGTGAGACACTCATATTGTCAAATAAAGAGGGAGAAGAACTCAGAATAGCTGAAAGGAAGATATTAAGAGCAGCACTTGGACCAATAAAAATTGGTGAGAACGAATATAGGCAGAGAATGAATCACGAGATATCAGAAGTTCTGGAAGGGAACGATGTAGTAAGAAAAATTAAGCAACTGCGAATAAGATGGCTTGGGCTACATGCCCAAGCCATCTTATATTAGGCGAAGAGAAGAAACGTCTAACATATTCAGCGTTGCAGTGGGAACCAGGGAGGAAAAGAAAGCGGGGAAGACCTAAGCTAACATGGATGCAAGAAGTAGAAGAAGATCTGAAAAGGGCCGGAATTACGAGATGGAGAAAGAAGGTTAGGTTAGGTTAGAATAGGAATTGATCCATCCTGAAAAAGGATTTAGAAAGACGGCGTAACCCCGTAGGGCACTGGTTCTGAACCGGTGCCCCGCGGAGCACTGGTGCTCCGCGAGCTTGTTGCAAGTGCTCCGCGAAATTTTTAAATCCGAATTATAGTGTTGACTCCAATCATATCTTATTACCCAGATAGAGCATTGACTCTATATATATGTAAAATTGATTATGTATAATGTATAATCAATGTTATTTTTACCTGTTATGTAATAATTATGTTTAATTTTCAATAAAAATGATGTGTTTGTTTTGATGTATTTGTTTGTTTTTTTGCCTTTTTGATTTTGGTGCTCCGCGAATTTACCTTATCGTCAAAAGTGCTCCGTGACTTCAAAAAGGTTAAGAACCACTGCCGTAGGGGTATTTAGCCATTTGTTATTATATACGAGGGTAGATCAAGTCCATACAAAACAATAGAAAAATACATTATTTTGGGTTGATTAAATTTATTCATATAGTCTTCAACATAGTATCCTTTTAACTCGATACACTTCGCCCAGCGTTTCTCCAACTTTTTCAAACTTTCCAAAAAGTAAGTTTCCGGAAAGCCCTCAAAATAGGCACCTGTTTCGGCGATGACCTCCTCGTTCGACGTGAATCTTTTCCCGGCGAGCAATTTCTTCATTTTTGGAAAAGATCGCTGGGGGCCAAATCTGGTGAATACGGTGGATGCGCCAACAATTCGAAGCGTAATTCATGCATTTTCACCATCGAAATGGCACAAATGTGCACCCGTGCATTGTCTTGATGGATGAACACTTTCTTCTTGGCCAAATGTGGGTGTTTTATATGCGTTGGCAATACCAACGCATAATACTCTCCATTTATCGTTCGTTCTTTTTCCAAGTAGTCAATGTGATAGATTCCGCTTGCATCAAAAAAAAAAAAAAAACGTGCCCAATCACGAAACTCGTTTTTTTTTCATTGTTTGAAAATAACAAAAGTTGTTGCTTCAATCGATTGTAAAAATAAAATTTGACAGCAGTCTACTGATAGATGCTACTTTTCAAAAACAAACTTGTTTCGATACTACTAGCGTCATCTCTTATATTTTGTAAGGAATTATTGACCTACCCTCGTAACAACATAATCATCTTTTGTAAACCGGTTTAAATCGGTATTTAATATCGGTTCAAACCGGTTCCAGACGAATATTACAAGAACGAGAACGAAAATAACGGAAACGCTAAATTTCGTTTTCATTCCGAACGGTATTTTTTCGTTCTTAGTCCCTGGTCTTTACACGAGTTCACAGATGGCGCACCAGGCTTTGTCGTTTACTTGAATATTTTGTCGTGCATGGTAATGAATAAACCATACTTTAACGGGCCGAAAAATTGAACTCATTAAAACTAATTTTTTTTCAAACCTATTACGATGGAATAAGTGCATTTATTACTTTTTACGAACCCGCCATGAGCGAAATCGTGATTTCTTACTAAATTTTAATATCAAAATTATAACTGTAACTGCAGCAATTCTTTGTCGTTACACGATTTCCGACATTTGTTGAAATTTGTGGGAGCTATGAACGGTCGCTTGCGTTACCGTATGACGAACTTGCAGTGACAATTAACAGTGAACAACATATAGCGTATAGTCTATTAATTTTAGAGCTGTGAAAGTAGCATAATAGTCACTAATTGCCATAGATGGTGGCGATAGTATATCTAATAGCCGATCAGTAATACTAGCAAATAGCCTGAAATTTTAATTAGTATACCATTTACTCGAAGTGGTGTTGAATAGAGCTTTATGTAAGCATCGATATCCAGCTTCAAAACACTGATGTCCGCGCCTATGGTCCGTACTAGTTGACTCGATCAACCAAGAACAGTTCCTAACATAACAATAACAAACCAAGGCTATTTTCATTTCTGGGAACTAACAGAGTTATTAATTAATTATGTCGTGGTTAAGAAATACATCTGCAAGTAACACATTACTTCTTACGTTGTCAATCAATGTCTAATCTGCCAGAGCATAATCTAGGAGAGCGCAAATGGGGGGGGGGCAAAATTGGTAGAAAGAAAAAAAATTATAATCAATAAAAACCAGTAAAAAAGTAAACCTTTTTGAAAAAGCGGTAAAAAAGTAGGTAATACATGTATGAATTTAGTATCCAAAATTAATTATAATTAATTAATATTAATAATTATTTACAACTAAACATGGGTGCCGTAGATTTTTTTCAAGGGGGAGGCAAATTTAATTCGCAAATTTAGGCCATAAAGGCAAATTTTTTTAAATATTTAGTAATTTATTAAATAAACTTTCATAAATACAAAACACTATCTAGGTAAATAAAAGGTGATCCTATTTGAACAATTTGGACAGGATTTGATTTTGAATAAAACACAACATATTGGAAAAATCCGAACTTTATTGTTGTTAGCGTAAAGTACAGACTTGGCAATTATTTATGAAATATGATGTCGGCCAAATGCCCTCCACGACTCCGCTGACATGATACCATTCTTTAAGCGAAGTTTTCCGTAATCGTTTCCCATAAATGCGGTTCGATTTCAGCAATTGCATGTCTGATGTTCTCTTTTAGTTCTGGAATCATAGCAGGCTTGTTGACATAGACCCTTTCTTTCAAATAGCCCCAGAGAAAAAAGTCTAATGGGGTTAGATCCCAAGACCTCGCTGGCCAATTGGTGTCGCCCCTCAATGAGACAACATGACCAGGAAATTTGGTTTGAAGTAAAGTGAGTGTTTCACGTGCTGTGTGACATGTGGCTCCATCCTGTTGAAACCACATGTCATTTAAGTTCAAATCGTTGGTTTCACTGAAAAACCAGTGGCGAAGAGAGACCTCCGTTAGACTTGCCCTCCCATAAAAAAATAATAATAAAAAAAATTAAATAAAAAAAAATAAATTAAAATTTAAAAAAGTTTTAGGTAAATCTTCAAAAATACATCAAATTATGTTCTATACAATTTTTTGTACAAAGCTTGGTTTATTAGTTACGAATTTTTTAAAATTTTAAAGTTTAATAACTTCCGTTTCCGGTTTCAGATTTTCATAAAAAACAATAGGGTTTTTCCCAATTAATAGGAGAATTTTTTAGTACCAGAACGAACTCTCTAAGTGAAACCGTTCTTGAGGTATCTTGAGTACGCACGCACGCACGCACTCTTTGATTTCATTTTTATCAAGGATGAGAACAATCCGAAAACGAAAGCAAAATACCATACTATCAGAAATTTTTAAAGCACGGAAACAGGAACGACATTTTGTTCTCTGTTCAGGAACGAAAATGAAATTAAAAATATTCAATACCGGTTTTACACGGTTTCCTTCATGCTTTACAGTTAAAAATTTAATTGATATTAGTAGTATCAACAGATTAATGATATAGGATAAAGATTTTTGTTTTTAGTCATAACTATTTTTTTTCATACTTTGTTTATTATGTTTAAACGGAACTAAACTGGATTTTTATTTTCTCAAGTTGTAACGAGCTTTGTGATTATTTTATGTTTCATGTTGGCAGCTATAATCTAAATGTCAAAAGACAACAGTGACATGTTATGAAAAATAAAGTATATAAAATACAAAACAAATTTTTTTAAAACTAATATATTCGAAAATTTGTATTAAAAATGACGAATTGAGATGAAATGAAAATGACATTATATAAAAACAGCTCACCCCAACCCAAGATATTTAATGTAAATATAGTCTGTTTCTTTGATTAAGCGGAATTAGATATCGAAATCTACTAACTTTTAAGGATTGAATGAGGCTTTGTATCATTTTATTTAACAAAAGCCCACTTTGATCGTTAAAAAGTGAACTCGTGATAATTTAAGAAAATAAAAATTCCATATAGTTGCGCTTAAACATTTGGAATAGACTTTACAATTTACGAGTGAAAGGAGTCGGGAGTCGGACTCGGTTTTCAAAAATATCGGCTCCGGAGTCGAGAGTCGGTAATTTTTCTGTCCACTCCCTATCCCTTTAAGATACTAGAAGAATTTGAAATACTAGGAAATATTTGAAATACTGGGAAATATTTTAAATACTAGGAAATTTATGAAATACTTCTAAAGTGTTTCAAATACTGACATTTTCAGACAATAAATATCAAATACAAGCCACGGAGAAAGTATTTATAAATCAAAATACCAAGACCATTTTTTTGAAGTATTTGAAACACAACCATTCAAATACTTCAAAAAGTAATTGAAAAGAGTACATTTTCAAATGCTTTATACCCTTTTCACACTAGATCTTTAAGATCGGATATTAAAGTGAATGTATCTTTTAACGCTAATGTGAAACCGTATGGCCTCGTCTAAATACAAGCGATGTTTAAGACAGAGATCTGCGTCTTAAACTTCCTCTGAATTGCCAACTTAATTTCTGTTATAAAAAATTACTCCTTGAATTTGTGCTGTCAACATTTTATATTATCATAAACAAGAATACTGTATTATATCGACATTATAAGAAGTTTATACTTATTGTTATAATACAATTATTTATTTTAATAATGTGTTTAATAAAATACAGAGCTACAATAATTGAGATGTATCAACTTACATGTTAATACAGGTGTAATATATTCTTTATTGTAGTGTCTTTATTGTAGAATGAAATGAAATATCCATATTTGTTCATAATAATTCAAAATGTGCGTCTGCGCAGACAGTTCAAAACTGGTAATTTCATGACGGTAACTTAAGGACAAAATTACTGTAGCTGATGACAGCACCGGAGATTTAAACATCAAGTGTGAAAGCATACCGATCTTAAACATCGGTGAACTTTAAGTTCACTCGTCTTAAAGATTTAGTGTGAAAAGGGTATTATTTCGAGTTCTGAATTGTAGACAATGTGCCTGTGTGCAATTGTGAATATGTGCCTGTAATTAAATATAAAGGGCGTCAAAAATCATTTTTGCCTAGAACGGCGAAAGAACTAGATGTTAGAGTACTGTAGACAGTTGTTTTACATTTCACTAATATTGTATTACGTTTAAAGAATGACGCTAGGACTACAAATTAAAACCAGCTTTTAAATTTTCTCTCAAGTTAAAAGTATTTCCTGAGCTACTTTTACGTAATATAAAATTTATTAACAAAAAGAATTTACCCTCCCATAAAGCCCTAGTAACACAGACAATTTTATTGTATCATACTATTAGCTTGCCGGTCATAATCCCAGGTACATAATGGACAGAGCGGGAGAATATACACGCTTTGAGCTGATATACAGATCGATTCTGTAAAAAGTTACTGTGTAATAACGTTACTACAAGATAAAATATTATAAAAAGTATAATGACTTTCATTCATGATAGTAACTGACCTTGCTCATAGTGACAAAATTAGTTACAATTATAATAGTAACTGAGTTACAGAATTGGTCTGACTGTCTCTTCAGAAATCTCTACCACCATTTAGTACTAACAGCACAATATTTATAACTAGCTCGAGTACCCGTACTTTGTTTGTATGGGTTTTATAATGTACATTTTTACTGTAACGTAAATTATAAGTGAGATATATCAATTTCAAGTTGAACAGAAAATAATAGTTGCTTCATCCTAAACCACTCTTTAATATATATTTTTTATGTTAAGTAAATAATAGGGAAATAAATTTAAGATCGTAGCGCCGCGGTGGTCAAATTAGGAACGTAGGTAGAGGGTACTTCATGTTATTGTTAGAGTACGTTCAAGTTAACTTCATGCCAGGCCTATGTTACCGACTCAGCTGCGCAGAAACCAAATTTCGTCCATTACGTTACCAACAGCTAGCTTGACACATTTCAGTGGCGTCACTTACTTTGATTTGTGTTTAACTACACGTATTGTGCGATGTTGTTTGTTTATTTCCATTATTATTATTTATTTCTCGTACGTTTCAAGGTGTACCGTGTACTAACATGAGTAAAAATGTATTTGATATACATGATTTTGTGTGTTTGGTTTCCACAACAATTGTTTAAAACCCTAATGTAAGTCAATGTGATCAGCTGTGTTCTCGCGCAGGATTGATGAGGTATTTTATGATGCCCTGGCATGAAGTTAACTTGGACGTACTTTACATAGCTGTGAAAGTGAAATTATAGGAATAAATATGTTTTACAATATTTTGTGAACCTGTTTTACTATTTTATCAACAAGTAAATTAATACAAATATTTATAAAGCCATTTTTTGCATGACACGTCTCTAAAAAAAAAATAAAAACTATATTTTGTGATGTAGGTTATGGTGATAGAAAAATGTATAGTGGATTATTTCATGTATATAGATGGAAATAAAAAAATCATGCGTTGTATATGAAGAAAAGGAAGTGTGAGCAAATTTTCAACCAATGGCCCACTTTTTTCCAAATTTTTCTTTTCTAATCCAAGCTTTACGACAATTTACAACTTCCTCGATTCCAAGTTTTGTTATTAATTTAACATGTCTGAAGTAGGTGGAAATCTGTGGAACGATAATTCAGGGTTCCTCTTTTTCCTTGACTTGCACATAGGTACACAACAATCAAGAGATCTATCCATTTTATTGGACTTTGCACAAACAAATCGACATAAACAAACTTAAACAGTATGACTAATGCCAACGACTTCTACTTTGAAATAAGTCATTAAAAGTTCACTACTTAGAATCTCTCTAATCTGAAAATGCCAATATCTATAATATAATACCCCAACCTGTGTCCTTGGCTGGGTGGGTGCGTGGAAATTGTCTGAAACAATTGAGCGAGGTACCGAAATGTAACGATTTATTATATATTAATTTATGTATTGGACAGTAGTGTGCTGTGAATTTTTGTTTTGAGTGTTGAAAATAAATTAGTAAAAATAACAGTTGTGTTTTTCATTAAAAAATCACTTCACAATTATTAATTTAGTTGTGAAATACACGGTTTTTTTACGAAACAAAACACAGAAAAACGTTATCCTTCCGTGATATTCAACATTTTTGATTAACATTATTATTAGCAGAAAAATAATTATTTTAAAAAATATTTGGTTTTGATGAAAGTAAGTAAGAAAAATGTGACTTTTTTTCTTTATTATTATTTTTTCAATGCTTTATTATTTTTTTATTTCTACGCAGTGCCGGCTGTGGGTTTTGCGGGGCCTCGAGAAAATAATGCATTTGGTGTCAAAAACTTGCCCTAGCTACTAATAATTGTTAAAAATATCCCCTATAAGCGCGGGGCTTCGGGAAAAATCTCCGAAGTCCCGACCTCTGAGCCGGCCCTGTTTCTACGATTTCTAGGACAAGATTTACAATATCCCACTGCAAACTCTATACAGATGGCAGCACATAACGACTACACTAAAGAGGTATCAATGGCTCTAAAACAATGGTTTCTGTTTATTTATCACATTAAAATATCATTTACCTTTTAGTTTAGGTTAGATTCACCTTAAAAGAACTATCTTAGGTTATGGTTGATAACTGTTTATTTTTATTTTTTTATAAACCACCTAAAAATAAATTGTGTTTTAAAAGTTCTGCACAGTCCCACCTGTTTAGAATCTCTGTATATTGAACAAATGACGTGTGTGACGCATGCGCAGTGTTCAGTGGTATATTGTACATCTACCCCCAAATGTGAACGCAATATATTAAAGCGGGCAAACAATTAAATTTTACTGTGCAATAGTTTCTCACGATTTATTTCAAACTGATTTGAGATATAGTGTAAGTACGCTTTATTCCGTGTGTGTATTTTTTCATGTGTGCTTTTTTCCGTGTGCGTATTAATCCGTGTGCGTATTTTTATATTATATAAGAAAATGGAAAATTAATTTTAATAAATATATTTTAAATTTAACGTCTCAGATCATTTTTAGTTTTAACATTATAAATAAAATGCACTGAGTGAAAATGAATCGTTTTCCCATCTTAAAAACATAATGAATAAATAATTCGGAAGAATACTCATTATTTATCCAGTTTTTAATAATACGCGAAGAGTTGATTCAATTTGAATTGGATGAAGTTAGGCGTATGGATAGAGAAAGAAGTCTGAGGTGTCGAGCAAGTTCCACATTAAGGTAATGATTTGTTTGCCAACACAGTTGGCAATGGGCCCACTAGTTTTAAATAATCCACTACGAAAATTTTATCACCATAACCTACATCACGAAATATAGTTTTTAATTTTTTTTAGAGACGAGTCATGCAAAAAAATGGCTTTATAAACATTTGTAGATATTTACTTCCGATAAAATAGTAAAACAGGTTTACAAAATATTGTAAAACATATTTATTCGCATAATTTCACTTTCACAGCTATGTAACAATAACATAAAGTACCCTCTACCTACGTTTCAAATTTGACCACCGCGACGCTAGGATCTTAAATTTATTTCCCTATAAGTGAGATACCTCGTTTATAGGTAGCCCTCCCCATAGTTCCCCAAATATATATCTTATTAAAAACTGCATTCTAGGGAAAACAAAATATTTCCTCATATACATTTTTGATCTAAAGAAAATAATAAGTGAGATATTTCAAGAATTAAGTTTTAGGGTGAACCCCAAACATTCAGCCAATCGAAAAAGTATATAAAACAAAAAAGATTTGTTTTCTTATTTTAAACAATTTTTTTTATATACGTTTTTTTGTTAAGTCAATAATAAAGGAGATATTTTAAAAAATTATCTTTAGGGCTGTGCCCCCGTAAGTCACCAAATATTCATCTAAATGAAAAAATTCATAGAAATAAAAGATTTGTTTTCTTATTATAAACAATTTTTGTCATGTACGTTTTTGCTGTTAAATCAATAATAAGGGAGATATTTAAGAAATTTAGCTTTAGGGGTGTACCCCCGTATCTCCCCAAATATTCATCTAAATGAAAAAAATGCCTAGAGTAAAAGATTTGTTTTCTTATTATAAACTATTTTTGTCATATATGATTTTGCTGTTAAGTCAATAATAAGGAAGATACATGTAGGTTTTAGTTTTAGGGTGTTCCCCTGAACTCCCCAAATATGCATCTAATTGAAAAAATGCATTGAACAAAAAAGATTTGTTTTCTTACTCTAAATAAGTTTCGTTATACATATTCATTTAACATTTAACATTTCTGTTAAATCAATAATAAAGAAGATATTTTAAGTTTCTTAATAAACAGTTTTAACCCCGATCAGCCCCCTAGAATAAACATTTTGAGATGCCTTATAACCTATATTCGAATTTCGGTCTCATCCTATCATACCAAATTACGTGAAAATATATCCAGCCGTTTTTGCGAGAATCTCGGAAAGACACACAGACAAAAATTGTTTTTTTTTTTGGGATATTGTCTTATAATCATCTAAAACATGTAGAACCCAATATAAGGCCGAAAAAAATTAAATAAAAAAAAAACAGATATAGCCTCCAATTTTGTTAATATTTCATATAATTTTAATTTACACAATTTACGCCTTAAGACCTTTCTTTTGATACCACACAATAAATTTTTAAAATATAATTATTAGTCACAACGAGACAAAAAAAATCGATATTTTTCGAAAAAACTAAACTCTTTCGAAAAATTCCTATTGAATTGTTCAGGGTCCCATCAATACACATTACTGCGTATCTTTTCAGATTTTTAGACAAATCGCTCTGGGAAATAGGGTGTTTTAAGTTTATTGATATATTTTTTTTTTGCGAAAATGGGGTAAATATATTTTTTACACCATTTAAATTTTTTTTCTTCTTTAAATAAAGTTTTGCTCCTTTATATACGCATCAAGATGTTTTATTTGATATCCTACTCAATTTTTTAAAAAATATTTCTTCGTTAAATACAAATTTGTTTATAGTAGACGATGTGTTTTTAAGTCTCAGTATTTTTCCAACATGCAGGTCAAAGAACAGTATATGAATGCCAAATTTCAACTCTAGGTCTATCCGTTTCGCCATAATTTCTACCGTACAGACAGACAGATAGATATACAAACAGACACATAAGTGACGGTTTAAGGATTTTTTATCCTACCTATAAAACCCTAAAAAGGGACACCTGAAAGATCTGACGAACATAACAAAAGATATCCAAGATATAATAATAATAAATTAGCACTGCGAGCCTAGTAGGCCCATGGATTGATTGATTGTTCTTCTCCACTCGTTCTTATTTAAAGTTATTTCTTTCCATTTAGTGATCTTCAGCTATTCTAGATCTTTCTCCACGTCCTTCCACCATCTCGTCCTCGGTCTTCCTCTTCTTTTCTTGCCACCAATTGTTCTCTGCATCACGGACTTTGGTAATCTAATTTCTGGCATTCTCTCCACATGTCCCAGCCAGCGGAGACGTAAAGATTTTCTGACTGCTACGATATTAGCTTCTCCATACATTTCTTCTACTTCCTGGTTTGTCCTTCATAGCCATATCCCGTCCACCATTTTCCCTCCAAAAATATAACGTAACACTTTTCTTTCCCATATTTTAACACTGTTTTGTTCTGATATGTTTAGAGTCCACGCCTCGATTCCATATGTCATTATTGGTCGTATCACTGTCTATTCTCACCTTTGTTTTTCTTGAAATGTTCTTACTTCTTAGTAGTTTACCTAGTGCGTTGATACATTTATATCCTGCCATTAATCTTGTCTGTATCTCAGTCCTTGTCTCTGAACTACGTGTAAATACTGTTCCTAGGTACGTGAAACTTTCTACTTCTTCAAAATTATATATCTTTCCTCTTTCCTTGTATATGTTTAAGTATTGCCCTTTTATGACTTCCTGAACTGTCCAAGACATAAACTTCGTCTTTGTCTCGTTTATCTGTAGTCCTATTTTTTTTTTTTTGCTTCTTCTTCTAGTCTCGTTACCACTTCTTTTATTTCTCGTTTACTTCGGGTTATGACTACTAGATCGTCAGCATAGGCCAAGCATTGGTGTCTCATTTGGTATAGTAGTCCCGTTCTATTAATTTTCGCATTTCTTATTATTTTTTTCAGAATGAAGTTTAATAGTACTGATGACATTGGGTCGCCCTGTCTGACTCCCTCTTTAACCTCGAATTTTTCAAATGTATTATTGTAATAATTCATACTTCACATTAATTTTTCATTACTGATGTTGAGTCCTACGTCTTAAGGTTGGACATTAATATGTTTTAGTTGCTGATATTAATTTTAATTTTATATGGTAGCATACGATTTGGTAGCATAATCAACTGCATACGATTCTCTCGTATTTTAGAACAAGAAGTATCTTACTATCTGAAGTACGAACTTACGCAAAAATCCGAGTTGTTTTTATAACAACGTATGAAATATTTAGAACGAAACCAATTCTATTCATACAATAAATTTGGAACGGAATTGATTAGAAAGGTTACAGCTGTCAAACTTTAATGACAAGCAATGTTGTAATAAAATGCTGTTAAATAGTCACCAGTTTATGGTATAAAGATGAGCATGGGCTGTGCTCATCTTGCAAAATTGCACGATGTCTTTAGGGCTTAAAGACATCGTGCAATTTTGCTACTGATAAGGACTGCAAGACAGTCGAATGTAATATGGACGTTATAAGGCTTTTTTTTTTGTCTTCCCTACAAAATCCTAAAAAGGAAGATTTGTACTTACATGGTCTATATCAGGGGTAGCCAAAGTTAAAATGTTAATCTTCGAAACAAAGATAGTTTGTAAAATTTAAATTAGTTTTATGGGGATTGGGGTCTATTTTCATGATTCAAATTAAAACAGAAGTTGATAAAAGTAGTACGTAATAAGTTAGTAACTTATTAAAAATCATGATTACCTCAAGCATAATTAAAAAGTATTTCTTTGAAGTCCAAAAGTTTTCTAAATATATATTTCAAATATTTCCTTTTTAAACTGGTTTAAGTAAACCAAGTAGCACTAATTTTAAACCAAAATTATTTAAATTAGTAATAAATAGTGTCAAAAATTTAACTTTTTATTTTGCGAATTCCTGTTTTTAATTTAAATCAAATTAAAACTAAAATTATTCATGTAGGTTTTTAAAGCTAAAGACAATACATATATGCTTAATTGATAAATTTGACATTTGTATTAATTACTCAAATTTTTTCTATCCTAATAAATTTTGTCTAGATTCTGTTTTTGTACAATTTGCAGGCGTTTAGAATATTAAACAGTACTTTCACTATTTGCTTTTAAGGTCTTGGTTAAATGCAATATTGTTTTCGTTCAAAATACTGTAAAATGTTTTGCATAATGTTTCAAACAATTTTTACAGCAAAATTCATTATACGACTCAGTAAACATAAAATTTAAATTAAAAAAATACCGGATTTGCATATAGCGAACGACAGCGAAGGAACGTAAAAGTTAAGTTAGTTAGTTAACATTTTTGGCGCACAGCAACGATGGCTATTTGCGTCTAACAGAGCCCAATCTTTGACTTAAGTATAATTAACTTAGCATAAATAAAATAATATTTTTTTATTGTTTTATTTATGAATAAATACAATTAAATAAGACAAGTCTGTTCGAAAAATGGCATGGAAAAGACGTAGAGTGATGGTAAGAGGCTGTAAGGGAGGCAAATTACCATCGGATATCACAGAAAATAATAAAACATATTAAAATAAGGTGCAAGACTTCACACATAAAACAGTAAGTTCGATTCTCTTAGAAAGAGTAGCACCATGAGTACTCTGTCGTCACCTAAAGCAACTGACAGATCATAGCACAGGCCCAAACTCTTCCTGACATCCTCGAATTGCACACACTGAGTTAAAATGTGTATCACAGTCAATTCTGTGTTACACGTTTAACAAATAGGAGGCTCTTCACCAAGAAGTAGGTATGCATGGGTCCACCAACAGTGGCCTGTACGAAGGCGTGTGAAGAATCATTTGTTATTTTGTGTTTTATTTATTCTTTTTAATATAATATATATTCTAGACATTGAAATGGGCTGTGTTAGGCGCAAGTAGCCATTGTTGCTGTGAGCAATAATTTTAACTAATTAACTAACTATCGAAAAGATTTGGACTGCCGGAAGGCATTTTTTTCCATTTGCGAAGAATTTTTATTGTACGTTAATGGGTACGGAAGACCTAGCCCAACGGTCCAATTCTGTCGCGGATCTAAGGACCTCATCCGTCGGATCTGATCCGCTTAAAAGTCTGCCAGTGTATACCAGGTTAATGAAAGGTTCACATTTAACGAACAGTCGTATGTGTCGTATGTAACAATCATGGTCAGTGGAACTGGTGACTGGATTGGTGACATCTATGCTCTATTCGCGGAGAAGATGAAGTCGCTATAAACATTAGAACTACGTAGCCTCTTGCTACGAATTGGACGAAAAGATATTAAAAGTGATTTCATCGTCCAATCAGAACAAGAATGACGTAAGTCGGATGTTTACATCGACTGCATGTTCTCCACAAATACAGTATAGTGGAACATAAGGTGTGTTCGTTTGTGTTATCCAAACTGTTCTAAGTTGTCTAAATTCCAAAAAAGCGTTCGTTTGTATGTTCTGAACTGTCCAAGTATTGTTCGTTTGTCAGTTCAGAACAGGTTCTAAGTTGTCTAAACTGTACTACGTCTAGAGGAAGTACAAGTTCGGACAAGTTAGAATAAGATAGTGAAGTCACTCTTTAACTTTTTTTGACTTTATTTTGTTTGTTTAAATAACCTAAAATTGTAAAAAAAAATGTTGAAAAAAGCATTTTTGGTGAAATGTTCAACAGGTGAAGCCTTAATCGAGGATGAATGTTATATATTTTCTTGTGGTAAATGTAATAACGACATTTATAATCAACTATAACCTATAAATTATGTATTTTATCCTTGATTGAAGAATCATTTGTTCAGTCAACGATTTTATAATGTTGACTATTTTATTTACTAATATATTTTTTATAGAAAATAGTGTAATAAAAGTAAATAAAAATCAAAAGGTTAGGTTAAACTGCAATAACTTGTTCAAAGTACGTTCGTTTGTACCATCATCTATTTCCTGTGAAATAATGTTCTGATGACGTCACGACCTTGTTTTAAGGACAAGTTAGAACAAGACAAACGAACAGACCTATAGATTAACACCCAATTTTTATTCGGGTATTCGGTTTTTATTATTTTTGTTCGGGTTCATTTATTTTCGTTCGTTGAGTTTGGTGTGTCTTTCATCGTGTACGCAAGTTGATTGAATAAAATACTCCCTCCATCTGAAAATATGGTATACATTTTGATGTTTTTCTTGTCCGCAAATGTGAAATACATTTACAATTTTAATTAATTAGAATGATTTTATTTATGAAATAGTTACAAATATCTAGTAAATCAAAGAATAATACAAAAAGTTTTAATTTAACAAGAACGTAACTGTCTGAACGTAGCTTGTATGGAACATGATAATGCTGTTTGTAATCGTCCCCTACGATGAAGTTATGCCTTATTAATGTGCGGAACCTTATATGTGCGGAACCTTAATGTGCGGAACCATAATGTGCGGAACCTTACATTATCAAGGGTTTGTATGTTTAATGCATTAAATGCATTTTGTAGGCATTCAATCAGTTCGTCGATTGTATTCGGTGAAGCTGCATGTTTAAGGATTGTATAGAATTGAAAAAGCCAAGATCCAAAATATTAAAATCTGGACTATTTGGCGGTTGTGATTTAGATCGATTTGAAACTTTTTCCTTGCAATTCAACACAATTTTGATCAAAATACGTCATTTTGTTAGAACAGCCGGTGTCACTTTAATTTGTCTAAAATAGGCGTTTTTTTTTTTTTTTCTGTGAATTACTTTTGATATGTAAACATTTGCGCGCCATTTGTTTATAAGTTGCCTAGCAACCACTTATTTAAAAATAAAAAACAAAAAAAGATCAAGATAATATTACTTTCGTTAATCCCACATTTTTTAAGTAATGTATACCATATTTTCGGACGGAGGAAGTAACATTTTTGTAATAATTTTTACAAAGAACATATTTTTTTTACATTTGGTTGAAATAGAAAATAATAGATCTAACAATTGAACAAAAAGCAAAATGACATCACCGAGCACCTGTTCCTAAAATATTTCAATACAGGTTCCCTCGGTGTGCGGACCCTCTTAACGTATTTCTCAAGGACATTTCAATATTTATTGACCAACCTATAAATAAAATTGATTTGAAATAATATGAATTTGTAATGAAATAGCTTAGATATTCTGTTATTGGATCAATTTAGTTTACTAAGCATTTTGTACAACACTTTAAAAACAAATCGAAAACTCTTTTGGATACATGTATTTTTTCCAGAATTTATGGAATTTAATGTTAAGATAGACAACCGTTACACATCACTGCTTGAACTTCACAGACTAAAATTTCATGTTGGGACAAAAATGCTATGTAAGTTAGAGAAACCAAAATCCAAAATAATATTGTCATACGGATAAAATGTCGAGATTTTGGGGTTCTGAAAACATTAATAGCATATTTAGATTGATATAGTGTACCCGGTGGTAAAATCTGGGGGGGGTGCAGGAAATTTTTGAATAAAATTTGGGGGGGGGCAGGAAATATTTGAAATAATTTTTTTATAGTTCACACATGAAAATTCAAGTGATGACCTAAAAAAAAAGGTCCTCACTTTTAAAATACATTTTCCTTCAAGCAATTCTGGGGTGGGGCAGAGCAACTTGGGGGGGGCTAGAGCTGCCCCGGACCCCCCACTAGCGCCGACACTGGGTGTACCTATAAACTCTTGTCACTAATTCAGGCGCAATTTTTCACCCTCTGGGTGCGCACCTACCCTAAATTATATCCCAGGGGGGTCGGTATAAACATCTGAAAAATCAGAACAATGCACATAGTTGATATGAACTAAATAAGTACATACAGTATTTTTGATCTGTTTTTTTTTTTTTTTTTTTGTTAAGTTTAAATTTAGAATTTGTATTGTACAAAAATATCTTTTGTGGAGCTTTTATTTCATGTGTACCATTAAATGAAAACCCTTAATGATTAAATTAAATTAAACTAATTGTTAATAATATTATATAGACCCAGGTATTTTATTTCGATTAAAAGCGATTTCAGAAACAAGATAGGCGAGAGCGTAAAGAACGGGAACGCTAGTTTTCGTTTTCATTCCAAACGGAAAGGGACATCTCAGGGACAATTCAGTGGCGTATCTTCAAATAAACCTCCCCCCTCCCGCAAACTGATAATCCGCAACCAGGGACAGACTGAGACCTAAATTTTTGCTGGATAGGTAATTATTGACCAAACCGGCCCAATTATTGATAAAAAGATTCAAAATTCATATGGAATTGAGGGAAGCAATGTAACACAAATAAATTTTGTACCGGGGGGGCTGCAGGGACATAACTACGGCGCTGATATAATTACAGTAAATAGTTTAAGTTAATAGATTTATAAAATAAATAACAAATAGTTTTATAAAATAATTAACAATTTGCTAAATTTTTAATGTACGATTTGCTGCAGTTTTCCGCGTATATTTTGTTCAAGTCGTGGCTCCAGAGTCGTTTCACAAAGACGCATTGCAGCATAAGAATCCAGTCGATTTCTGTATTTTGTTTTAATTACTGACATTGTTGATAATGTTTTCTCGCACAAATATGTTGTAGAGGAACTTAGTAATAATTTCACAGTTCTTTTGCTAAACTCTGGATATTCTTTCATCAGAGATATAGTTATTTACCGCAATGCTTCTTAAACTATCTGACATTGCGGACCGGCCGGTTTTATTTTGAATGTGCTACGGACCAGTACCATACTTATGCCATATATTCATTAGCCAAAGAATCGCGGACCGTCAGGCGAAGACTCACGGACCGGCACTAGTACGCATAGCACCACTTTGAATAGCAGTGATCTATCATACGTCGAAAGAGATATCCAACGCTCATCTTTTCCGACAGAAGATGACTGACCTGCCTCTATTTTTCCAAGAATTTTTGCATTGTATTGTCAGAAAAGCGTTATGAACACATAAAATTGTTATAGATAGTTGTTTTATTATTATTAATAGTAATATTTGAAAAAAAAAATCATGTTTTTTTACTATGTTACTTTTGTGCGGACCAAGACGTACACCTTCGGAAACACTGCTCTAAACTAAGGTTTTCAGTCCTACGCAGCATGAGGCACCGATTTTGGTACCATTCGTACATAGGAAGAGGGTTTACCTACAAGCTATTGACACCGGTTTTCATAATAAATTTTACAGTAACTTTATTCATTTGTCCAAATGATATTTAAAGTGACTTTACTTATGAAAACGGTCATTAATTCATTAACAAAATGTTTTTCTTGCAAACAGGTTATCCAAATAATTTAATTAAAAAATAATTAGTGATTCATAATTAGTAATTATAAAGTCATATACTCAGTGGCGCACCCAGACCCAGTGGCCCGGGCCCCTGACCCCCTCTAAGAAGGATGGAAATACCAAATTTTTAAATTTTTTTTAGCATTATGATTTTAGGTAAATATATAGATATGGATTTAAAAGTAGAGATGAGGACCTTTTTTTTGCTCATCACTTGTATTTTACAAGTGAGGACCTTTTTTTATATCTTCATTTTTTTCTATCGCCTCCCCCCCAATAAAAATTCCCGGGTGCGCCACTGCATATACTGGTCACTTTATTAGAATGCGTCTCTCCTGTCGATACATTTTTCATGAGTACTTCGAAAGTATATTTTCAAACAATTGTCTTAATTCAATTAAATATTGACGTCACCTTCACGTCTTCTGTCTTTCAGTACTATTTAAAATAATTATGCTCAATTATCTAGGTCTATTTGTTATTTAAACGTCCAAGCATGCTTGACAATTTTAGTATTTAGTACAATGAACTATTAAAACAAAATATTTATGATAATATTTTGATGGAACAAGTTATTTAAAAAATGGATATTATGTTAATAAATATTTATGTATTAAAATAAAAATTCTTCTTACAGCGCTTTCTAGCAAAAGAATTTCTGAGGAAAAGATTAATTTCTTATAAGATTATTTACATGAATTTAAATTTACTATAGGATCTTATATTGAATTTTCCAATATTATACTACGCTTGTTTATAAAAGAAGCAAAACCTTTATTAAAAAAGAATTCTAAAACAATGTTGTCGATTGAATTATGAATATATTAAGATGTAAAAAAAGTCAAAGGAGCATTACTTCCAACAGTTTCAACAATTAGTCTATTATGAATTAAAATAAAATGTTTGTTCGATTTTAAGTTCAAATATTCAAATGACAGTATAGCCAAAGTTTAAATACGTACAAAATAATTAAAAACAACAAACATAAAAACATAATTTTACTATTTCCTTGAATATAGTTCTAAAAAGTAATTATTTTTTTGAGTACTTACCTCGTGTGGTTTAGGGTGCACGTGCTGGCAATGACGGTTACTTGCAATTGTCACTAGGTAAACATTTTTCACGCACAACACATTTAACAAAACAGAATATAAATAATACTTTATTTTAAATTTAAGAAACATCTTAAGGTGTATTTTATTTAATTGTTTTTATAAAGTGTCAATATATAATAACGTATAGACCATACGATCATCGTAAATTAAATTAAATAGTTAAGGATAGTTTGTGTACATGAAGTTTTCATGTCCTAACCCCAAAAAAATAAAATATCACCCAAGCTAAGAGTTATAAAATAATTCCTTGTTTAAGTCACGTATTTTAGGCCAAAAAACTTATAAACAATTGAACATCTGTAGTGTTTTTATTATTTTGTACTGTAATAATATTTAATTTATTATTTTCTAACCTACTTTGTACATAAAATGTTTAGGTTAGGTTTTATATAAAGTTAGAATTGGATAATAATATAAGTTTAATTCAATATTTTAAACATTACTGTTGTTATTACGAGTTTGTCGTTACTGTATGACGATTTGTTGTAGAATGGAGCCACCATTTTCTTTTTGTCATCTTATGAACGCCGCCATTATTTTTAACAGCTTAACTAGAGGTACTCAACATTTGTTACTAAACAACCAGTAGTGACAAAAATCTATTGTGTGACGGTAATACAATTTATCATAACACATTTTCGCAATAGTAAGATAGTGCACTGTATAAAACAGTATTATTTTCAAAATGTCTTAATATTTTGTAATTATACATCCCTAGCAAATTAGAACAGCGTAAAACATAGTTTGAGGATGTCTGACACAACAGAGGTGTTACCAACTTCAGAATATTAAATACATGAACTAAATTAGTATTATTATATTATAATAAAACATATATTGTTTACAGAAGGAGGAAGTTACCAATTAGTTTAAAATGAAGTATAGAGTAATATGAAGTTAAATCACAGAATATATAAGTTAAGAATAATAATATTGACTTACGTTGGTACAACCTAATTTTCGAAAATTTGTAAACATTTATTTATTCAAGCATTTAAAAGTTATGATACTTTTTGAAAATGATTTAAAATATTTGGAATAATATTTAAGAATGCTTTTTTCTTAACATGCTTATGGAATTAGTTATAAAAAAGATATGAGTCTTGAAAATTAGTGCAAATAGCCACAGATCAGAATCATATAAGTTCATAATATTTATAGTTCAGAATAATTTAAGTTTGTGTTATAAAGCCCCTCTAAAGAAATTGGCATGCGGTCCAAAGGTGGAAAATTTCGGAAAAATTTTGGGTGATTAAAATTTTCACAAAACTTTTTTGAAATTTTCCACCCTTGTGCCAACGAGGGCCGCATGCCAATTTTTTTATATGGGTTCTATAACAGAAACTTTAATTCTTTTCATCGGCATGCTGCATGAAAACGCGGAAAATCATATTTTTTATTACAAGATCACGTGACCGTTTGAGCCCTTTGGGACCCTGCGAATTGCATACCTATGATTCTTAAGATTTTAAATTTGTTTTAACTTTCTTTTGATAAAAGGGCAAGCATTATTAAATCAGAGAAAAACACAAAATTTTATGCATGTGGAAATGCAATTTTCCATATAACCGGAAAGCGTGCAGGGGTGCCCTCCTTTCTTTGTTGTCACAGGGTAAATATTCTCTCCTCCAAACAGCATGCTGTATGAAATCGGAGACCATAAACTGTCATGAGCTCCCGGTCTATGTATCCACATAAATTTATGGATTTAAAATTATCGTAAAATATGCTAAAAGGTATGATTCTGGTTTTTCTTTAGAATATGTAGTTAATTTGAAGCTGTGAATTACAATATATATATATATATATATATATATATATATATATATATATATATATATATATATATATATATATATATATATATATATATATATATATATATATATATATATATATATATATATATATATATATATATATATATATATATATATATATATATATATATATATATATATATATATATATATATATATTCAACGCTACAACTATATACTGTTCAAAATGCAGAAATAGTAAAAAAATCACGTGAAAGATTGAAGTCGCTACCCTATTGGCTGCCACAAAAATTTAAGTGCTCAACAACCAGCGAACGGCGAGTTTGACAAAATTATCACGTATACTTGCATGATTACTACTTCTTGATTTTGAACAGAGTATAGAATATATATACCTCTCTACAGAAAATCCCCTCAGTCCACGGTAGCAAAAATTATGTTTAAGATGAAAAACTTCAAGCAACCCTAGGCCAGAGTTTCTCAACCGCCGGGCTGCAAAAACGTTAACAATGTGTAGCTAATATTTTTTGCAAAACAATTTACGATTAGTAGAACTTGTATAAAAAATTATAATCTTTTCACCGTATTGTGAGCCACTGATGATTGACCCAACAAGAAAAAATTAAATATGAGTGCCCAAACGAGTCATTAAAAAAATATAGACATAAAATAAAATATATATATGTGGTCCACCCGAGTTTTTGCGATCGAGCGATTGCCAACCTCTGACGAATAACTAAAAAGCATATATTTCTTAATATAAATTTGTAGATTTTTTACAATAAATAAAATTTCAATATAGAGTATAACCTTGTTAATTGGGACTAATAGGGGGGATAGGTTGTCGGGAAAAACGAAAGATCGGATTAACTGAAATAACCTAAAATAACAGTATAAAGTGCAGTAAAACTCCGTTTACAACAAAACACGTCTATTATACATTTAAAGGGCCTTATATAAAACGTAAAGAAACACAATACCTAGTCTTACTGTCACAAAATGTGTGGTTCACTGCCGGCATCTTCAATGTTAGCAAATATTTATGTAGGCATGAGCACACAAGTCAGTGTGAATTCATTTATAGTAAAAAATTGATGTTTTAATATAATTTTGTGATGAATTGTGACGATTATGAGAATCGTGTCGCGATTATCCCGCTGCACAAGGCAGGAAAGTCTGTATCTGATTTTCAACATCTTTCAGAAACTGAAAATCTATAATAGATTTGTTTGTCCCATCATTCAAAAGTTTATTGAAACTGGAACTCTTGATGACTGGCCCAAATTGGGACGTTCGCACACCATAAGGACAGATAATCTAGACAACGCGGTGGCGGCTCGTATTTACAGAAATCCGATGAGGACACAATCAGTTACGGTTCGTGAACCGCATCTTTCTAAAATGACAATGGCCCGAGTGCTTAAAAGTAATCTAGGGGTGTCTGCTTGCCGACGTGATATAGGGCATTTCCTTACATTTGGACTTAAACATCAGAGAATGACCAATGCAAAGCGGTTACTTAAGCGTTACGCGGACATATGAAAATTCTTTTCATTCATGTAAAATTTGAGGAGGCTTTCAATCGCCCGAACGACAGAGTGGATGCTACAACTTCACGAGAAAGAACTGAGAATCCAGAGAGGACAGTACCCTGCTTCAGATATGATTTTGTGGGGTGTGAACTATGACGGTACCACTAAGCTTCATTGTTGTGAGAAACGAGTAAATATATTAGCCAGAGTCTACCAGGAAATCATGTTGGAGTCGATAATTAAATAATTGAACAACTCCCTCTTCGTTAGGCACTGCTGGAGCTTCCAGCAAGATTCAGCGCCAGCCCATAAGGCGAAGACTAAGCAGTAGTGGCTTGAAAGCAATGTATCGGACTTCATTTATCCTGCTGATTGGCCGTCTAGCAGCCCTGACCTCAATCCCCTAGACTAGAAATAGTGGTCCGGGCTTTATGACATGATCTGCAAGACGACACACTTTAATATTGATAGTCTGACTCACTCCCTGAAGAGGTAGCGAAGGATTTTGTTGTAGAAACGAGTCGTAATTTGACAAGTGGCCGCAGAGATTTAAGAGCTGTGTAAAGGGTAGAGGTGGTCATTTTGAAAACAGATTGGTGTTCCTGGTTTAAAATACATTTGTGTATTATGTACTAAAAGAAAATTAAAATATCTTTTAACATCTTGTGGAAATTTATTGAAAACAGTATTTATGGTAAGACGAGGTATATACATGATAATTATGATGATGTGCCTGACGGACGTTGCTCTGCGGTGGTGTAAATCACAACTACGATAACCGTCACCAATGCAATTGTTGTCTATCAGGCACTTTTAAAACTTTTTTTGCTATCCTAATTAAGCGCAGTCAGTTTTATTGGGGTCCGGATTAACGAGGTTCTATTGTAATATTTTCAACGGTCCGCGTAAAAATCTGCATCTATAGGTGGCACAAAAAAGGAAAAAGTATTCACATTGTATATAGAATCGTTCGAAACATTTGTCATAACTGTAGTTTTAGATGATCTGTACTAAAATTTAAATTTACAGATGAAGTAATTTTTACTAAGCTACAGCATCAAACTGGTTTTCATATTACATTTTTTTACTAGTACATTTGAAACATAACAACCGGTTTTTTTGATAAATTTGTGGAATTCGCAAACCGGTTTTAAATACTAAAATTACTATGAAAAAATTAATCAATTATTTAACTTAAAAAAAAATTACTCGAAAGCGTGTGAGTCGGTTAATAAGTTACATTTTTTTTTTTTTGCCACCGCAACGTTTTCTATTTACACAGCCCATCTAAATGACTAGGACATATATTAAAAAGAATAAATTAAAAATTAATAAATAAATAAATAAATAAAATGTTATACACATATTCAATAAAAGAAACCTTGCACGGACAAATACAAATAGGACAAAAGTGTTCGAAAAATTGACCACAGGCAGAGTAATGGTAACGCGCTGTAAAAGGGCGAATTACCATTGAATATTAAAGAAAATAATAAAACACATTAAAATAAGGTGCAATACATCACACATAAAACATAAGTTCGATTCCTTGAGGAAGAGTATCAACTTGTCCAGGAGGGTAACCGGCGAGTTTATCGAAAATCAATTTATCGAAAGCAAATTTACCGAAAATCAATTTTTCGAATTCAAATTTATCGAAAGCAAATTTAACTAAATCAAGTTTATCGAAAGCTAGTTTATCGAATGCTCAATTTATCGAATGGCACGTTTATCGAAAATTGATTGTTGAATTATTTCGGTAGGAATTAATAATGAAAGAAAATTTAGTTTACATTGTAATTTATAAGGGTTTATAATCTAAAGGTAAAGAAAGTGACATAGTGTTTGAATATAAATAGAGAAAGTTATATAAAAAGAAAACTTATATAATAAAACAAATACATTTATTATTTTTAAGGTTTAATAAGACAGGTTATGGGCAATTGCACGCAAATAATTTTTATAAATTCATACACAATGATGTGTATTTTAATGGGGGAAAATAAAGTACCGTATTTTTCGGACCATAAGACGCACCCCAAATTTATGAGACAATTTTTAGAAAAACTATTTATTATTAAGATAACTTGTACCCGCAACATTCTGTTCATCTTCACTCTCTGTACTATCACCCGTCTCGTTAATGTTACTGTTCGTATTATTTTCGTCTGGACTATTGTCAATCTCTTCAAAAACCAAGTCATCTTCGATACTATCCAATGCGTTGCTTATACCGCATTTCTTAAAAAACTTTATGATCGTCTTTTCTTTTACAGCTTCCTAAGAATTTTTTACCCAGGAAATTTGTCTTCTTTCTTCAATACCTTATATCGTTTTACATAGTTTCTTTGCAAATGTTACATTTCGATGTTATGCTGTATTCACAACGTCTTAATTATAAATTAGAATTAACATTAAATTTCTATGTGGAAATAAAGTAGCATGCACAATGTAAATTAAGAATAGACCATATTAGTGCGACATCACAAACATGGGCTGTCATCTGACAATGGTTTCCTTTTGGAACTTTTGTTACCTTAATTTTACGAATATTTTCAATTCTAGAGCAAAAAATATATATCTTTGATAAGTATATACTAATATATAAAGTTCAGATACGTTATACTATGGAATAATGTTTTTAGAAACAAATAAATAAGGATTCGAAGATATATTTATAGGTTACGTTTTTAAATAACATGAAAATCAAAATATCATTAGTATTTAAATAATTAAAACTAAGTAAACATTAATATTTGGTTTCAGAATGCATAATGGTGTATTGTTTTGCTCCAAATTGGAACCATTACAGTCACATTCTTAATTGCATTTTTTATTTCGTTTATTTGACACATGAAAATGAAAAACAATAATGGATAAAATATGAACAACTTATTGTTCCTTCAAACTATTCAAAAAAGATTTATCGCTATGTTACTGGTCATAATAACAATTATTAACGTAACGTACATTTTTCAAAACTAACCTGCAAAATAATATTGTTTTGCAAAAATAACAACATAACTGACAGCATTGAACCTGTAAATTTCTATCGATTTCTACTTTATCGATCGATACTTGACAGCTGTTTATATTTGCTAATGAGGTTTTGAGTGTTTCATAGTTTTGACAAGAATTATAATGGAGGAGAAATTTATATCTATGCTCATAGAAAACAGAAAGATATGGATAGAAACAAATCACTATGATCATAGAAATTTTTAGGTTAAGAGAGATGCTTACTGCGCATGCTTCAATTATAAATCAACCTAAGACCTTGGAGTTTGCAAACTCCTAATTTTAATTTATAACTATAAGTATTAATTTAAAAGGTTGTGAACGCTAACGTACAGTTACGTATAACAAACATTTACATTAATTCTAAGTACTAATTTTAATTTATATTTATGACGTTGAGAATGCAGCGTTAAGTTGAAATTTTGGTTACTTTTTCCACTTTTGCAATGTGTTACGGATATGAGTTTAGTGTTTTGGCATATCAGTATTGTAGAACTCTTTACTACGAATCGTTTGAGCAGTCAAACACACTCGTAGCCTCTCTGATTACAGTAGCGCAGAATAGTGTCATTTTTGCCTCGCGTGCTTACACATGCCGGCGCCATCTCAAAGTCAAGGTTGTGTTAATCGCAGTAAGTATCAAACATACATCCAAGTAATAGACCATAGGGTCTATAACTTGGAACTGTTGCAATGTGCTTCCAAGTTGTACGCGTAGCAGTAAGTGTTTGAAATCATCCCGAAAGACCCCCCCCCGGGTCTTTCGGGAAATCGAGCATTACGAAATTAGGATGATTTCAAACACTTACTGCTACGCGTATGGGAGGGGCCCATACTAGCTGCGGCAAAAACATATTCTACATCAAAAGGATCAGTAAAATTTCAAATTAACGAGCTGACTCGATATTCCCAGTCCGTCCCTATACAATATTCTTCCAAATACTACTGTAACATACAATTTTTAATAATGTAGCTCACTACAAACATATAAGATAAAAAAAAAACAGTTTTCCAGCATTCTCTGTTACTCAAAACGTTTGTAGTTAAGTCTTATCATCACTAATCATCAAAAATAGCGTTCTGGTCCTTAAGCTGCGTTCAGAGCTCTTTAAATTAGTTGACTGTTCACTGTGCGATATGTTTAGTAGATAGTTTTAACGTTCAAGGCAGCGTTTACAGCTAAGAAAATTAGTGCGTTACGAATACTACGACATCTGTGTCTTTAACCAAGTACGGTGGCTTCGTAAAATGATTATTATCTATTATCGTGTTCCTAATTCTGCTGTCCTAGATTTTTACTAACTAGACCTAACTCAATTACCTAAATTGATCATATTTACTGTTCGTCTTTGTAATTTTAGGCGAGATTTCTAATTCGAGAATCAGTAATTCATAAAACAATTCAAGTACAATAAAATATAAACCAATTACAAATTATACACAAATTACGTGTATACAAGTTAGATTAAGTTGTAAAACCATATAAATCAAAAATGTAATAATTTATTTAGAGTAATTATGTAAGATTTTATTTAGAGATTTCTTAAAAACATTTATACTCGTGTCAAAAATGACGGGAAAGGATTCAGAAGTTGAAAGTTTGTTGAACATAAAACATATTCTATTAATAGGAGAATTAAAAGCATAATTAGTCCTATTAAATGGTAAACAAAATAGATCATTACTTCTGGTCGGATATGGAGGATCACGAAAACTTAGCAAGGCAAGTAGCTCAGGACAAACAATTTTATTATTAAGAATTTTATAAGGAAACGTCACGTCAAGTAATGTACCTCTGTTCTCTAGAGATAGTAACGAATAGTTATTGTTATTTGGAAATTTAAAATCGCAATATTTTAGGAATTTAGTTTGAATTTTTTCAATACGATTTATATATGTGTAATAGTGAGGATACCAGCATATTGAGACAAATTCTAAGTGAGTATGTACTAAAGTGAAGTAAAAAGAGAATACCGTAGAACTATTTTTGAAGGGTTCGCTCATTCTCCTTATAAATCCCAACATCTGATATGCCTTTTTTACAATATTGTTAATATTGTCACATAGGTAATCCTAGGTCATGATTACGACATCTAGACATTGTGACGGTCAGCTGTCTGATTAAAAACTATTCGTCAGCGTCTGACGTATGTGGCCTGATTAAGAAATACAACTATTGCAATTTTCATAATGAGGAAATATTTGTCATGACGAATGAATATTGGAACTGGGTTAACTTTCGGTACTTAATAGATGGATGTCGAGAATATGGAGGTAGTAGAACATAGCCAACTCTACTGCATGTATTAGTCCCGAAGGTGACGACCACGACACCGACGCCGGATCCTAGTATCGAGAGTGACGCCAAGCACATAGTGACCATGTGAGTGGGAGAAGACATCTCCAGGCTCCTCGACTCCCGGATGGGTAGCCCCCGCCTCGGAGATAGGTCCAAGCCGATCCTGGCCAACACGGGGTGGACCGAAGACTTCCCCAACTCCATGGACCAATTCCAACATTATTTTGTAATTGTTATATAATTATTTAATAAATTTGTTATGTTGAAACCAGGAGTTGTGTCTGAATCAAACCACCCACGTGACAATATGTACATAATTAATATGTGAATATTAATTTAGGAACCAATGTAACGCCTAGATCTTTAATTTCGTTAACATTTGATAGGAGTATCATGCATCTTAAAGTTATAATTTATTACATTTCTGTTCCTGGTAAATGAGATTTTGAAATATTTAGACAAATTTAATTTTAACTTATTTTTCAAACAATATGTAATTTGTCAACATCACGTTGAATACTGATACAATCATTTGTTGTTTAAACTTCTAAAAATAACTTCAAATCATCAGCAAACATTACAAATTTAGAATTTAAAAAACACTCAAAAATATCATTTATAAAAAGCAGAAGTCCTAAATGAGACCCCTGTGGAACTCCAAAACTAATCTTTGCAAATCTTGAAGTGAATCCTTTCTTGAAATGCATACTATGTAAACGTTCTCTCCGATGTAGACTAAGATAGCCAATGCGTTTATATATCTGTCACATTAAAACAACTCACTAACTATAAGTTTGGAAAACTATCGACAATCGACAACGTATAACGTACTAAATTTAGAGCTCTGAACGATTGCTCGCGTTGCCATATGACAAACTTGTTAGTGAAAATCAACAGTGCACAAATCTAAGCCTATAGTCGACTAATTTAAGAGCTCTGAACGCAGCTTTATGACCAATGACTTCAATTTTACCCATGTCTTGCTGTTTGAACACTTATTTCTAGTAGCTAATTTAGGATTTTTTCCGATGTCCAGCCAACCTTGGACGTTTTCTGTTCCTGTCGACTGTTCCTGAATTAGGTCTTCTTTAAAACCTTAGAACTTCAAGTGATACATCAGAAAAACTGTAAAATGTGGGTTTATATTAAGGGACTATGCCATAATTTGGGTTTGAATTTCGTTTAAGGTGGAAGAATAAGTTCTTTTCCACTGTCCAGGTAATCCTCAGCATTTTTACCAATACATCTTGACTGCATCTACTTTCTTTTAGCACTAGGCGGATAGTCCAACTTTCCGCAGTTGATATAAAGGTTATGCTAAATAAAAGACTAAATTATCAAGAATTATTTATTCAGGTAACAAAATATTTTTTATAATTTATAATACTGAAAAATTACAAGAGCTTTATGAGCTATAAAATGGCTCATATTGCACCTTGAGAGGTAGCGCAACCCATAAGGGTGGACAAATTTATTGCTATAACAATAATTAACTGATAATAAAATCAAATATAAATATATATATATAAAAAACAATTAATATATAATCTTGATATCTTTAAATCTGATATCTCTCGCGTACATGAGTATATGGATTATATACAATATATTCTGTAGACTCAATCACTTATTATTCATAGCAGCCATACTTATAAATATAAAATAAAAATAGATCTGCTTCCTACGTATAGAATTACATGCTGAGTCATATGATAAAGAACTGAACATTCTGCAATAGACTATTATTGTACTATAAAATTGCATCCTTAAAGCAAAATAATCTTAATGAAACTTAAAATTAATTGAAAATAAACGAGATAATACTTTTTGACTGCTTGATACAGTTTTAAGCATTCAGATCAGAGCCCTGTCGAGATTGAAATCAAACTGAAAGTGTCGCCAAAAGACAAATTTTAACTGTCAATATTTTCCAATTTACTTTTTTTTATCTTAGGAGGGCGTAATTTTTATTTTCAAATGTTAGAGATCTTAACAGTGATGGGATTCAGCCGATTCACACCAGCCCGGCAGAACTGTTTCCTAATATTTTCTTTAATTCGGCGAAATTATTTTTAAAATTGTACTTTTAATATTTATTTAGAATACCAGCCAATGATATTTGAATACAAGCTATGCGAATAACAAAAAAGGGTCAGTCAAGTGGCAATATTGTTTTATTGTTACTTCTTGCAAAGTATATTTCGAGTTTTTTCTTTACGCATATTCTTATAATCGTTTTTTTGTTATGTTAGGCAATATTTTTGTTTCTTTTTAAATATTTATATTCAAGTATTAACTATACCAAATAATACACTAATTATTGGTATACCGTTTTTTAAATACCTAAAACAAAAAAAGGGGACGTGTCGATAGAATTTGGCGCTTCAAATCTTAGGGCGCCCCCCAGAATACTAGGCGACGGAGGAAAAAAAGGTAATTTGACTGACTGAGCGAGCTAAAAAAACTCATTCACTATTATTTTAGGTCCCTTTTATATTCGGCACCTGAGACTGTTGCCTCACCTATCAGCACGGCCCTGCTTATTACGATCAATAGTGCAGCGAACCGATTGTTAAATTATTTGAATCCCACTACTGGATGTTAGTTTAAACCTACATTGGTAACAAAAAACTGCATGGATAAAAAGGGAAAAAGATCAGTACAAACAAAAAGGTATCAAAGTTAAGTTTTAAAATAAAATAAAACGACTATTGAGCTATAACGTAGCCATCAAATGTATTGCTGAGCTGGTATATAGTTTAATTTAAAAACAAAAAAAATTTTGAAGTACCCAAATAATTTTCTCGTAATTATATAATTTCTCTCACAATTCTAACAATTTTATTTGCTGTTTAATGCTATTTCTGTTGCTCAGTTAATTCAGTATTTTATTTGTACATTAAGTATTTGGAATAACTGCTTGGTTAACTAAAAATATACCAGAATATATTGTATATAAATATAAATTAAATAATCTTATATTTTTAAATTCTCATAAGAAAATAGTTTTTAAAAAACTATAACAAAAAAAAAAAATAATAATAATAATAAAAAAAAAGTTATCACTTACATAAAATTAGTCTAGCAGTCTTGGTACCAATTAGTACTATAATAATCTGTTATACATTGTCAAAAAATAATTTGTAGAAGTATTACTTCTATATTGTTTATTAATTTAATCATCGAGTTTTTTCTCTCCTTCCTTCTCTTGTTTCTTTTCCAACCATTCTTTCCAATCAAGATCCTTTTCAAAATTCATAAAATATTCTGTTTCTTCGGATGACTCAGTTGTTTCATCATCTGAGTTAGTTTTTGGGCAACCTCCACCTTCAGCTTGATCTTTTCTATCATCTTCAGAATCGCCTTCAGCCACACCAGCGATCATGAAATGCTCACCTTTAAGTCTTTTTTCTTCCTCCTCTTCTTGCATTTTTAATTCTCTTACTCGTTTCACTACCTCCAAGACACGTTCTACATCTTCTCCCAGTTGTACTGATGCCACTGATTTTTCAAATTCATGCCTTACTGATGGAGCAAATAGCGCTCCAATATTCAACATTTGTCTCTTCATACATTCTGTCTCCGCTTGGAGACGCTCTATTTCGTCACAGATGAATAGGGCGGGATCATACTTTTCACCGCAATGGGCGCATCTCTTGTGCAACTCGGTACACTTCCTGCAAATTTTATGGAAATTCTTAGAAATGCTTGGCCGCTTGCATCTAAAATATAAAGTTTTGTTATAAAATTGATTTTTCTAAAATAAGAATACAATAAGTAAACAATTAAACATGTATACGGAACCGAGGAAGCATTAGAATACAGAGAAAGTCAGATAAATATATATAAAAAAAAGGAATAAAGTTTTAAATATAAAATTTTATATTATTTCACTACTTCTATTTGATCTCACTCACTGTATGATAAACTCTTGACAATGACATAACTGTTGAAATGGGGCAATTTAAGAAGTCATTTGTTAAGAAAAATAATCATGTTTTATTTAATTGCCAATAGTCACATTTCAAGAAGTTAATATAAAAGTTTTTCCTCTTTTTTTGATACTATAAAATCAGGTGGTGGCAGCACGTTCAGATAAGTAAAGATTTTAATAGAGTAGATCAGTGGTTCCTAACCTTTTTTCTCCCACGTACCCCTTGATTAGACTTTTCGTTTATGAGTACCCCCTATCTTCAATACCCGCACCCATCCCTTAATTTTCTTAGGTTATATTATGTTAGACCAGCGGTTCTTAAACTGGAGTCCGCGTAGCCATTACTTTACGCTTTTATTCAAATAACTCATTTAATAAAAATCCTACATGTTCAAGACTTTTTGTATTTTTTGTTACCTAACTAGTTATTGACATAACTAAACAATAATTAGTAAAAATTTAATTATTTTATTCAACTGCAAATTATTTATGGAAAACATATTATAATAAGATATATTTTGACCAAGAAATGTTTGTATGAGTTTAACGTATTATAATTTGTAACTTTATTAATTCTTTTACTACTATTTTTATTAATTTTTTTTTTTATTCTATATGCTAATAAAAATGTTCATCACTATAAATGCGCAAGACCATTTATTAAAATAACCAGCGATACATTTTTACCAATATTTATTATAACGTAGTGCCTATGAGATTATTAAGCCAGAAATTAAGTCCCAAGAACGACGTAAAATGCCTATGGTTGGGATGGGGTCCGCAAAAAAAAAAATTTTCAAGAGGGGGTCCTCGGACTACATAAGTTTAAGAACCCCTGTGTTAGACAATGCCATTTATGCTCTTTAATTATTATTATTATTTTTTTACAGATATTAGCGAAGATCAAAACAAATAAAAACAGCACTAAAATAATTTTTACCAACATTAACTTATGTTGAAAGTAGAATAATTATTCGTCGAATTTTAAATAGCAATTATTCATCTTGATATGAGAGTCTTCCACCGTGGTTCTTAATAATTTTATTGCGATCCTTGAGCTTGTTTCATGGATACGAGTTTTTTAAAATCAGGTTCAAATGAAGACAGATATAACCTGAACTCAGGAGCTGCGTCAAGCTTATTACGATATTTATTCTTAATTACGCATAAGATGAGAATGCTCTTTCGACTAGCTCTGTGTTCGTGAAAGGTAATAAATATTTTATTGCTTTGGCACTGAGTTCTTGGTACTCTTCTTTCACTACTGTCCAGAAGTCAATAACATTTTTTTTTTTAACTCAGATTCAAAGGAAGAATTTGGTCGACAGTTCAAACAATTTTTCTTTTTCAACTTTAACGTAAGTCTCTGTAAAACTCTAGTGTCTTTCGCCATTATCTATATTATTTTCGCGTACCCCAGGTTGGAAACCAGGCTGGAGTAGATGAATCAGTTAATAAGCCGCATTTAATATTAATAGTTTAGTCTCAAATAATCTAAATTGATAGATTCAAAATTTAGTTAGTTCATCTGTTTATTTAATTAATAAATTATACTTTAATTCTTTCAGCGTTCCACTGTTAGAATACCAATATTGAGTAAGAGCAAATAAAATTGGTGAAACTTACTGATCATTTGCTTTATTTATATACTTGAGGAGAGGTTAGATGGTGATTGGTAAAATGACCATATGGTTCAACCGAGGAGTTATCAAAATTAAGCAATGACATTTGTTCAGATACTGAGAAAGAAATGAGATTCCACTGTTGCAATGTCTGCACTGTTTCCATGTTTTAATTCACTTTAACATACAATTTATTTTTAGGTAGTTTACAAAAAAAAAATTGAAAGGTGTTTAATAATATCCTAAGATAGTGCTTTTAAGATGAATCATTGTTTAGGATTTATATTAAACCATGAAAACTATTCTCAAGGCGCTATTAAGCAGGATTACCAAATTGCTCTAATGATGACAAAGCATGAGTTCATGGAGAACTTTTTTTATGTCAAAACCAGTGGAATTCTACTTAAGAAGAACAACGGTGTGGTGGGGCGGGAGCACCTTGGGTCGGCGCTCCCGCATTTTATTTGAGGCGGAGCGCGCCTCTGGAGTTTTTAATCGTACGGCTGAAATCGATATCACTCGTCTAAAATCGCCCTCCTTTTAATTACTTCTTAAATTGAAAAGTGATATTCGCGCACATGATATCGCGTAAAACCGGGGTAAAATCGCGTAAAATAATTGCGTGTTTACATAATTACATACGGCCAGTACACTGCGAACATGTGTACGCCGAACACTGATTTGTTATGATTGTTTTTGTTTCACATTGAAGAGCGCATCCCCCTTAGAACGAAAAAATCATATACTTATTTAATAAAAATTACATAACTGAAAATAAAAATCAACTTTTTTAATCACAAAAATCAAATTAAATTAATATATAAGCCCACCTGTGCACTCTCCGTAAAAAAATAATAATAAATTTGTTTGCTTAGTTTTTATACATTTATTATTATGCATTCCCACATTTGCAGTCGGTTCAATAATAAACTACCCCGCATTATCTAATTTTACATTAAAACATTCCTACGGCCAGTATTGCCTACGGCTTATTATGAATTCCCATACGTGAGTGGGGGAGAGCTCCCGCACTTTTTCATTTTGCACTACACCACTGAAGAGGAATACAAGAGCACACGCTCACATTCAAAGAGGAAAAATATCATTAGCAAGCTATCAAATTTTTTTAATTCGTGACTTTCTATTCAACCTACTTTTAAACAAATTAATTAATTACTAACTAGCATTTTCAGATTAAATATGAATACCCTTACCTCAATAGTGCAGAGCACTCCCCTTATTTTTTCGCTTGCGATTTGTCATGACAAGTTGCGAGTAACTAATCCCTACAGTTTTTGAGAATTGTTCAAGAGTACCCTAATAAATAGCAACAGGTCATTACAAACGATGATGAATATATAATAGAAGAAGGTACCATTGTAATTTTTGAATTAAAAAACAAAATTAATATATAAAAATGTAATTTGGTTTTGTTTTTGTTTTATATGATACAGGTATTAAGAAGCAAATAGGTTTATTTGCAGTCATTTCCAACGGTTTACTATAATCAACAATACACAAAGTAAATTTAACACACTTCTACAAAATTCCGTGTGACTGATGATAATAAACCGTTGAATACTACTCGGCCGCACATAGAGTTCGTTAAAAATACTCTGCACTTGCGGCTGATTAAATTAAACGTTAAATTTCGAAGTGTCTGAACGTATAGTCGACATAGCTGTTAATAGTCAGGCATAAAAAATAACTTTATTATACTTACAATTTGCAAGTCTTAGGTCTTGACAGGGCTTTGTACCTGTACTTTATATTCTTAGGAATCTTGGCCTTACATTTTTCGCACATATTGATAAAGTCCGCTTGCGTAAAATTGTCGGTACGAGTCGGGTTACCAACATCTTTGGGATTCGGAGGTGTATCTGGGAGTTCTTTACGCATTCTGCAAAATAACATATAAAATGAAAACTTCTATCATCTTCTTACATATGTGACGCAGTTATAAATTGCATTGTAACACATATAATCAAAAGATAATTTCTTCAAAACTTACTTTGTATCTTACGTGCTAGTACAACGGTTGTTAGTTTATCCTAACCTTCTGGACAATTTGAAGAAATCGGTTATAGGAGTATGCGCAGTACGAAATATACGAGTGCGCAGTACGAAATAGTTCCATCTACTATTTAAGTTTTGTATTTAATTTTTTTTTTTATTAATTAATATACTAAACAAGAAATTTCAAAAATGGTAATTTGGTATCAGATAGATATATTTATGTGACATTGATTATGATCGTTTTAAGGTGAATATTATCAAAATATATCCTAAGAATTGCATTTGTAGTTAGTAGTTTACTGCTTCTCTATTAGATGTCACTAAGTAACTTAATAAGCAAGTTTTGTATTGAGAAGTGACCATTGACGTCATATGAATAGACACAGCACGTCATATGAATAGACACGCTCTCTATGCCTTAGCATTGTTTGTTATGAAGCCAAGACCCTGCGGAGACGAAAGTGGGATTTGCCTCGAGGAGTATAACAAGTTGCCTAATTTCCATTTATTTTATTTAGCTATTGCTAAGAAAAACGCCGGCGCCGTATTGTGTTTATGAATGTTTTGTTGTGTTATTTTTTCTATTTTACTATTTTACCTTTTCATCATCTTTCAACTTTTAATAATATTGCCGTAAATTGCATTTTAAGAGTTGCGAACTGTATTTCAACCACGTAGTATTTTAAATACTAAAAAGTAATGTTTAATTAAAATGATACATATAGTTTTTCCTTAAAAAAATGTATTTGTATTCAGTACTAGGAATACATCAGAAAAGTATTTTACCCAGCATTGATTATAGATATACATCTATACATAATTTGTCAGATAAATTTTAATTTATCATGGAATAAATGATGTAATATATGCCCGTTTTAAATTTAGAAAGTGTCTGAAGCATTGCTATACAATTTGATCGAGAAAAAAAGGTGTCTAGATAGACATGGAATCATTTATTTTTATCTTAACAGAAATGTCCACTTAACATTTTAAAGTCAGGGTTTACTAAACTTTTTTTCTATCATATTGTATTTTAAATGTATGTAATTTAGAAACCTACTAATTATCTTAAATATATACTAATAAATTCAGGTTAATTTAATATTATTTATGAAATTTATTTTATTAAAATTTGCAGTTTACAGTATTAAATAAATATATTTTTACTTTCAATTCTTATCGGCAAAACATTGATGTATGCAAACTGTACAATTCCTCGGGGTAACCCCCGTTTCCCCGCCTAAAGAGGTGTTGACTTCATAACAACTCGTCCTCGTTCAGTCTCTATGTAATACAACCTCATTGGAAGTGGCATTACCGGTGGCGGCGCTGTGCTCCAAGGCAATATGGCTGTTGTGTCTAGTACTCAGCTGTCAATATGCTGATAACGAACAGGTTAATTTAAGCACAATACATTTTTATTTAATGAATATGCAAGTAAATATTTGCGAAATTTTTTAATTTTTCTCCGCTACACATGTATCTAGGTGTATAACAGAAGGTGGGCATCAAATTACAATATTTAAAGTTTAATTTCAGTAGATTTATTGAAATGTAATTTGTAGTTGAGCAGGTGTTAAATGCCGGGCACGTAATTTTATGTGGTACATCTGAGTGTCGGTCATCTGAATTTACAATATCTGGATTCTGTTTGCAAGTGCATTATGTTCATTGCCTCATGAAATAAAATTAGTTTTAGTTGGACAGGAGCCAGTGACGGATTTTCGCTCGAGACAAAAAAGACATTTGTCTTGGGCCCGTAATTTTCAAGGGCCCGGATTTGGGAGGTGAGGTCCTTTTTTTTTTGCTCTTCACTTGGATTTGGGAGGTGAGGACCTTTTTTTTTTTGCTCTTCAGTTTGAACGCCTCTAGGTTGAGGGCCCGTAAATCATAGGTTGGGGGCCGAAAATCAAAAATGTCTTGGGCCCGGCGAAGGCTTCATCCACCACTGACAGGAGCAGCTAAAAGTTAAAAATGCAACTTGCACGTGTAAGCATATTAGTGCTTATGTTTTTCTGCGACAAATGTAATGAACAAACTCGCATATTATCAGTTAGGTACTTTTTAACTCAAAATATATTCCCATGCCTTCCTCCTGTCCATAACCAAATCTTTTCCAAACATCTGGACTTAATATTAACTTTCCCTTCATTTTTATTTAAAAAAAAGAAAAAACTAAGATGGCTATCTTTGTCCTGTCTTGAATGACAAACAAAAACACTACAATTTGTTCTATTTTTATAGTTTTTCACAACTTCTATCGATATTCTAACAAAAATTCAACACTAGAACATATGTAATAAGTTCAAACAGTACTAGAGCGCCTAGAACCGTATTTGACCACCAGACTGCGTATTCGAGCGTGTCAGTTCTCAATATGAAAATCATATTTCATTCTGAAAAATTTGTTCTGGCCCGGCCAGTTTGTCATTTTCTCCCGGATATTTGGTAAAAAACAAAAAGTGCAGCCTCGGAAAATGGGAATTAGGCAACTAATTAAAAATAACAAAGAAATTTTAAAGACATTTCACGCTAGTGTTATATATTAACAACTTTTTAGTAATAAGTTATGTTCAATTAAGAGTAATTAAAAATTATTACTACGTAATTTTTTTTTTTGTTAACCACTCCGTTATTTAGCCTTTTCAATCATAAGAACTTAGCGTAGAAGTCGCTACTTTATTTTTTGAGCAAAATCTCAAAATTGTCCCGGTTTGAGAAAAAAATATTATGGTAAGTTTAGTTCTGAGTAAGAAAATCATTTAAATAATTTTATAAACGTTGCTCTATTTTCGATTTACAATTATATTCAATTTATTTAACTCTGACTTTTGGTACCCATTTATGAAACTGTAGCTGATATCCATTATTTTTTTATCATAATTATTGGCGCAACAACTTTTGATGGGTCCTTACTTTTCTCCATATCTGGATTTGGAGGTAGAGTTAGCATTAGGCTGCGGTTACAGTATTAGCGCGTATTCGAGCGATTAGATAGGTGGTCTTTTGTTCTAGCAGTTATTTTAATGACAAAAAAATAAATAAATGGGATATTTGTATTAAGAATGTCACAAAAAATCAAAATATAAAGAAAATGACATTTTAAAATGATATTAACCTTAACCAAAAAATGTTTATTGTACCTAAGTATGAATTACAAACCTTAAATAAAACGGGCAAAACGCACAATTCAAACGATGAAAGTAACTAGATTGCAAAATCTAGTTTCGCCTAAACGTTTGGAATAGCCTATAATGCTCCAATTTCTTAGTAATATAGAAAATATCCAGAATGTTAATTTTGTGACACAATTCACCTTTGATAAGAGTAATTTTATATATACTTTTTTCATCATTACATTAATTAAAAAAATACGTCACTGTTATTCACGTACCACCAAGTCTTCTTTCAGGTACCACTAGTGATACGCGTACCACCGGTTGAGAACCACTGGTGCAAACTATTCATATGTTGTTTTGTTTTTTATTATGTTTAGAATATGGAAAAATTGAATATTTCTCCTTATCGTTAACTTTTAATTCAGTCGCCACTTCATCCCATAATTTACGTTATTGATCATGGTTATGGTAAGTTTTACATTTTTGATCCCCTAACGATCTTCGATCGAAAACTAAAAATATTACAATACACAGATGTGTACTTCTACACGCCTGAATCAGTCGCCCGAATGCGGTCGAGTACGAGCATAGTTTCGCGCGAATGATAAGCTTCTATAGTAACTACACCTGTGTATTTCTATACGCTTGAATCAGTCGCGCGAATGCGGGCGAATACGCGCTACTTACAGTTCGCGCGAACACTCTTCTACTGTAACCGCAGCCTTATATGTCTCGATTTTGAGTGTCTGTCCCGATATCCCAGTGTTCTAAAAATGCTATAAACAGGGGCGTATTTAAAGGGGGGGGGGGAGCTAGGAGGCTACAGTCCCCCTAATAATTTTCAAAGATGTAGTTTTCATTTACAAAAATGGAAAATTTTAAACCATTAGTTTTTATATCGTATTATGATATTTAGTCAATGTTAGTGTTTTATAATTTAAATAGGGCTACCATACGTTCCGGTTTGACCGGGACAGTCCCGGTTTTCAGCCCTTGTTCCGGTTGGTATACAAATATGTCGGTCAAATTTACTAGTTTTTTGATGTCTTGATTTTTAAGATTCAGAAGATTTTTAAGATTTGAATAAGAGTTTAATTTTATTTACTGTGATCTTTGTTAGTACATGACTGATATTCTTTGTTAATTGTTATTTTTCGTTAGTTATATTATAAGAAATAATTACCTTTAAATAAGTTTAATTTCATTTACTGTGATTTTGGCTATGACTGATTTTCTGTTAATCTTTGATAATAAATAGTTTATTATGAAAGAAATTTAATTTTTTTATCCTATTTCACAAACAACCTGAGGGGGATACATTCACATTTTTTTTTTAATTAGCCCCCCCCCCTTGACACATTTCTGGATACGCCCCTGCCTATAAATAAAACTAAAAGATTTTTTAAAGTCTTTCAAGTCTGTCGAGTAAAAAGTACATTTTTGAAGGAAGTAATAAGCACAGAAATGCCAAATAAATCTTATTTTATTTGATACAACTTAAATTTGTTAATAGTAAATAATTGGAGTACCTGTTTTGTTAATAGTAAATAATTTCTTTTGTAAATAAATCTTGTTATTAAGTACATTGGTGTTTCTGTTACGAGAACTCTATTCCTTTCCCTTGGGGATTTATTTTCTTCCAGAATCTAGGGCAATAGAAGCGAGGTGACTGGCGCCGTATAAAAATTCAGGGCGCGCATAGATAAGTCAAGTCTGTCGAGTAAAAAGTACATTTTTGAAGGAAGTAATAAGCACAGAAATGACAAATAAATCTTATTTTATTTGATACAACTTATATTTTCTAAATGTTGATTTAACTTTTTTTTTGTCCTGTACTGGTTTGGCCGAATCAAAATATAATAAACCTAGTTAGAATTTCCCAAGTTCTTACCCTCAACATTCTGAAATTCTTTACACTGTTTGATCTATATATCCCTATCTTCCATTATCTCCCATTTTTTCAACGTGTGCTATCCATTTATTTATTCCAAGAACCCTTGGTCATCCATAAACATCCCAGTAGTCTCACCGAGCCATAGTGCTATCACCACCCTACTACTAAATTGGGCAAGGTCCTCTCTACTCCGAGGAAACGAAAAAAAAAAAGAAATCTTAAACTGGGTTCAAATTAGCGAGTCGATCCTGCAATGTACCGCATAATGTAACAAGCCGTGTAATATTTATGTGTAGTTTGAATGGGATCACGCGCACCCAGTGGCGGCGTTAGCTCATAAAAGCTGGGGGGCCAGGAATTTTTTTTTTGTAAAATTTGGGGGGCCATATACAAGTGATAACCAAAAAAAAATGTCCTTTCTTCTAAAATACATTTTTCTCCAAACAATTCTGGGGGGGGCAACTGGGGGCCAGAGCAATTTTCAGGGGTGGTGGCCCCCGGACCCCCCACTAGCGCCGCCACTGCGCGCACCTGCCGAGCGGTTCGCAAACCGCTTGACCTGAACCGCTCTGTATCGGGTTTTCTCGCGAACACAAAGTAATTCGTCGAATTTGGTTGGACACGTTCGAGCTAAATTTAACGCTCGCGTTTATTGGCGTTTGACGAGTAGATAGTAAATGTTAATTAATAAATTTCTTCAATTATTTTTCGACATATTTTGCCAACAGTTTAGCTTCTTCCAGATTTTTTATATATTGTATATATTATATTTTCGTTTTTAAGTAAATGAAAGATGAGATATTTAGCTTTATATGTAACTCACCTTAGCCTCTTAAATAATCTTATTAAAAACTGCATAGAACAGAAAAGAAATATTTCCTCATTGTAAGTGAAAATATACGTAAAAAAATAAGTGAAATAATTCAAGATTTTAGTTTTAGGGTGCCCCCTATAACTCCCCAAATATTTATCGAATCAAAAAAGTGTATATAACAAAAATGATTTGTTTTGTTATTACAAACAGTTTTTATTATATATATTTTTTTCTGTTAAGTCAGTAATAAGGGATATATTTTAAGTTTTGTAGTTAACAGTTTTAACCCCAAAACACCCCCTTAGAGTGAAAATTTTGAGATGTCATATACCCTATGTTCGAATTCTGATTTTACTTTATCATACAAAATTACGTGAAAATATGTCCAGCCGTTTTTGAGTAAATTTCGGACAGATAGACAAAGACAGACAGACAGATGGAAACTGTTTTTTTGGTAATTGTCTTATAGCCATCTGAAACGTGTAGAAACCAAATATTAGGCCGAAATAATAAATAATTATAATAGAAAAACAGATGTAGCCTGTAATTTTATTAATATAGATTTAAGATTTATTATTTAACAGACTTATTTATATACGAAATTGTTTTAAGCTATAATAAGTCTGTATTTAAACTAATATTTTAAAGATAGTCCTAAACGGGGCCCATTGTCAAGAGGGGCCCCCAGCTATTGCTTTATGTGCCTTATGGCAAAAACGATGCTGCATGATCGAAATTACAGTTTTACACCCGACAGGCTATAACTAGAGCCCTGCGCGGATAAGCTTTTCTTGTATCTGCATCCAGTCCGCATCCGCATATCCATGATCCGCAGCTTTTGTAAATAATAAATCTGCATCCGATCCGCATCTGCAAAAATATTCGCACAATCCGCACAACAGGTTTTGCTGTCAGTTTGGAAAGAACTAACATGTTTCGCCTTATTTGGTAATCGTTGTTCTAAAACACTACTGAAAATATTTGGATTTAAACTTAAACTAACCTAAAGGACGCCAAAAGTTTTGGGGCCTAGATGCGCTAATAATTTTGAAATCTAAAGAGAGACAAAATTTTGGGGGGCCTAAGCGTCCATTTTCGTAGGGAGCAGGTGGCGTGCTGCTCATGAAATACGTGCTGATAGTACTGTCAAGTATCATATTAATGTCTAACATCTCACGTCAGTTTTAAGGTGAGGAAAAACTAATGCAATGTGGCTATATATATACATATATATATTATTGAATTTAAAAAAAATAAATAGAGAACAGTTACTTGGTAGAAGGTGCTTCATATTTTTTCAAATAGCAACATGTGTAATTTTTCAATTTTTGGAATTAGCAAGATTTTTTACTTCGGATAGTATAAAACAATTGGCACGTTGTATAATAAAATTTTCGAGAAAAATGTACATAAGTAAATTTTGGCATTTAAATAAAACTTACTAATCAGTTTTATGTAAAAAAAAGGGTTTATTAGATTTAAAAGCCAGAATTAGAGCAGAGGTAGGAAGAATTACATCGAAAGTGTACCAACTTTTGTCCAAAATATTATTTTCTATATACATTAATAAAAAAAAAGTTATGTTGATTGTCTCAACACAATCTCGATCATGGACAATTGTCTTAATAACAATAACATAGAGTGAGATATAATGCTACAAAATATTACATGTGTATACAGACAACCGAGGGTAACCGAGAACTGCCTAGTCAGAACACAATCGCGTGTTTCTCCGAAAGTAACCGAAGATTTAATGTTCACGTGAATATTGCGGATAATTTGCGGATAATCCGCGAGCCTTTAACGCGAGACTTTAACGGCGAGAATGTAAACGCATTAAGTTTCGGTGGTTCCCCTTTCAATGACTTAACCGTCGGTTTCACAGTATTCGACAGCTATAGACAGAAAATTTATTGGCGTGGTTGAAACCTTGTCAGATTATATTCTGGAAGTTGATCCCAATATTAACGTAGCCTTACAATTCGCCGAACGATAAACAATGCAATTTGTTGCTGCAAAGAAATGTATGAAGAGAAAAGGTCAAAGAAGAAAAATGAGCAGACATTGATATTAAAATTTTTAGAGAATAAAAAATTAATTAGGAAAAACATGCATTTTTTAAAATTATCTCTAATAAAGAAAATTGAATATATAAATCGCGTTTTATTTATTGAAAAACAAGGAAAAAAAATGCTTTTTGAACCAATTATCATTTTTAGGGTTTTGTAGGTATGACCAAAAAACCCTTATACCGTCATTTTGTCGTCTGTCTGTCTGTCTGTCTGTCTGTCTGTCTGTCTGTCTGTCTGTCTGTTCGGTAAAAATTGTAGCCAAACGGCTAAACCTAGAGAGTTGAAATTTGGCATGCTTATACAACTCTTTGACCCGCACATAGGAAAAATACTAAAACATCTAAAAAACATACCCCCCTAAAAATATAAACAAATATGTGCTGATCGAAAACAAAAATATTTTTTTTAAATTCTGAGTAGGGTATCAAATGAAAGCCCTTAGTACGTGGATTAACGATTAAATTTTTATTTTTGCAAAATAAATTATTTTGATGCGATTTTTACCAAAAATGTGCAAAAAAAATTTTGTCCCACACCCTGTAGCCCAGATGGTTTAAACTAAAAATCTAAAAAAATTCTAAGTAATGTATATTGGTGTGAACCGAAATAGTTCAACAGGAATTTTTGATCAGATTATGTTTTTGGAAAATAACGCATTTTGTGGTTTTTGGTTCACAAAGTACAAAAGTTATACCAATGTAAGACACTCACATGCATGGCGTGCGATGGCGACATGCGTTAGAGCACTCTTAAACTGGCTGGAAAACGAAGGGTTTCGAGTTCGAGTACGGAGTGAATTTTATTTCTCCTGTTTTTTTTTTTGCATTTTTATTATGTTGAAATTATTTTGTCAAAATTCTAGTTATATTTTGACAAATGTTGTATTTAATTTTAAGAGCGTAAATTTAATAACCAGTCTTATTATATGATTAACAGACGATAAATTATTTTAAAAATATCGTTCATTTTGCCGTGATTACTACAAAGTAAAATTTGTCCTACACACTCAGCATACCGCCTTCACTTATTATATACCTGCGAAACCCTGAAATGTGTGAATATTCACACTTCACATCAATTTTTTTGTATGAATTTAGTTCCTTGATTAGTCCGGTTTCAAACAATCGGGATATTGGCAGAACCGATTACCCGGACTATGCGAGGTATTGATGTACTACCATTTGATATTTTGGTAAACTTTGGTCACCAATATTTTTTCCCAACCTGCTCACACATCGCCTTTTTGAAAAAAGATATTGTGTTCCCTGTATCTCGATAATTATATTGTCTGCGGTCCATATTTACATAATGCAGCCCCCTGAATATCCCATGACCACAAAGATTGAGAAACACTGTCTTAGAAGGCTTTGGACCAGTTACATTACTTATTTCTCTGATTTAACAATAGTTTATAAAATATATTGAATATTACAACCCTTCTGTATCATGTGGCTTTAGTAATTAAAGATCTTCCCAAAACACTTTGTAAATTTGTGTTTAAAGCCAAAAGTCGATAAAAGGTCATTAATAATTAAAATTTTAAAAGCAATTTCTGTACGGGATGTAAGTGTATTAGGATTGTTGCTTGTTTCATTACATTAATAATTTACCAGACTTTCATCCCCGTACATTTGCGTTTATGCACATTCATTTCACATTCTTCAAGTTATTTTTTAATTTTAAAGTTCCAATAAAACAAAGTACATATAATCAGATATTATAAGAGAGAAAGAACCTGCTTCATGGACGTAGTACAGGAATCAAGGAAATTAAAATAGAAATGGGCAGGACACACAATTCGAAGATGAAAACAACAGATGGACCACGGAGTCAACAAACTACGTAGTTAAGAATCTACGAATATAATTACATATTTAAATGTCTAGGGTTCGTAGGCATAAATTAACGTCTCAAATTATTTTTAGTTTTAACAATATAAATGTAATGTACTGAGTAAAAATGAATCGTTTTCCCATCTTAAAAAGTTCATGAATAAATAATGTAACTATATAATTAGCAAGTGTCTGTATAAGTGTCGGTAACATTATGACGTCAATTTTTCATCCTAAATTTTCAGGAAACGGTTCTATAAAGTCATATGATATCTAGGAACCTATTCTGTATTTTTAAGAGTGAAAACAAATAACTTACTTCCATTTATTAAATATAAGGAAAAAATTTTAACAGCGTATTATTAATAACCTATAAAATAAATATTACATTTGCAGGGCACGGTGCACGATTTAAAACTGAAGTCATTCATTTATTTTTAATAATTCTAACAACCGGTTCCCTAAGCTTTCAATAATTTTAAGAAACGGTTCGCGCGAACCAGTTCGAACCGGTAAGATGCTATCACTGGTAATAACCTAGTTAGATATTATAAACGTTTAATTAAATAATAATAAATAACAGTACATCATGTACAGGTTGTTATATTTAACCTAAAGCTGCGTTCAGAGCTCTTTAAATTAGTTGACTGTGCACTGTGCGTTATGGATAAGTTTAGTACGAATAGTGCGACATCTGTGTGTCTTTAAATCAACTACGGTGGCTTCGTAAAATGTTTATTATCTATTATCGTTTTCCTAATTCGGCTGTCCTAGATTTTTATTAACTAAACCTAACCAAATAGGTTAGGTTTAGTTAATAGGTAATTAGGTAATTATTAGGTACTTAGGTAATTAGGTAATAGGTAATTAGGTTAGGTTTAGCTAACTAGGTAATTACCTAAATTGATCATATTTACTGTTCGTCTTTGTAATTTTGGGCAAAGTTTGTTGCAATCGGCGCGATAACATTTTGTTAGTTTATGTAAAGGCATACAATGTGAACGTTCTGTTCAATGTAGACTGTGATAGCCAGAGCCGCAGTAAGGAAAACTTGCGCTAGGGGCAAAACTGTGTTTTGGCGCCCTTGGCAAATAAATGTAAAGCAAAAACAAGGTTCTCACCTCCTAAAATCCAAGTGATGAGCACAAAAAAAGGTCCTCACCCCAAAAATCCAAATGATGAGCAAAAAAAGGTCCTCACCTCCTTAAATCCAAGTGATGAGAAAAAAAAGGTCCTCATCCAAATGATGAGCTAAAAAAAAGGTCCTCACCTTCACAATGTAGCGCCTCTTAGTCAAGCTCGTCAGCGCCCTTTTCTTTAGTGCGCTAGGGGCCGTCGCCCCCTTACTGCGGCTCTGGAGATAGCCAATGTATTTATATGTCTATCCAGTAGCGCAACCAGGAATTTTTTATGGGGGGGAGCGGAAGATAAAAAAAAGTTCCTCGCTTTTGAAATACAAGTGATGACCTAAAAAACAAAAAGGTCCTCATCTTTTTTAAATCCACATATTTACCTAAGAAATAGTGGTAAAATATTAAAAAATTTGGTATTTCACTCCTTCATGGGGGGGCGGGCCCCCGGGTCACCCCCTGGGTGCTTCGGCCCCCGGGCCACCCCCCTGGGTGCGCCACTGTGTCTGTCTCATTAAAACAACTCACTAACTATAAGTTTAGAAAACTGAGCTTGATTGGTCTTTTGCAAATCTAGTCAGTCAAGAATAAACCAAAGACTCTAAAGAAGTGAAAAGATTATTGAAATCTCTGCAGTAAAAAAAAGCATACCACTACCAAAAACTATTTTTAATGGTACGCCTTAATATAAAAGTGCTTATTTTTCAATATATTCAGTCTTACTTTTGTGTTACATAGTTTATAAACAACAGTTTTTAAATAAATTGTTTACTTTATTTATTTGCATTGCAGTTACTTATATTAACAAAAACTTTAGAATATTTTAGAAGACATAAAAATAAAAATAGATAACTAAAATTTTTGTAGTGGGATCAAATTATGGTCTACTCAGGTCCATTTTCTCAAAATCCTTCTTGCTCCTCTTTAATCTTCAGATGGGCGTATGTACAACTATATAAATCAAAAGAAAACATATAATTATTTAAAAATTAATACATATGTGATGCTATTTGAGTCTGGTTGGGGAAACACTATATTCAGAGACGTAACGAGTACTTTTGGTGCTTATGGCGAGTAAAGAAAACTGTGCCGATTTGAAGTAAAAATCATCACTTTTAAAATGTATGAGGATCTTTGACTAATTTAAAAATTTAAACAATTTAAAATAATGTAAATATATTTCAATTAAAATTAATATACGAGGGTTGTCTCTTATATTTCCGGATTGCACTAAACTAGTGCTGCCGTCTAGCTGACGCTTTTATCGTAAATTTTAACATTTTTGACGACACACGTACTCAGACCATTTTGACGTACGAGCGCTATTTGTGTTGTTTACAGTAACTTGAAAAAAATCATCTAGGCTAAAAATGGAATTAAATCGTGAATATTTTCTAGCAATTATTTTTTACAAATTTCGACGTGGATTTCAATCGTGGCCGTTCGCTTAAGGACGAATTTCGTGAAGGTCGTCCAAAATCGATTGTTGTTTTATTTTTCATATTATAAACAATTAAGGATACTTTTTTACCAAAGACCTAATTAATTTGGAACCATGTATACTTAGAAAATATGCATTTTTATATTATAATATTTCTAATAGTATTTTTTATTTTAACCATCGACCTACGGTTTTTTTCTATCTAAAACATTGAAACATTTGTAACGAACACCGAGTATAACATAATCTAAGATCGTAACTCGCCTACATTATATTGCTTTTGGTGTTTACGGATGAAATAGTTACTGTTTCTGACAAGATGTTAGTTATTCGCGGTAACATTCAGACAATTACGTAACCTGTTCATAGCAAGTCAATCGTGTTTGTATCGTGCGATCATTATTTCTTGTCCGTTACTTAACAGTAAACAATGAGTTTAAAAATATCAAAACTGTATCCTAATTCACAGCTGAAAATCTCAATTTAACAAAGAACCAATCAGATAACTTCGTTTGCCCGAACTCAACCGAGGAACAACGAAAATATGCGTTGCTAACTTAATATCTGTTATCAACTCATTGGCGTATAGAGAAAAATAGTGTTCATTTAATAATCAATTCGTATAAGGTAATAAAAATAGAATGTACGCCTATGTGTATATGTCCTTGGAAGTAAGTTTGATAACTAAATGTTTCTGTCAAGTATTACATAACGGTCAAGATTAGATGATCGCTCTGTAGAGTACAGCAAAAACTCCAAGTCAGAACATGCGCGTTTTTAGTTTCATTGAATTTAATTAATAAACTGAGTTCTCCTATTTAAATTTATTACACCCTGATTGCAATCTTCTCAGTTAGCCAAATTAAGCAATCGCGGTGACAAGAATATCTACGATGTCACAAGTTGGACATGCGCATTAAATCTAGTCATGAATTCCTTAATTGTTAGTATTTTATTGGAAACTTCATCCGCCAACAAAGAGTATATTATAAATAAGTAAATAGATAAACCGGTGACAGATCTAAATCCGCAATAACAAACAATTGTTAAAAATTTTGGTCGGTTTGTTTTTGGCGCCTTCATAAGATTGGCGCCTATGGCCGGGACCAAGATTATTAAAGTAAAGGTTGTCGCGTAACTTGTAGTAGGGGGGGGGGTAAATAGCGAAGCTACGCGTCATCTGTATGCTAACGGTACGTCAGTCTTTGTTTATCGCATATGTTATATACACGTGAAGTTTGATTTTTGGCTATAAATATCAAAATATCGTTTATTTTTTGATTTTTTACTTCTTTTAATGTATCTTTTCTTTGAAAGAAATGTTTCTTCGTTCTAAATAAATTTTCTTACATTAATTTTTGATATGAAGTAAAATATTTCAATATTTTAGTTTTAAGGTGTCCCCCCGTAACTACCCTGATATTCATCAAATTGAAAAAATGCATAGAACAAATAAGATTTGTTTTCTTATAAACAACTTTTATTGTATAGTTTTTTCTGTTAAGATAGTTCTGTTTATAAATGATATATTTTAAGTATTTTAGTACCAGTTTTAACCCAGAGACACCTCCTAAGAAAGAAAATTTTGAGATATCATGTATTTATTTGATCCTGGTTCTACTCTATTGTACCAAATTTCGGTAAAATACGTCCAGCCGTTTTTAAAAACTGACATAACCTCCAATTTTATTAATTACTATATTATTATAGCAATTTGGTTTTCTATTTTTATTTAAATATTCCTAAAATTATATTTGTATTCGATTTTATTGTTGTTTATTACCTATAATATAAATACCCATCACATTAAATTTTATATAAATCAGTATAAAATTTCCTTAGGTTTTTATTTATAATTTATTCAGTAGAACTGTCTTGAAATAAATATCTATTATGAATATAGTCAATAAAAATATTTAAAAACATCTATATCAATTTTGTATGGTAGTTTGAACTACGCATACATGTGACGTATTCCCTCTCACGCTCTGATTGGTCAGAAGTTACGAGACGACCTTTACTTTAATAATCTTGGGCCGGAACTACATTCGCCATAGCCACGGTACGTCTCTGACTATATTTATTTTGAAATAAAATACAATATTATTTAGCCCAAAAGAAATATAAAATCAATAAACTGTAAATTTTAATTAGTAATCAACCAAAAATTACTAATTACATAAATATAACATTGAACAAATATTTCGGTAAATATGTATAGAAGTTTTCCATAGCACTAATTAATATAATATATATATATATATATAACTAAATATCTGAAAACACTAAGCCACTAACACTGTTGAACTATACGCCTGGACACAATATGAAATACACTCATACCTGGATTGAGAGGATATACTCACTTGTGTGAGTATGCAACCTGCTATGCTGTTGCGTACAACCATTCACCTATGTTGAAGGCGTGGTTATCGACACGATTCCTGTTGTCCAATCGCAGATAGGTATGTTGTCATAGGAACGGCGAACGTTCAACGATTTCCAACAATGTCTTACTTTTCATTTGGCGAACTTACACGAGGTGTCATATTTTGTATTTCTAATGGTTAGAGTCATATTATTATTCTCTAGGAATATGGTATATAAACACATTTTGATCACCTGTTGCAGATGTTAAGAAAATGAATATATTATATGCAAGCTGTAATGCACTATTTAAAATTATTTACTCTAATGATTCTCAAATTAAGAATCAGGGTCTAACATAATTTGCTATATACTATCGGAAGGTGCCTCAATCGGAGTGGAAAAAGTGCTTCGGAAATTGATTCAAACGCATGCAAAAGTGCATTGATCTTCATGGAGAATATTTGAAAAACAATAAAGCCACTTTTGTTGATAAATAAGTGTTTTTGATCACAAATCCCGAAATATAAAAGGCAACCCTCGTATACCAATATATATAGGGAAAAGGTTCCAATATCGCCCTGGTTCCTAAATCACACCATTCATACGATGGATGTTTGATAAGTCAACTTTGAATTGAAGGATTTTTTTGCCAAAATGCGTCTTATTTTTCAACACCAACTTTTGTTTTCCAACTTTTTGCTCGATACAGTTTGCCCAAAGATATTCCAGCTTCTTTAAATCTTCCAAAAAGTACGATTTCTCGAACTCTACAAAATAGTTCCTCTCCTCGTTCGATGCGAATCTTTTTCCAGCGAACCATTTCTTTATGTTTGAAAAAAGAAAGAAGCCGAAGGGGGCCAGATCTGGAGAAGCGAGTGAATGATTGAGGTCCTTTGGATTGCGGACAAGTGAGCTGATGCATTGTCTTAGTGGAACAAAACTTTTTTCTTTGCCACATGGGGCCGCTTTTTCATCAATTTAGTAATGTATTCGATACAATAAAGCTGCATTATACTGTCCAAGATTGTTTTTTTTTTACTTTTCCAGATGGTCGAGGAAGATTATACCTTGCAAATCCCAGAAAATCGGGGCCATGAGTTTTCCGGCTGAAGAATCTTTTTTTACCTTCTTTGGAGCACGTTCAGATGAAATCCACTGTTTCGACTGTTCTTTCATTTCTGGTGTGTAGTGATGGATCTATGTTTCATCAACGGATATTAAACGTCGCAAAAACTCATTTGGATTGCACTTGTACTTGTCGAAACATTACTTCGAAATAGTCACGCGATTCCGTTTTTGATTCACTGTGAGCCAACGTGGCACCCATCTTGCCCAAATGTTCGTGCAGGATATAAAAGACACGTTCGTCTTAGAAGTTTATGATTTTGGCTATCTCGCGTATTTTCACTCGGTCGTCGTTTCCAATACGATATCATGAATTATATTGACCATCTCGTCAGATGAGACCTCATTCGGACATCCCGGACGCTTAGCACCATTCGTGTTCATACGACACAACGAAGATCAATTAACCACTTGTAAACCATTCCATATGACCTTAATGGGGTTTTCACCTAAAAAGTAGTGCTTTATCAACACACGGAATTCACTGTTTTCAATTGTAGCAAATAAACAAAAACTTATCTACTTCAGAACTCTGTTAAAAATGTATTATTTCACAGGTCTACTTGTAGCTTAGTGTGTATATCTACAAAGAATCTAAAAATATTTGTTTTCTAGTTATAATTGTTTTTGTTATCTACGTTTTTGTGGATAATTTAATAATAAGGGCGATATTTCAATAGTTTTTCTTTAGGGTGTCCACCTATAACTCCCTAAATATTCATCTAAATGAAAAAATGCATTGAAATAAAAGATTTTTTTTTATTTTAACTATTTTTGTCATATATAATTTTGCAGTTAAGACGATGTAACAGTTGCACCACCCGAATTATTTTGATAACAAAGATATTATTCATAACAGTACGTAGAGTGTTTATACAATACATAATTTTGCTATGTTAACAGTTTTATTATGAAGGAATAAATAGGAATCAAAATTAATTGTAAGAGACTCGGTTCCTGGCTGTGGTCTGGTGTATATGTAATGCATCAGATCCAGACAAGAATTGAGTCCGGTCGACCACGTAAGTTTATTTTTGTATCTTACATTTTATTGTATGAATAGGTGACTGATTCGGTTCCTGACTGTGGTCTGGTGTATATGTAATGCATCAGATCCAGTCAAGAGCTGAAATCGGTCGACCATGTACAGAGTGATTATTTAATGGCGAGACGACGTCACCGAATTTTACGTGCCTCCTAGCAGAATACTATGACTATAATAACCTTGAAGAAAATTTGATTATGAAGAAAAAAAGATTATGCGAATGCGCGCATAATCGCCTGCTACGATGTGTATGAAACGGCAAATTATTAAAACTTCCAGTGACGTCGTCTCGCCATTAAATAATCACTCCGTATGTTTTATATTTTATTTTTAATATTCATTCTGTTTTAAAATGTTTTGTCTTCATTTGATAATCACGAAATTAATTTATAGCTTTAAATTTTGTTTTTCATTTATTGATTTTATCCTTTAAACGTAATAAATGTACTATTATAAATTTTCCCACTTGTTTTACTTTAAAATTTCCCATCAACAGAAAAACAAGTAAAATCAGATCAAATTATTTTCCTAGTTTTATCTAAACTGATTCACGGTAAGTTCATCGAAAATCAATTCATTGAAAATCAATTCATCGAAAATAAATTCATCGAAAATCAATTCATCGAAAATCAATTCATCGAAAATCAATTCATCGAAAATCAATTCATCGAAAATCAATTCATCGAAAATCAATTAATCGAATGATCAATCATCGAATGATCAATTCATCGAAAAAAAAAATTGTAAATATTTGAGAGGAATGCCGAGGGGATCGGAAAGCCAAAAAAACAGTGGTCAATAAAAGTTGACAGACTGCACTTAATTAAATAACTATCATACTTGGTCTATTAATAATTTTTAAATTTTCCATTCAGAAAATACGCCAGGTAAAAGATACCTGTTGGATTATTTTGAAATCGAACAGGGCTCCTTAGATCAGAAAAACCCGTTTAATGGGATCATAAATGTACCCATTCTTAAAGGATTATAAAAATGGTATTTCCCCATCTGTTAAGTCTTAAGGGTTTTGTGTTATGTACATAGTTTTACTATTCATATTTACTATACCACACATGATTTGTTCAATGTACGGTGATTCTAAACAGGTGACATTGTTATGTTAGTGTGAGTTTGTTTTTTCATTAAACTAGATGATGGGTAGCTCGCTTCGCTCGGCTTCTTCTAACCAAATCCTTACTAACCTAACCTAACCTAAGATAGTGTTTTGACATTAAACTAGAAGATTGGTAGCTCGCTTCGCTCGGCTTCTTCTAACAAAACCCTTACTAACCTAACCTAACCTAAAATAGTGCTTTGTCCTTAAACTAGAAGATGGGTAACTCGCTCCGCTCGGTTTTAGACTTTTACTAACTAAACCTAACCAAATTACCTTGTTTTTAGGCGCATAGTACTTTATTTTCCCCCATATTAGCCCAATTAAAATGCGTATCATTGTGTATGAATTTATAAAAATTATTTGCGTACAATTGCCCATAACCTGTCTTATTAAACCTTAAAAACAAAATATTTATTTCTTTTATTATATAAGTTTTCTTATTATATTTCTTTATTTATATTCAAACACTATGTCACTTTATTTACCTTTTTTTAAACCATATAAAAAAAATTACGCAATTATTCCTTAGTCTGTCTACTTTTATTGACCACTGCTCTTTCGACTTTCCGATCCCCTCGGCATGCCTCTCAAATATTTACAAAATATTTTTTTTCGATGAATTGATCATTCGATGAATTGATCATTCGATGAATTGATTTTCGATTAATTGATTTTCGATGAATTGATTTTCGATGAATTGAATTTCGATGAATTGATTTTCGATTAATGGATTTTCGATGAATTGATTTTTGATGAATTAATTTCGATGAATAGATTTTCGATGAACTCGTCGGTTACCATCTAAACTAGATGGTGGCAGCCGCCTTCCCCTTGGTTTTACATTTTGTTAAAATTCTTCCCTTTCCGCCCCCGGGCTTTTACATTTTTGGTGGCCAGCGGTGGGAGTTTCAAACAGAGATCTTTTAGTAGTTCCTGACTGTTACATATCTGGTGGCAGCGGTGGGATTTTCAAAAAGAGATCTTTTAGTAGTTCTTGACTGTTACATTGATATTAAGGGAGATATATGTAGTTTTTCGTTTTAAGGTGTCCCCCCCATAACTCCCCAAATAATCTAATTAAAAAAATACATTGATCAAAAAAGATTTATTTTCTTACTATAAACAATTTTTGTTGCATATATTTTTCTGTTAATAAATAGTTTTAAACCCGAAACATCCCTCTAGATTAATGCTACGTAAATTCCCAGAGATTACAAGTTTCTTATACAAAACAAACAAACTGAAATAAAATTAGTGATAATCTATATATAAAATTTTGTACCGAATTTTTATTTATCTCATAGGATATTTTTGATTGTAGAAAAAATTATTGTAAAAATGATATCGGTCAATAACTTAATAATGGTTATCACACAACAATGTTCTGTAATTTTTTAAATATATTTGTGGGTTCCATATAACTTTTATATTTATATAGTTTTGTGTAGAAATGTTCAAATAATAGGCCAAAAAAAATTTCGACATGATATCCCAGCAAACATTTTTATACGGGCCAGTACTGTTGAAGCACATACTTCCCGTCATTGAAAGTAATGGGCCAGTACCCCGGTGTCCCCGTGGTTGTTAACTGGCCCATTGGTTTATCAATTGCCGGCCCAGCAGCGTTAAAGTGCAAAATAATCGCATTAGTTGCAAGATTTATTTCTGATGGACCAGGGCTTATATTATACCCACTCTCTAGTATTTCAAATGTAATATATGTATATTTACCTTATACTTACCCAGTATTAAAATAAATTAATGGTTAGGTGCAAAATAAATACTCATTTGGCCATTTCACCATCGTTGAATAAATTTATTTAACAAATAAAGTTGACAATAGCGCACCGGTTTTAAACTAGTAATGAAGAAATTAACGTTGCTCTCAATGGAATGATGCGATATTGTCAATTTTATTCGTTGAATAAATTTATTCAATGACGGTGAAACAAAAGGAAAATGTAACATATTAACAAAAATAAGGAGTGCTCATAAAATGCTGGTAAAGTACTTCGTATAGGAGGAGTGCGAAATACAAATGTGAAGTACATTATTAATACTGGCGTTGCACAAACTTTTAGTGCCAGCAATTTACCAACAGAAAAAGCAGTTTGCCGGCATTCGGCCTAAGGTTGAATGTTTGCTGGGGTAGTTTCGAACCTTTTTCGAAAAATATTATACTTGATGATAATGAAATGCCACTTCGTACACGTATTCCTTACAAAAAATAAATCATTTATACCCGCAGCACCTAGATTGAGAACCACGGCAGATGGCGGCAAAAGTAGATTACCAAGTACCATAACTATAAGTAGTTTTCACAATAGAATAAAATGTCTAGAAACATATTTGTAGAATGAAGCTTTAGCTACAATTCGCCGCATGATACACAAATATACGTCGAAGGGTTTACAAGATGGCGTCTATAATGCAATTTGTTTATTTACAATTACATGACAGTTTTTTTTTTACAATTAAAAATACCCTGTTAGATAGATAAAAATTCGCTGTAAATTTTGATGTATAGATTGTTACTAATTTTATATCAGATTGTTAGTTTTGTATAAGAAACTATACGGTTGTGCGCACCATTAAAATTTTTGAGATGCTTTATAGCCTATATTCGAATCCTGGTTCTACTTTATCATCGTACTAAATTACGTGAAAATATGTCCAGCCGTGTTTGTGTGAATCTGGGACGTATAGACAGATAGACTGAAAACTGTTTTTTTTTTTTTTTTTGTAGATATCGTCTTATAGGCATCTGAAACGTGTAGAAACCAAATTTGAGGCAGAAAAAAAAACAGATATAGCCCCCAATTTTATTAATACAGATAATAGAATAAATAAATATTTATATACACTCTAAAAAAGTAGTGTTAAAGGGTACACTAAAAAATGAACTTCTAGTGTACCATGAAGTCCCTCGCTTTTCGTGTTAATTATTTACACTTCTTTTTTAGTCAAATTTATTGTAAAGTTTACACTTACGTACTGCTTAAATTATAGAGTTAGAATATAAATAGTGTTAAAGTAGCGTTAATTTTAACACTGAAAAAGTAATATTTCATAAAAATAACACTATCTGAATAAATGAAGATTTACACTGTGATTTGGTTAAAAATAGTGAACTTTTTACTTTTTTTAAATGAAAATTACATTTAATTACACTAAAATTTTAATCAAACTGAGATTGAACTTTTACACTTATGAAGTTTTTGCTGTGTACTATTTTAAAACATAATGTTAACTATTGTAATGCAATTTCAGCATCTAATGAAGCTAAATATTATTTACTGAAACGTAGTGTTCCTATAATAAATACATTGTCCAACAAGTAGGAGTTTTATTTCGTCATATATTCATTGGACATTACATACTCTGTATATAAAAAGATATAATTTGATTTTCATTTTTCTTTTTCTTTTTTGAGGCTGTATATGCCGGCATTGGGCAGTCAAGAAGTTGACAGAATATGTCAATCTTTCAGACAATACCGTGTGTTTCACAATGAAATATTAATATACTTTTTTATAGAATGAACATGTTTTTTTCGGACAGAAGATTACGGACTGTGTAATCGTAAGTCGACGTAAAATTTTTCATTCTGTCTTTAGTCAGTAAAGGATAAAATTAGTCGAGTACAAAGGTGAATAACGGCCGCAATATATTTAAATGGAAGTGCGACGCAGAGGCTTTTAAATTAATGGAACACTGCCAATATCAGAAATGGGCTACCGACTACCACTATAAATGATAGAAAGTTTTTTTGTCCTTCGAAATCTTTGCAGTTCCTTTTTACATTTTTCAACACGTGTACAAGACAAAAACTTCTCAGAAATATTGGGCAAAAACAGAAGATCTGTTTTAAATTAGTATAATAATTTAATTTTTTTAAGTAAACACTCTCCAGTATTTATAAAATAAAAGCTTATGTGAAGTATGAATTTTCTCAGTTTTTAAAGTTTCGTAGGTAGTATCCAGGGCCGTGCTGTGATATTTTGGCACCTGGAGCAGACATTCTTATAAGGCGCCTTTATAGTAAGGTGACAAATTATTAAGGCTCCCAACTTATTATGCAATGCCCCCCCCATATAGAAGTATTTACTCACATTTTTTTATATATGTTTATATTCCAAGATTTTATGCAAAGTTTCACTGAAATATCCCTTTGTATAAAAGGATATTCTTTCTGCAAATTATCATTAAATTTGCCAAATCGTTTTTTCGGCGACGTAATAAATGTTAACGGTAACGAAATTAATAAATAAATATTAGTGCAAGTCTAAGTCACAGTTTTGATCACTGATAATAGTTTGAAGACCAATAATTAAACACTAACAATAGTAAACAGCTATTAGTACCCTAATAAAATTATTATTAAAGTCATACACTAACTTACAACTGACTAAACTCACAACACTGAAAAATAATGCACTCATCAAACGTGACTGTCTATTGTCTCTCGCTAGAGCAGAAATATTGTTAGGTGCAATAAAAACGTTTGATTAGATGCCGGAAACCTTTGATAACAATTTGCCGGTTTTATTGTATTTATACCGCCTCACCTAACAGTCTTCTCCTTATCTATCGAAGTGCATTGTTACTTATATCAGACCGGAGATCTAGTCAAAGGTCGACTCCCGCACGAATTAAAATTGCTTCCTGGAACAGGTGCTTATATGTATTTTATACATAACTTGAATATACCTCGCTGTCAGGCTGTTTCTGAATGCGGGACTTCGGGGCAATAAATAGGTTTCCGGGACGCGAGCGACCTCACACACCTCAGGCGCAAAGTTTGTAAGGGCGCAGAGTTGGTAAGAGTGCAAGAAAAAGTTGAGGCGCAAAAATCACGCTTCCTTTTTTTTGTCATCACTGTGACCCGTCTTCCATTTTTATTTAGTAAGGATGGGGGCGCAAGATTAGAATTTTGCCTCGGGAGCAGAAATACCTTTGTCCGGATCTGCTAATAAATATCTAAAAAATAAATCCTTAAATAAATTTGGTTATCGCTATCATTTTAGCTAGAGCGGCATGGACGAAGTTTTGTAAAGGCGGCGACAGCACTGTTAGATATATTGTAAGTTTACGATTACCTACACATTCTTTCATATAAATGAATGTCGATATAAATCGACAAAGTCGCCGCTCATTTATACGCCAACCAAATGAAATGTAATATTTATAAACAAAGATAAATAAAAACCTAATTTATAAAGATGCAACAAGCGAATCATATAGTTTATATTATGAAAATATTATAAAAAAACAAATGTGAAATGTCTGAAAGGCGCCCTCGTGCCCCAGGCGCCTGGAGCGATCGCTCCATTGCTCCATGCCACCGCACGGCCCTGGTATTTTTCTTATATGTGGGTCAAAAAGCTGTTTGCGCATGCCACATTTCATCTTTCCATATCCATCCGTTTGGCCACAATTTCTACCGACCAGACAGACAGACGCATGAATAACGGTATAAGGGTTACTTGGTCATACCTTCGAAACCTTACATATTACTGTGAAGTGAGAATTTTCTCATATATTAGAGTTTTGTAGGTATCTAATAAATAAAGGCTGTCAACAAAGGAGTTCAATACTACATGCTTGGTATAGTCATATTAATTTCAGTAGATAATGTAGAGACCGAACGAAGAGAAGTATTTGTGTAGAGAACGATTTAGGTCTGGACCAGGTTAATTATTTTGAAATGAGGGTTGTTTCTAATTATTTTAGCTAACGAAAATTTGTTTTTTAAAAAGGACATATCGTCGCAAGCGACCAGATATTTTTTACTCGCATAGCAGTTGAGAGAAACACAAGAAATTATCTTCATAATTTAATATATATTAATAAAATTGGAGGCTATATCTGTTTTTATATTTTTCCGAGTGTGGGATAATATTTTTTTGGAAATATTTAGACTAAAATGACTTTTTGTTTTTTTTTTTTGACATAAGAGCTTTCATTCGGTATCCTACATGAATAATAATAATAATAAAAAAAAAAAATGGTGTGCAGTGTGAAATATTTAAGAAATTCAATAGAATGCTGGATGTCTAGGACAATTTTTTTTCTATAATCATATCAAAATGATCATTTTTATTCGTTATTTGTGTACTAAAAGCTTCCATTTAATTTAAGCTTCCATTTTAAGCTTCAATTTAAATTAAATTTAATATAATTTGCGAAAATTTCGTCACAATAAAATTTATATTAAAAAATCCCAGCGATTTTTTCTGCATTTGCTTCGTATCTAAGTCTTTATTATTATTATTACAATTTATTAAAACTTATTTACTTACAATTAAATAACAATAAATTTCTATCGACAATACAACTTTTCACTTACTTAAACTTCCAGCAATATATTATTTTTGACATATAATAATATTAATTTTTTTTTACATTATGTTAAAACCTAAAAAGTATAAAACCTACATTACATAAAAATTAAGAAATTTTTTACTCTCTATAGTTATATTGTAGTCACTTTAATAGAAAAGGATATGCTTCGTGAGTTTGTGTTTGTATTTTTTATATTGTAAATCATTTAGTTCGTAGTTGCCTATTTCACTAATTAACTGGTTTTCACTTATAGTACATTTAGAAAAAAAGTTTCAGTAAATTTGTATATAAGGTCCTTTATGAATTCGATGTTTATTTCATTGCGCATGTCTGTGATCTTTTTGTATTTCGGGTAGTTGCCAGCAATTCTGAGGCATTTATTTTGAACAATTTGGATTTTGTTATAATTTGATATTGAGGTGTTGCTCCATACTGGACAGGCGTATAGAAGACAAGGTCTGATGATGGCCTTATATAAGAGAATCTTGTTTTTGTACATATATTTGCTGTTGCTGTTTGGGTTATTTTGTTGCAGTGATTTGTAAAGTTAAGTCGTTGGTCCATATGTAGTCCTAAGTAATTTACCGTTGTGTTCCAGTCAATGTCAGAGTCATTCATTTTAATTTTGTTAGGTAAGTGTGGCCTTCTTTTAGTGAATAGTATAGCTTCGGTTTTAGCATTATTTATTTTGATTTTCCATTTCTCCCTGTATTTCATTATTTTCTCTGCTGCATGCTTGAGACGATTGATGATGGTATCTATACGCCACGATTGAGTAAATATGGCTGTGTTATCTGCGTAAAGCGAGTACAGGACTTTGCTTTCTCGTGGTAGATTGTTTATGTAAATACAAAAGAGATCTGGTCCTAGGATTGATCCTTCGAGAACACCAGCTGCTACACTTCTAGTTGTAAACTCCATTCACAATAAATATGAGATGACGTCACACTTGGTTAATTTAAATACCAACGTTATGATATGTTTTAATCAACATCAATCCATAACTCAGTTAGTACATTTATTTAATTACTGTTGGTAAATTTTTCCAATGTTGTCAGTTTGTAATTGGTTTGTTCAATCGTTTTTTGTCAGGTTGACATTTAAGTGCTTATTTAGTGAGGTTATATTTTATTATTTTAAAATTTTACTGTAATAAAATTGCCCAAAGCTCTTAGTAGCCGTGCTCAAATGATGGTTTTGTCTCTTATTAATTATTTTGAAAGATAATTAATTTGATTTTAGGAGAGCATGTTACTGTCGACACTATTAATATAAAATTACATGAAAGGGGTTCCTTAGTAAACTACCATTTCTAACAGAGTTATTAAGACTAAAATTTAAGGGTTTTTTAAAACTCATAAAAGAGTAGTAGATATCAAATTTTAGCTTGATCGTAGCAATAGTTTTCGAGATATTGGTCGAGTTAGTTTTTAAAAACTGTAATGGTACCTTAGTAAACTACCATTTCTTACAGAGCGATTGAGACCAAAATTATAGGGTTTTTTAAAACTCATAAAAGAGTATTAGATATAAAATTTTAGCTTGATCATAACAATAGTTTTCGAGATATTGGTAGAGTAAATTTTTAAAAATTGCAATGGTAGCTTAGTAAACTACCATTTCTAACAGAGCGATTCAGACCAAACTTTAAGGGTTTTTTAAAACTCATAAAAGAGTAATAGATATCAAATATGATGGGTGATTTTTCTATACCGTACTTTTATCTGTATATTGTGTTTGTATATTTTAAAAGGTTTTATAATTTGTAATGTAAGTTAACAAAAACAATATTTAATTTTGTATCTTGGTCGATAAACAACTATTATATATGATTAATAAAATATGTTCTATTTACATTTGTTACGTTCTTTTTTTTGTAATTTTAACCTACAGGTCTGTTACGTAGAACGGTTTATTATCATCAGATGCAAACGAAAAGTAATTTTAGCATACTCATGAAATTTACACTTGCAGCTAGCGGCAATAAACTGTTTGACTGGAAATAATATTTGAATACTCATTATTCGAAACAAAATTGTATCTAACATCTGAAATTCAAAAATTTCTATTTGAATAATAAAAAATTTGATTCTTTATCATTGCTTTCCGATATCATTTAGTGAGTTCAGGAAGCAAGCTCGGAGCGTTCGAGAAAAGGTCTAAACGCGTTTATTCGAGCGTTCTGGAGTTAAACAGTGTAACTCGGAACACTCCGCGTTTGCTTCCCGAACCCGCTGTGTCAATGTGACACCAAGCGAAAAATTAAAGTAAATTGTATAAAAAGTATTAAAAGAACACGACACATTTCTAAAAACAAATATTTCTGATGTTTCTTATACACTGAAATTTATTTATTTATTTTTTTTTTAAATACTAAATTACACACTTAATATAATATAAACCATAAATTTCGCAACAAATCGGTTAGAAAGAACTGCTGTGCTTCATAATTTACATTAATTCCTTTCCTCCATAGGAAATATAGATTTTCAATATATTTTTAGAAGTTGTTCGATATAACCTATCTTTTTTTTGACAGTTTACGAATTGGCAACATGGTGAGTTTTTCAACTGTGACGTCATTTCAAAGTTACCGTAAATGGACTTTAGATTTGTCATTATGCATTTTTACTTGAAATTTCCTGTCCTGTATATATGAATTAATAAGGTGAATAATGTAGCTTGGGAACTTCATATTAATTAACTTCAGTATTAATCCTTTCTGCCAGACTGTGTCAAAGGCCTTTTCAACGTCCAGTAGTACCACTCCTGTATATTTATTTAAATTGAAACCATGAGTTATAATATCTACTACCTTAGCCAGTTGGGCAGTAGTTGAATGTCCTTTTCTAAATCCAAATTGTTCGTTGATGGTTAAATTGTTTGTATCATGATGGTCACTTATCCTTTTTAGATATATTTTTTCATTAATCTTACTAACGGTTTTGAGTAGGCTAATAGGTCTATAACTCGCTGGTATATCTGACGGCTTATTTGATTTTTTAATTGGGATTAAGTTTGATGTTTTCCACTTCGACGTCTTTATTAATTTAGAAAGAATTACATTGACAAATGGCTTAATTTTTTTCAATTTCTAAAAAAACTAATATAATTCAAACAATAGTTGAATCAAGACGAATAATAGTATGCAGAGCGTATACATATGAACTTGATTTTAGCTGTTAATTTTTTTTTATTTCAAACATAGACATACACAACCTTAGTAATAAATACAAAATAGGAATTGCTGGACGAGTCGGGTGCCGGGACGACATGGATGAAAAAGATGTTCCAGAAAAGAAGAGAAAAGGAACTGGAAAAAGAAACATAAAATACTACTTTTTCTGTAACTTATATGTACGTTGTTCTTTTTGTTTTTTAGATGTTTTTATATTAGTATATTAATTATTAGATTATAATATATATTATTTTTTATATAGTTAAGTTTGGAAATTAGTGTAATACATTAGTGTACTGCATTCAAAGCCGAAAGGCAAGAATAAAGTATATGTCTATCTACAAAACATCCATAACATTATTAGTCATAATTTAGCCATGAATTAAACAAATAATTATTTTTTTCAAAAACACAAAAACTGCAATATTTTCTCAAAACGCAACTTGATCAAAAATTCCTTTCGTACGTCTCCGGGTCAGATCAATGTACGTTACCTAAATGTTTTTCAGACTTTTAGAGTAATCCCTTTGGTTTTAAGGGTGCGAGAGATTTTTTTAGTATATTTTCGTAAAAAACGTGTTAGAATAAAAAAAATAAATAAAAACTTCTTTCCGTTCATAATCTACTGTTTAAGAGCTTTCTTTTGATACCACATAATAAATTTTAAAAAAAAATATTTCTTTGAACGACTTAAAAAAACGACATTTTTCGAAAAACTAATCTGATCATAGATTCCTGTTGAACTATTTCCTGGTTCCCATCAATCTATATTATTCAGGTTTTTTCATATTTTCGGATCAACCCTTCTGTGAATAAGTTGGGAGACAGAAGTAATAGTTTACTATTATTTTACGTAGTCAAGCAAATGCATTATTTTCCGAAAACATAATCTGATCAAAAATTCCTGTTGTACTATTCCGGTTCACACAAATGTACTCAGCATTTTTTCAGATTTTTAGTTTAAACCATCTGGGCTACAGGGTGTGGGACAAAATTTGTTTTGCACATTTTTGGCAAAAATGCGTCTAAATAATTTATTTTGCAAAACTAAAATTCTGATCGTTAATCCACGTACTAAGGGCTTTCATTTGATACCCTACACAGAATTTATAAAAAATATATTTTCTTCTATGAACAGATATTTGTTTATATTTTTAGGGGGATATGTTTTTTAGATTTTTTCAGTTTTTTAGTTTTGTTTCAGTATTTTTCCTATGTGCGGATCAAACAGTTGTATAAGCATGCCAAATTTCAACTCTCTTAGTTTAGCCGTTTGGCTACAATTTTTACCGAACAGACAGACAGACAGACAGACAGACAGACAGACAGACAGACAGACAGACAGACAGACAGACAGACAAAATGACGGTATAAAGGTTTTTTGGTCATACCTGCAAAACCCTAAAAATGAACTTTTAGTGTACCATGAAGTCCCTCACTTTTCGTGTTAGTTATTTACTCTTCATTTTGGTTAAATTTAGTGTAAAGTTTACACTTACATACTGGTTAAATAATTAAATTTAATTAGTTAAATTATAGAAAATAAATAGTGTTAGAGTACTGTTAATTTTAACACTGAAAAAAGTAATATTTCAAAAAATTACACTATCTGAATAAATAAAGATTTACACGGTGATTTGGTTAAAAATAGTGACCTTTTTACTTTTTTTTAACACTAAAATTTTAACCAAACTGAGAATGAATTTTTACACTTACGAATTTTTTACTATGTACAGTGGTATCATTACGTACTTAAGCTTTGTAGGTAAATTTTGAGTAAATATTTAACATATTAAATGCATTTCAGTTTAATTCCTAAGATTATGATTTCTAATTTTTATTATTCAGAGCTATTAGCGTCCATCCCATTTTATTGTAAAGTATTGTTGGCAGATGTTAACTATATCATTATTAATAACTGGAGTACGATATTAAACATTTTTTATGCGTATTTGTATATCATGAAATGAATTTAGACCCCAGAAAACTCCCTCAGTAATATTAGCACCCTTTGTAATAATGATTGACGCCCCCTCAAATCTGACACTCATCGGTTGTGAACATCCCCGACTTCTGGCCACAACAACTAACCCAATCTCACTATTCAAATAAGACTGTATAATAAAGAGAGCACTGCACACTGCCCTGCTCTATCTCATTAAAACAATTTATTTCGGAATCTATTCACCCAAAAACTAATTCAATAAAATATTGCATTTAGTCATACGTAAGAGATATCAGGATAAAAATGTGACGTGGCCATCACATGACTTACAAGTTACAATTATGACGTGCCGGATCACATGAAAGTCTGATCTGCGGATACATATACGGATACGGATTAATTGTAAAGCTCTGCGCGGATAAGTTTTTCTATATCCGCATCCGATTCGCATCCGCATATCCATGATCCGCATCCGCAAAAATATCCGCACAATCCGCACAACAGGTTTTGCTGTCAGTTTAGAAAGAACTAACATGTTTCGCCTTATTTGGTAATCACTGCTCTAAAATACTATTGAAAATTTTTGAATTTTTCCAGTTTACATATTACTAACCTAACCTAATCTTAAGGACGACAAAAGTTTTGGGGCCTAGATGCGCTAATAATTTTGGAATCTTGAGAGAGACAAAAATTGGGGGGGGGTCTAAGCGTCCTTTTTCGTAGGGAGCAGGTGGCGTGCTGCTCTTGAAATACGTGTTGATAGTACTGTTAAGTATCATATTAATGTCACCTAACATCTCACGTCAGTTTTACCTTCTACAAGGTGAGGAAAAAGTAATGCAACGTGGCTAATTTTTTTTATTATTGAATTTAAAAAAAATCAGAGACAAGTTACTTGGTAAAAGGTGCTTCAAATTTTTGTGACCTAGTAATTGACTTACGCCATTTGTGCATGCATTAGGCAATTTAACTTTAATATTTCAAATAGCAACATGTGTCATTTTTCAAATTTTTTGTATCAGCAAGACTTTTTACTTCGGCTAGTATAAAAAAATTGACAGGTTACATAATACAATTTTCGAAAAAAATTTATATTGGTAAATTTTGGTATTTAAATCTGACTTACTAATCAGTTTTATGTAAAAAAAAGTTTATTATATTTAAAAGCTTGACTTAGAGCAGAGGTAAGAAGAATTATAACGAAAGTGTACCGAGCAACTTTTGTCCAAAATATTATTTTCTATATTTAATAATAAAAAAAAGTTATGTTGATTATCTCAACTCAATCTCGATCATTGACAATTTTCTTAATAACAATAACATAGAGTAAGATAGAATGCTACAAAATATTACATGTGTATACAGACAACCGAGGGTAACCCAGAACTGCGTAGTCAGAACACAATCGCGTGTTTATCCGAAAGTAATCGAAGATTTAATGTTCACACGGTTATTGCGGATATGCGGATATGAAATTTTAACCGCATCCGATCCGCTTCCGTATGGTTTATCCGCATCCGCAGAAAAGTTGCTGATAACCGCGGATAATCCGCGGTTATCCGCGGATATGCAAGGCTCTAATTATTTGTGACCTGAACCGCAGATACGGATACGGATCTTGCATTCAAGGAGAAAAACATACGACTTAAAAGCGATAGATGTGTCATGCGGTTCCTACAAACAAAAACATGCCAACTGACACAAGTTATTTGAGTTAAAAATCACTCACTCATTGTCTTTGATTAAATTAATTTTACTCTAATAATTGATGTATACTAGATCAGCGGTGTCAACATTTTCTCGTAGTAGGGCCATATTTAATTCTAGATATGTTTCACGGGCCGGATTGAGTTGGACTGGGGGCCAGATATTTAAAAATCACTGGAGAACTGGAGGTAAAAATATATTAGATATTATATTATTAATTAGCAGGAGTACGCCTACTGCGTACGGTTTTTGTAAGTAGAGCCGGCGGAAGCGGGCATGAAAGACATGCGGCGCATGCGGGCGCCGCTGCGAGGTGGGCGCTGACGTGAGACTCAAAAGGGCGCCAAATGAATGTAAAAGAATCCTAATTTATTATATTTTTATTTCTTTATTTATTTTATTTTATTTATTTATTTTAGTCTTTTTTGTATTGATACATTATAGTACATCTAATTGAATTCTTATAATTCAACAGCTATTTAAGTTATTAATATGGTACTTTCCACACCACTCACCTGCATAATGTTAACATAGTTTACGATGACTGTGCCTGTCTTATCATTGCATACATGTATACTTTTATAATATGTATTTTGTTTATGAAGGTATAATAAATAATCTAAAAATCGAAAGTAATTTAGTGAAATGTAATTTTAGAAGTGAGGACCCTTTTTTTAGTTCTTCACTTCTCGAAAAAAGCTAGTTACGCCCTGCCTTGGGGCGCTCAATTAAAACTTGCCTACGGGCGCCAAAGAACCTCGCGTCGGCCTTATTTGTAAGCTACATTTTTGCTGTAATGTAAACGTAAGTAAGATATTTAAGTTTCAAGTAGAACAAAATAATCGTTGCTTTATTCTAAACCACTATTTTATATATATATATAGATATATATTTCGGGACCTATGTGGAGAGCTACTTATAAACCAAGTATCTCAGTTATTATTTACTTAACATCAAATATATATATATATATATATATATATATATATATATATATATATATATATATATATATATATATATAAATAATAACTGAGATACTTGGTTTATAAGTAGCTCTCCACATAGGTCCCGAAATATATATCTTATTAAAAACTGCATTTAACAGAGAGTAAAATGCTTTGCCCACGAGCAGAGGCCAGTACGTCCGGCGTACTGGCGCAAAAACCAGAATTCGTACAGTCGTTTGGTTGCTAAGCAACGGACGTAGAATCGGCTGCAAAATACATTGCGATTGGCTTTACGTCATCGTTTGGCGCATATACGGTAACGCCCCTGGTCTCATCTCTTAAAAAAAGCACTCTAATAGTTTCAGAAAGTATCATCGTGGGGCCGCGATAACACACAAGATCGAAGCATGAAAATATAATAGTAATGCGCTCAATTTTGCTCAAATATGCTCAATTCATAAATATATTACATTTATATTCATAAAAATACATTTCATAAGATAAATAAAATAAATTATACTTATTTTGACAACTAATTTAAACTAAGTAAACAATCAGATCAATTCTGTAAAATATTACTGTGTAGTAACGTTACTACAAGATAAAATATTATAAAAAGTATAATGATTTTCATTCATGATAGTAACTGAACTTGCTCATAGGGACAAATTTAGTTACTATTATCATAGTAACTGAGTTACAGAATTGGTCTGTATATCAAGGTTAAATTAAGTGTATGTGTCGGTTGATGCGTTTATATGGTTCGCAGTGGAGGTACTTTAAGTACCTTCTAGTACGACTTGAAAGTGCAATATTTTTACCGACTGCCAACATATACAAGGTGTCTCAAAAGATATTTTATATTTATTTAGCTTACTGCGTGAACGCAACGTATCCGAGGGGCGTGGGGGTTATGTCAATCGGTAGCCTGGCTCTTGGGAATTCAGTCGCTATGGAGCGTTTCTCGGGAGCAGACCGCGCGTTATGCGTGCGAGAGTTTTACAAAAACGGTGATTCGGCGACTGTAGCGCGTAGAAAATTCTGCAGTATTCGAGGTTTTCGCCACTTAAATGATGCGCCAAGCATTCCTCTCATTCGACATTGGGTTAAAAAGTTTGAAGAGACTGGTACAACGCTGGATAAATCAAAATGCGGGCGACCTAGGTCACCAAGAACGGTAGAAAACGTGGAGAATGTTAATCAGTCTGTTCGTGACGACCCGAACCTTTCAATTCGGAAGCGCGTAAGTGCTTTAAATGTGCATAGATCATCATTACATCGCATTATGCACAAAGACCTAAAGCTGCACCCCTACAAAATTCAATTGGTGCAAGAATTAAAGCCCCAAGATGCCAGTCAGAGGCTTAATTTCGTAAATCAGGTGATTGAGCGATTTTCAACGTTTACCAACATTTTGTTTTCGGATGAAGCTCATTTTCATCTTAATGGCCACATAAATAAGCAGAACTGCCGCTACTGGAGTGTAACGAATCCGAAACGCAAACATCAGAAACCCCTACATTCGCCTAAAGTGACCGTATGGGCTGCGATGTCGGCGCGAGGAATTATCGGCCCTTACTTTTTTGAAGACGAAAGGGGGCGTGCTGTTACAGTGAATTCAGAGCGTTATGTGGAGATGTTAGACAACTTCTTGGTACCTGAACTGCAAAACTTTCCTGGCTATAACCAAAGAACATGGTTCCAACAGGACGGAGCAACTTGACACACGTCCAATATGTCTCTGCCACGTGTTCGTGAAATTTTCTCAGGCAAATTGATCTCCCGGAGAGGTGACATAAATTGGCCTCCACGCAGTCCAGATTTAACCCCTATGGACTTATGGGGTTATCTTAAATCTAAAGTTTACGCCAATAAACCGACTTCACTGGCGCATTTGAAAGAAAATATCCGTCACGAAATGGCAGCCATCCCTGAGTCCACCTGCCGAGACGTCATAAGTAATTTTACTGTTCGATTAAATGAGTGCCGAGAACGCGAGGGTCTACATTTAGACGATATTATTTTTAAGAAATAAATCCCCAAAAAGTGTATTTTAATAATTAATAAACATTTTTTCTATATACGGCTTACTTTTTTTTTAATCGATCCACTAAATATAAAATTTCTTTTGAGACACCTTGTATAAGGAAGGTATTGTGATCATACCGATTTTGACATTTCGAGATTTCGATGGATCTCCACGAATTGAGGTCCCTACATAACGTTCTGACTATTTTTAGCATGATGTCTATCGGTCTGTCTGTCAGTCTGTCCGTCTGTCTGTCTGTCTGTCTGTCCGTCCGTATGTCTGTGTACACGTGCAGAACAAATTCGGCAAAAAGGATTTTTATAAAACTTTATATTTAAGCTTTTGATAACAGTGGCACGAGTTGATTAACTTCTGGTAAAAATCGGTTGACTAGAAATGGGAGTTTACTCGTGTCGATTTTAAGATTTGTGCGAATATTTAACAACAATTTAAATAGCAAAAGTTGCTGTACGGTTTAAATCAAAATGTAAGGCACTTGAACACTTCTAAATAAAACTACTTTACTTTCAAGTGATAATACGGAATACTATTTTTTGTTATCCGTAAAAGATATTTTAAAAAAATGAAGTAAAAGTTGTGTCTTTTCAAAATCTCTATTCAAAGATACCCAACATGACATATGTTCCCATTTAAAAAATCAAAGTTGTCCTTGATATCCGGTACTTCCAGTTTATTTCGGAAAATTTCAATACTACCATTTAATTCTTTGGATAAACTTTGGCCATCATATTTTTGTCCAACTTGCTCACACGTCGCCTTTTCGTGTAAAATCGGCAGACAATATTTACCTAATTTCGGAGAGCCTCGTGCCAGAAAAGGTTGAGAAACACTGGTCTATAGCACATAAGAGAAATCCGAACAATGAAAATGTAGTGGTTGGAGTAGGCTAGTAGGACAGTAACTATCTCGTCTGGAAAACCATTATCCTATCCCAACTACTAGAGCAAGTACTAGGGCTAGTTCAATCTCAAGCGTGGAGGATAGTAGCTATCTTTACAAACATACATTCAGCCTCTGTTGGCCGCCTTTATTTAGTAAATACCTACAAAACCCTTAAATACTTGAGAACTCGCTGTGAATCAATTTTTAATGCCCAAATGTTTCAATTCCATTTTAAAATTACAAATTCAAATGATCCTAAAATCTGCCTTTATTGTTTACCTAATCCGGTACACAAATTTCAATATTATGTGATAGTATTGACAATCACAAATAACGTACGATAGTATAAAATCAAAAATGTAAAATAGTGTTTGTGTACTCATTCGTGTATACAAAAATAACGCGTGCGCGATATATGTTCACATGTGAGTTTCAGTGTGCGTCCCTGGTCGTACATTGAAATTGAATATACTAGATCTATGATTACATTGTCAGAGCATTGTAACAATACCAAACAGATAAAATGAAATTGTCACTCACTCAAGTTTCGTACGACAGGGTCGGAGGTTATATATGATAAAAAAATCATTTCCCTTTTAAAAAATCATGTTTGCTTTCAGACAAACACTATTTTAAAATTTCAATACCTTGAAAGACGGTCGTGCCGAGGAAAATATATGTGTAATTTTCACAGTATCAATAGATTCAATTCACTTTTCAGGACTGTCACTTTTGAAAGTACTGATATCAAGGGGTGTCTTTCAAAATTTTAACAAGCGATTCGCTAGATTTTGTGCTACAGTATCATTATTAACTAGAGCAAGACTTCAGATGATAAAATACCAAGTTTTCTCATCCTGCTGTTCTCCTCCTCGTTAAGCTTTCAACCCATATGCCGGGTTTACATTGGTAGAGTAAAAGAGCTAGTAACTAGCGCAAGTACTACGCGCTTTACTCTACTATCTTATTTTCAGGATAGTAGGTGTTCATACGCAATTGACATACATATCTTATTTTCTGGATAGTAAGTGTCAAAACACATTTGACATCTTCACTGTGATTTTGTAGTGAAATTATCTTTTTGCAAAAAATAGTTTATGAATGTGGATATACATCGTCGCCGGCGTGATGCCATTAAAGAAGTGGTATTTTGAATTAAATCATTTCTTGTGGAGGAATTAATTGATTGTCTTATTGAAGTATTCGGTACAGAATATAAGCCTAAACAAAAATGGGTTAAAAAATTGGATTGATAGAAGAACTACCCATGGCGCATCAGTCCTTCTATTTAGTGAATTAGCCGTGGAAGATCAAAAAGAGTACAGACTGTGTTTAAGAATGACAATAGATGATTTTAATAGGCTATTAAATTTAGTTAGTCCATTAATACAACGAACTGATACACTAATAAGGGATGCGATTCCAGTAAAAATAAAATTGGAATTAACGCTTTATTTCCTAGCCACAGGAAATAGTTATTGTAGTCTACAACAGTGTTTCTCAACAGGTGGTCCGCGGACCACCAGTGGTCCCCAGAAAAATTTTAGTAGTCCGCGAAAGTTTTTATATGTGTTTTTTACAGTTTTATTTTTAATTTATTTTGCACATTTTTTATGTAAATAGTTTATATTTTGTTTATTTTCTGTAAACTTTTTGTGATTTTCTACAAATAAAATAAATGTGTTTAGTAGCACATTAAATATATTTGTTTTCATGCAAAAAATAAACCAACAATTATTATTAGTAGTCCGCGTTAGAAAATTATATATTATTCTGGTCCACGGTGCGTTTTTGGTCGAGAAACACTGGTCTACAACATCTTTTTCGTGTATCAAAGGCAGTTATTTCACAGATGATTTCAAAAATCATCAATTAATAAATCAATGTTACGCAATTTATGTAAATAAATTGTAACTTACCTGATACGGGTTTTTTTCTATTTGTTATGACAGGTTACCGCTTGCCGCCAATTTGAAATGAATCAATTTTGCGTAGTGGGAGAAAAGACAGTAGCTAGTAAATACATACATCGACGAGCTAGCTGCTATCCTAGCCCAACTACTGGCAGCTAGTACTCTACTAGTCACAATGTCAATTGTTTACACAGGGATAGTAACTAGTTTCTAGTTACTTGCGCTAGTTATTAGCTCTTTTACTCTACCAATGTAAACCCGGCAATAGGATGGTTTGCAGCATTTCTCTGTTTCCCTGTTCTCAGTCTTTTTAGTTTCACGTACGTGTTGCAATTCATATCTTCCATTATCTGTTTCATGTACTCTAGCCTTGATCCGCCCCTATTGTTCTTTTTCTCGACTGTTCCTTCCAGTATCGTTTGCACCAGTCCTTCGGGTCTTATAATATGTCCAATCTAAACAAATCTTCTCTTCTGCAACATTCTCCACAGACATGGTTCCTCTTCCATTTGCCGCTACACTTCTTCATTCGTCGCTAAGGTTTCCAATCCGGATATCCGAATATCCGAAAATCCAGACTATCCGACCAATTTAGACTATTCGATAATCCAGATATTTTTTGAATAAACAAAAAAATTTTTTTTTTCAACAATTTTTTCAATTTACCTGGAACTTTTTTTATACCTTTTCGCCTTTACAAGGGTTCCTTTAAATCACATATGAAATATGTAAATGAATTAAAGCTTCATTTATCTTCATTAATCAATCTATTTTTAGAATTAAAGCTTTCATTTCAAATTAATCATGAAAATCAAAAAAACAAGGACAGATAATTTGAATATTGACATCTGACACTACCGATAGAGGCGCTACTGCATTTTACATCATGGCTGACTTTGGTAGGATATTTTCGACAGGTTCAATGGTATCTTCATGTGATATTTATTGAAACACACGGGAACACACTCTAAAATGGTCTTTAACTGTCTTTCCACTTCTAAGAACATATTCCCATGCTTGTGTTCTATCCATAACTACACGTGCACCACCGCGTAAATTCAGAAACACGTTTTTTTTGCCACGTTTCGGAACACGATGAAAACTTAGGTCTCTATCACGACCTACTTTTGAATTGCAAAGATAAACACAACATATCACGTTGCATTTAATTTTTTCTTGCTATTTTAAAGACATTTTTTTAAAAACTTGCTATGAAAACAACAGTAAACAAACTCGACTATCCTACAACCGTCAGTTTCTCAAAATCTCACTAGAGGCGCTTCAGTTATTGTCAGTTGACAATATTATTTAATGCACTTCTTACAATAAAACCAACATCTACTGCAACAGAGCGCGTTTTTTCAATTGCCGGCCTAACTAGGACAAAAATTAGAACTCGCTTGAATTTTGAAATTTCAATGCAATAATTTTTTTAAAAAAGAAATAAATTTAATTACATAATTTTTTTTTATTATTATTATTTTGTGAATTATTAATGTATATAATTAAAATACTTAAATTAAATTAAATAAATGAGTTATAATACACCATGAATATTGGATTCAATCTATTATCTTTAATTTCTTATTTGTTATCCGGATATCCGGATATATCGGAATATTTTGAATTTTCTGTATTTGATATCCGGATAGTCATTAATGTCGGATAATTGGAAACCCTATTCGTCACCCTGTCTATCCATCGAATTGTCAACATTTTTAGGTAGCACCACATTTCGAAAGCTTCCATCCTCTTCTACAATATTCACTTCCGTACAATAATGCTCCAAACAAAAGTCTTAAAATGCTTTTTCTTAGTCTTTTGTTTATGTTGTTAGACAATGTGGTCGTTACAAAGCGCGTCACTGTGGACGCACTTTATGCGCTCCCTAGTCTAAGGTTCCCTGAACTACTCAGAAAGATGTTTTTTTTTTTGACGTAACTTCTAATAATGTAAAAAATCTCCGAGACTAAAATGGAGAAAACATCATTTCTCTATTATTAAATACTAGATGAAAACCCGTGCTTCGCTACGGTATATTGATGGACTCATTAGCACAGGAGATACGAAGGGTTTCTCCCGAATTTCATGTCTCTTTATCAAGGGACGCTCTATCGAATAAAAAATACCTGTTTACTCCGTAAAGGATGAAATTTAAAAAAACTGTCAAACGCTTTCTAAATAGAAACCTATGTACCAAAATGAAGTGTTATAACTCAGGAAATACAAAGGTTTTTATAATCCACCCCGTATGCATATTCACTGCATTTCAGGCAAAATCGTGAATTTCTGTTTTAAACATTTGCATGGGTAACCTTTGTAAGCAAAAACCAAGTCGATATCTCATTGAGCCTAAGAGATATTGAGGCATCCCTAAATCAAATTTCACCACATTTCACTCCTTCTTCTTCTTCTTCTGATTTGTTGGCTTTGGTGAGGATTTCACCCCTTAAAATCTAATTTAGAAAAATCTCTTCTTATTGGTTTCTTACGTCATCGAGGGAATGAAAGCTCCGATTTCATGTCTTAATATCCATTAGATTTTCTATCCAATAAAAAATACCAGTTTACCCCTTTAGGGATGAAACTTAAAAAGACTGTCAAAATACTTGTTTTTGAAAAGATTTTGAAAAAGGTGTTTTAAAAGAAAAAAAATTTTTTTCTTAAGACAAAACAAAAGTATTAATTTATTCCACACATAAAATACGACGGAATATATAATTCAACCAGAATGTAGATTCACCCCTTTACGGGTTCGTTAGGATAAAATCTTGAAATAAGTTTTTCGATATTTGCATGGGCAATCTTTGTAAGCAAAAACCAAGTCGATATCTTATTGATCCTAAGAGATATTAAGGAATCCTTGATATCACACCTCTTCTTTTCACCCTTTAGGGGTGAAATTAAAAAAAAAAAACTGACAAAACCATTTCGAAATATTTTAAGAAGAAACCTATGTGCCAAAACGTAATTTTGCAACTAAACGAACACAGAATAACGACAGGATGTATACTTCACCCCGATTGTAGATTTACCCCTTTAGGCAATGATCAGAACAAAATCCTGTAATAAGGTTTTCGGCATTTGCATGGGTAGTCTTTGTAAGCAAAAACCTGCCACGCTCCGCGGGAATTTACGGGATGTGACGGATAATGTATACTCTGTCTAGCAGAGGCGATCGGCTGCTCAGTGAAGACGGGAGTGGGTCGAGATTAGTCGACTACACTTACGTGTTTTAAAATACAAGTTCTAAAGAAAAATGGGCGCCACTGAATCAAACATTACGCCAAGGCCCCTAGTGTGATTCAGAACACCGCCGACAGTAGTATTTTTCGTACCCAATATGAAAATAAAATAATTATATTTAATTCAAAATATATAAAATCCTTTTATTGCCAAATCGGGTGGGATTCAACCCGTAAATAAATAAATATTTATAAATTTTACATTGACGATATAATTAAATTCGAAATATATATATAAGTAATTCTCAGTAAATTAAATTAAAGAATAAAGGTTTAAATAATTTTGCAAATTAAGAATAATAACAAAAAGAAAACGATAAATTTTGAGGAGAATAACAATTTACTAATGTACTGCAGTATAGCACTGCCGTACGTAATAATCAGTCGTATGTGTCGCTCGACACCTTCTCAACGACAGCAAGGAATAGGTGAATAAATCTTCAGAAAGGCTAATTAGAGCCTCAGTAACCTTATTATCAATTTTGCATACACCTATAGTGTATCTTGGCCAAGTCACTAAATACAGTTCTAAATACAGATAGTGATGCAGTCCGAAAAGATAGGTATGTCCCAGTATGTTCACAACACCTTGACAAGGTGGGACGTACGTGACTCTACAAGCACCGGGTTGCAATTCTCAACTACAGTCCTGAGACATACATAGTTGTCGGACGCACCACTACTGAGTATGCTTATCCTAAGATATTATACACAAATTAATAAATAAGGCTATGTTACCCTTCTGAAGCTCCTTACTATACTGATCTTAAAATGTCGTTGGAAAAGTCTGGTGGTGGAATGCGGCGAACAACAAACGGGCACGAATGGCACCTGCGCGCGGAACTACTGTTTCCAAGTTTCCAGGTTCCAAACTTGCTGTCTCCGATGTTCCGAGCACTAGCAAGAAACCATGCCGTGTGTGTATCCGCAAGATGTTCGACGGCGTCTACCCAGACCAGATTACTACCAAAATCTTACCTAAATCGTATACCGCAGCTAAAAAAGGCTGAAATAAAATATATTATTTCCTGTACCCGTTTTATATTAGAGCAAAAATAGCTTGAAACATTCTCTTACCACGTATGCTGGTAACGTGCCTATAACGTCTATAAAACCCAAAAATCCGTCGCAAGACGTGTAAATATAGAATAATGTACATCTAATGGTTGGTTGAATAAAGAATTATCCGGGTATTAGTCCCGTGGCCGTAATTGCACCAAAATTAACTATATTTAGCAATATATCCCAATTAGCCTCTGTATCCAACCTTTGTTTTATTTATCAGACAGTATTTTATTGTTTTAGCACGGCACACTTGGTTCTTAATAATTTTGAATTGTTAATTGTGAAGGTACTCAGTGTGCGGCGTGATATTTGAACGTAACAAACCAAGTCGGTGTCTTATTAGTCTTAAGAGATATAAAAGAATCCTTAATATCACAATTCACCCCTTTTTACCCTTTTGGGGTGAAATTTTAAAAAACTGTCAAAACCATTTCGATATATTTTAAAAAGACACCTATGTGCCAAAAAGAAACCTTACAACTTAACAAACAAAGGAAATACGACGGGATGTATAATTCACCCCGATTGTAGATTCACCCCTTTAGGGGTTGATTAGGATAAAATCCTGAAATAAGTTTTTCGGCATTTGTATGGGTAATCTTTGTAAGCAAAAACTAAGTCGATATCCCATCGACCCGAAGAGATATTAAAAATCCGTGAAATCACATTTCACCCCTTTTCGGCCCTTAGGGGTTGAATTTCGAAAAATCCCTTCTTAGTGGGTGCTTACGTCATGGAGGGAATATACTCTCCAAATTTCAAGTTTCTAGGCCCAGGGTTTGGGCTGGGCGGTGATGAGTCAGTCAGTCAATCAGTCAGTCAGTCAGTCAGTCAGGACACTGCCTTTTATATATATAGATTAAATATTAGTTGTTGAGTTAACGTGAAGTTTAGGATAAGGTAAACTTAAAGAGATTCTTTACTTCACAAATTATTTTATTGTCACTAGACGTACATTTTGACTGACGAAGTAGCCATCTTCAGTAGAATAAGACTGGTAAATAAGTCTTAATTTTGGGACTTAATTTCTGGCTTAATAATCTCAAAGGTACTACGTTTTAATAAATATTGGTAAAAATGTATCGCTGGTTATTTTAATAAATGGTCTTGCGCATTTATAGAGATGAACATTTTTATTAGCATATAGAATCACAAACTAAAAATGAATAAAAATAGTAGTAAAACGAATTAAAAAAGTTACAAATTATAATACGTTAAACTCATACAAACATTTCTTGGTCAAATATTGGTCAAAATAGATCTTATTATAATTTATTTTCTGTAAATAATTTGCAGTTGAATAAAAATAATTAAATTTTTACTAATTATTGTTTAGTTATGTCAATAATTAGTTAGATAACAGCAAATACAAAAAGTCTTGACCACGTAGTATTTTTATTAAATGAGTTATTTGAATAAAAGCGAAAAGTTGGGGGATGTAAAGTTAATGTCAAAATTGTTTCGCGGACCCCCGGTAATGGCTACGCGGACCCCAGTTTAAGAACCGCTGGGCTAGGGCACAAAAGTTTTTGGTGAAAATATAAAAAAAAGAGTTTTCAAAAATAAAAATTTATTGATTTATCCAGGCATTAAGTAATTTCTTTTAATAGCCCACTAAAAATTTTAAAAAACTTTTTTTTTTTCGTTAAATACATTTTTTCCGCGATTTGTTTTTCTGTCGATAGTTTTCCTATATGTGGATCAAAATTTCAATATTCCAGGTTCATCCGTTTGGCCATACAGACAGAAATTTCTACCGTACAGACAGACAGACACATAAGTGACGTTATAAGGGTTTTATGGTCATACCTACGAATCCCCAAAAACGTAAAATTGAAAATATCCGGCCACTGTACTCAAAGTTACGCACTGTTCTTCAAATTTCATTTTAATCACTTATGTTTTAGAATATTTTTTGTCATATTTTGTGTTTACATACACTTATAATTTGAAGATTAATGGTTAAAAGATACTGATTCAAAATAACCAGCAGACGTTACAAAATAATCTATCTGGGAACCAGGTGTTCTCTTTGAAAATTTTAATGATTAGCACTTTAGTTACGAGTTGGCCATAAGTAAGCAGTGCATTTTAATGTCTTAACTTTTAAGTAACAAGTTTGTTAATTCAAAACAAAAACCACTGGCTGGCTGCTTCCTAATTAAATTCATGATTTCAACTTCTGCACTTCATAAATACAGGAACTTTTACCTACCTTACTGGTAAACTCTTACGCCTTACGCCGATTCTATGTTGACACATTCGTTATTTATTACGAAAATAACTTATAAATCACAGGTTCTATAAATGTTTATTTTTTGGAGCATAAATTTCAAATCAATATAGTAAACTGTAAATATAGTAATTCATTTTCCACACTTTTTATTATTATATAATGATAAGAGTTTATTAAACCTTTCAAAATATATATAACAACTACACCAAGTCGCCACTTTGCGGCGTTGCGCTTTGAGTCTACTATAAAAATAATTTATTGATCTTTGATATCTTAAAAACTACAAACTAAAATACTTTAAACCAGGCCTGGGTAAATGGCGGCCCGCGAAGCATTTTATAAATTATTGTGTACTGCAAAAGTATTACTGTCTGTCCAATATTCTTTCAAATTTTCTTTCTTTCGAATTTTCTTTTCAATTTTTTTCTCTAAATTGCATAATAAATACACGTCTGGGTTTAAAAATATTGCTTTTAAGATTTATAAAACATCCTTCGTAACCAAAACAATATTTAAAATTAGAAAAAAATTTTGTTTGGCCCGTGGTCAAATTTTTATCCGCAATGTGACCCGACAGCCAAAAGATTTGCCCACCCCTGATTTAAACAATAGATTAAAATATACCAGCTGTATACGTTCCCATACGAAAGCTACACCACTTGCATTACATATCGTTTTCTATTAAATTTCTGTTAAATTTATATTTTTAATTTCAAAAGAAGACGCCACTACCTTAGCCATAAATACAAAAAAATTATGTGAAGTGTGAATTTTCACACATATCAGCGTTTTGTAAGTATTTAATAAGTGAAAAAAGCCAACAGAATGCTGGATGTCTAGGAATATTTTTTCTATTATCAAATCAAAATCAACAGTTTTCTGATAATCAATTTATTCGTTATTTGAGTACTAAGAGCTTCCATTTAATTTTTTTAAACCATATTTAAATAATTTCTGAAAATTTCGTCACAACATAATTTAAATTAAAAAATACTAGCATTTTGTTTTTACTTTTCCTTCGTATCAAGCCTTCATGAAATTATTAAGAAATATATTGATAAATGGCTTAATTTTTACAATTTCAGAAACGTATTTCACGCTATTAACAATGTGTTACTTGATTTATAAGTATTTCACTAATATAAATGATTTATTTCTCTTTGATACCTTAAAAACAGAAAACTAAAGTAATTCAAACAATAAGTTGAATCATGACACATAATAGTAGGCGGAGGATACTGAACACTACACTCTACACACACGCTCCTTTCTCAGCTGGTAATATACATATATATATATTATTTTTAATTTAAAAAAAAGACACATTATTAGCCATATTTTAGCTATGAATTAAAAAAATATTTCATTTTCTCAAAATCAAAAAACTGTAACGTTTTCTAAAAACGAAATCTGATCAAAAATTCCTCTAGTAGGTTTCCGGTTTAGATCAATATACATTACTTGGAATTTTTCCGATTTTTAGTTTAACCCCTTTGCGTTAAAGGCACCCTTTACTGTCCCGCACCGGGACAGTATTTGTTTAAGTAAATTTTTGTTAAAAATTGTGTTAAAAAAAAAGAATTCTAAAAAATCACTTCATGTACCTTAATCTACGTCATAAGAGCTTTCTTCTGATACCACACAATAAATTTTAAAAAAATAATGATTTTTCTTCAACGATACAAAAAATTCTATATTTTTCGAAAAACTAACGTGATCTAAAATTCCTGTTGAACTATTTCGGTTTCCATCAATGTGCATTATTAAATTTTTTTTCATATTTCTAGATCAACTCCTCTGGGAAAAAGGGTAGGCAACAAAAGTTTTTTGACATATTTTTGATTAAAATCCCATTAAAAAAATTAATTTTTCAAAAATAAAAATTTGCTTGTTTATCCACGCATTTTAATAATACATTTTTTGAATAATATAAAAAAAAATAATTGAAAATTTAATCTGATCTATATTTACGGTAACAATTAAGTAAAAATGATTATTTGTTAAATAAATATACGGGGTGTGTAAATTAAGTAACCGGACTTATTTATTTATTTATTTTTTTTTTATTCGAAAAGAATTACAATTCAATATTGTCTCTCCCTCAAAATAACTTTCTTGGGAAGCCACACAACGCTGGAGACGGTTCTGCCAATCCTCATAGCAGTGCTGGAACTCGGATACTGGAATAGCTGTCAGCTGGTCAGTTACGGACGTTTGAATGTTTTCGAGTGCTCCAAAATGACGTCCCTTTAGGTGTTTTTTTTTTAATCTTGGGAAGTTACAAGGACTCAAGTCAGGCGAATAAGGAGGCTGAGGAGCCACAGGAATGTTTTTACTGGCCAAAAACTCGTAGGCCTTCCGTTGCGTGATTCATCTTCAATCAACTTTCTTTCTTCTGAAAATGCTTTAAACCACCAACAAACCTGAGTCCTTGATAAAACACTGTCTCCGTAAGCCTGCTAAAGTTTTGCAAAAGTTTTTGTTGCTTGTACCCAAGTGTTTCACGAAAAAAAATCGCTACGGACAACAAAATTACTCTAGCGAGTTCAAACTCGTACTGAAGGTGTATCACATGTTCACCGGCCGCCCCTCCAAGTCCCGCGTCCCAAATGTTTCCAGATCAAACGCTATGTTTGTTCGTTGTTCGTTGATAGATTACATTTGATACTACATTCAAATTAATAAAATCGAAATATACGTATTTGTTTATATTTTGCGAGATGCTTTTGTGAAGTCGGTATTTTTTGTTACATGCGGGGCAATGATCTACATATGCATGCTAACTTACAACTCTGTAGGTCTAGTCGTACGTCCACAATTTCTATCGTACAGACTAATGAGTGATGATGGTATAAGAGTTTTTTGTTTATACTTACGAATCCCTAAAAATCAGATTGAAATACTTACATGATGCGGAAAGAAGCTTGAAAGTTGCTAAATGGATCATGGATGCTGCATCACGACGATCCTCTTGTTCTCATTTCCCATTCTCTTTCCTCTGTCACCATACTCACCTTTTGGTTTCAGAACTAAAGTTCTTGAAAGGACACGTTCTCAAATGATAATAAATGTTAAAATTTTTGGCGTATAATATCTACAGCTATTAGCGCCTATTTACTTATCTATTTTAAAATAAACAGATCACAATAAAATAATACTTGCATTGAGGAACACAAATAAGATTACACTAGTAAACAAAAATGAACTAATTTTTTGTTACATGGGCAAAGCATAGTATATCCCAATATTTGACTTAAAAGCCGAAAATGACCTCAGATTTTTTCCATCACCCATCATTTTTTTGCTATGAGGTATTTTCGGTTTCTAACGAAATATAGCGATAGACGTATTATAATTAATTTTAACTTACCTCAAAATGTTGTTCTTGATATTTTACGTCGATAATATCCAGTAGTAATCAGCAAGCAAATTTGGATTCCTTTTACCTTGATATCGCTTTTCCATGGCGGAAATCTTACTGCACTCAGATCTTCTGGGAAGAAATGTAGATGAGAGGCCAGAAAGTGATTTTTTAAAAACATCCTACATCCCATTTCTTTGTAGGCATCAAGTAGTTCATTCACGATATCTCTGTAATTTTCAGCTCTCACATTTCCAAGAGAGTTTGAAACAACTGTTTTAAAAGCTCTTATTTCAGCTTAATTTAGCATTGTCAAATACATCATTTTTCATTATTTCTCTTATTTCTGTGCCAACAAATATGCCCTCTTTAATTTTTACTTCACTAATTCTCGGAAATTTTTGTTTTAGATACAAAAACCCTCTTCCGTTTTGATCCATTACTTTAACGAAGTGCGAAGTAACGAAGCCCAATTTAATATGTAAAGGTGGGAAAAAAAAGTTTTTGGGATCGACCTGTGGTTTACTTCTAACGTTTTTTAGTTCAAGAGTTACTGTCTGACGTAGTGGCCACTCCTCTTGTATAGTGAATTACTTAGAACTCAAAAAGTAACCAGTCTCGAGTCATGACATAGAAAATGCAACAGATTCGGATACCTGTAGTTTACTAATGGACGCAATCTATTTTGAAGCATACTTTTAGACCTGACAAATAAGAATAAACTGATCTTAACCACTTGTGTACCGTCACCGCAGATACATGAAGTGAATCGACGCAATAAGAAAATGTTGCATACTGCAAAATATAAATTTGTCAGAAAATCTATGGGTGATAGAAAAATTCACTTTTCAGATTTGTTTTCAGCGTATCAAAATACATCAGAAATACCCAAAAATTGTCATGCCACAAATAGTGTGTTTATCAGTGATTATTAAAAGACAAAAGAAAATTATAAATCTGTGGCGATTGAAAACAATCTCTTTAAAGAGTGTTACCAGAAGTATTATTTAAAGAAGGCCATATTAATTTACAATAATTTGGCTCACGTGTTACTTTTTTATTTCCAAAATATTTATGAAAATCATGAACTAAATCCTAAATAATAATAAAAATAAGGAAGTGTTTCTGGAGGAAGGATACTATTTAAATTGGATGGTAGATATTTTATATATTAACAAAAATATATAAAAACATCTAATAAAAAATACAATACACATATTTATACTAGAATTTGGGATATGTATTAATCGTTATTATATGTACACTCTGTATGGTACATTTACAATTGTTATTTACAAAATGTAACATACTAACACACACTCACACACATAATGTAATATATTACATTATATAAACAAACAGGTATAAGTGTGTGCGTATTTTATATCAAACAAAGTTTATTTACATAAACTTATAGGTATAAAAGTAATAGGTACCCATATCAGCATTGTACCCATAACAAATTAATTGAAATAAAACATAATCTCAACAAGAAAATACTCGTATCATAAAGGTATTTAGTAAATAGTGATCACCAGTAAGTGTCGCCACCTGTCCTTGTAAAATTATAAAATGTTAATTCAAATATTCGAATCATTATACTCTTTTGTATTTTTTAGACAGAAAACAATGATAAATCTTACTGTTAAAACATTTGTTGAGGGACAGGTTGGCAAACAATAGAAGCGTTCAGGATTTATTACGAATGATCAACAATAAATTTAATTTGTCTTTCGTTAATATAAAATTCATATATAGTAGTTTCCGGTCATTTGGACCATTGTTTAATCGGAACAGACTTTTGGCCCGGAATTGACACCGAATTTGATTCAAGTCGCCGCTTAATTAAGGCAGTTGATGGCCATATGCCAGGTAGAGGTTTGTCCCGTTTTGAAAAAAAAACAAAAAATCAGTTAAGATAATAGGCGTTTACGTTTAGTCAGTCAGATTAATAGTAGCGATCCAAGTGCTCCCGATCCGTTCGTAAAGTCAGTCTGAGTGTACATATTAGCTTATTTTTAGTCAATCCGATTGATCTGCCCGAGCGCTCCGAGCATTTCTAAATAATCTGATGATCCAGCAGGATTACTGGGATTAATGGGTTGCTGGTGGCGCGGGTAAATTGAATCTTACAGCCAATTGGAAAGTGTTGAAAACATAACTTAACAGAATGGAGGAAATAAGTGCCGTTTGAGATAGCACTGTATTATTGGTAATAAACTCATATTTATAAAACAAAACTCGGTAGCAATTGTAATCAACAACAGAAATTTGACAGTTGCACTTAACGCCAACGTCACCAGGCGTCATTACTTGAGACTTACATTGCTTACGAAAATGTTAATAAAATCCGAGCAATCCGACTAATCTTATGACGTCACCAAATCAATCTGAGCAATCTTGTGGATTGAATTAACGTAAACGCCTATCATAAATATGCACCGTAAATATAGAGTAACTAGATATTTTGTTGCAATTAGTAATGGTTTTTGTTGGTAGTTGATTAACTTAAGGGACACTTTATTCAAATGTCAGTTCTTTTTAAAACCATAAACTCAATATACTGTGGTGTTCGGCACATTACATATATATACATATATACATACATACATACATACATACATATATATATATATATATATATATATATATATATATATATATATATATATATATATATGTAAATGTATATCAACAATGTTTATTAACCGATATACTTTTCACAGATTCATCGTCGACTGAAAGCGATGATGATGAATTTATCATGGATTATTTGAATAGAGGAAAATTTCGCGCCATAAAAAAGTGGAGGGGAGTAAGAAACCGAGAAAAACCAGAATTCGATCTTTGTTGTTCTGGTTAATAATCAGTCTACTAACATCCACGTTCAGCATCCACGTTCCGGAAATAAAAATTTTTTAACAATTTTGTATTTTCGGAAAATGGCATAATTGGTTGAAATCTAGTATTTACGGTACATACTAAAAGCTAACCTTTTGATACCAGTCAGCGTTAGCCGATAGAGTGGTACAACAATAAAAACACAAGAAAATAACAAGAAAATAGAATGGATATTGCCAGTGAAGGATTGGCAAATTGCAGTGGTTCAAATATCGGTCCCGATGTGATCGGCAATTGCCCGGTGGCTCGGCCCTCCAGAGCACATTACGAGTTCATAGGGAAGATCCCAAAAACAAAAAAGGGACGGCAAAGATTCCGATGTTAAGTCTTGAATAAATGTTTTCTTTTTATACATTTACTCCTTAAAACCGCGTACACGAACATGAACGAGCAAAAACTATATAACGAACATCAACAATATGAAAACGAACACAATGAACACAATTAGGAGACAAACCACAATTAGATTTCGCCCCATACATCTTTACCATCCCATACATTTATAACAAGCAAGATCACAAGCGAACCTTTTATTTGAAGTATTAACAAGAGATGGATGGATAACATGTTCCACGTTGCTCGTTTATGTTCGTGTGTGTTCAGTTATACGTCATCCGAAGAGGTATATTGGTTATTTCACGTTAGAGGAGAATTTAGTAGGTGCTGAATCTAGAGGATTCGAGTTGAAAGGGGTTTGGACATGAATTTCTATTCCCCGTCCTCACCAGAATTTCTGGTGCAGCCTAAAATTTGACCACCAGATGCCTCCAGGAGGCTAAATCTGCCCGTGGTTTACATTTCTTCGTCATGTGTTTAGCTCAGTGGAGGTAATTTTCGATTTTAAATAGTTGCTTAACTGAGATGATCTAATTTCGATGTGTCCCAAATAACTGGATTCCACTGTATTTTATAACGAAATGAGTTAAACTCTAAAAAATTGGATTGATATGTGTTTATTTTTTATTTGTTTTTAGTTTCTTCTTGTTTTATTTTTGGAATATGTGTTATTTCAATTATTTTGTCTTAAAATTACACTACAATTTTAAATTTGTAATTTTACAAAAGTAGGACAGAATAAAGACCCATTGTGAAAAATTTGTCCGTCTGTTTGTCACCTGACGAGACTGCAAATATGATTGCAACTAGGTATACGATCATGTGACCGTTCAATTTGACTAGAACTGTCGTTGGTTCGACTCTAATATATTTTCATATATCACATATATGGCCAAGAAAAAGAACTTCCAGATAACAACATATCCCTAATAAGAGTCTCTATTGGTGTTTTTCCAACAAGACGGACGAAAAATAGTTGTTCTATAACTGAGGAACTAACAGTGCGTAAACTTGGTAATCGTAGTAGTAACTTGCCGAATCTGGTTGGTTGGTTCGGATATTGGGTCCTACAATATTCTTCCAAGGCGCACTGGGACTTCTCTTGAAGTGATTCTATGTGGGACACGTCGCTCAAACCGCATGCGTCTGGAAAAAGAAAATAAAACGGTTTAGAAATAATACATCAATATACTAGGGACTGTATACATCAATATATATATACGAAAAGTATACCGTTCACTTCAGAACGAAACGTTCGATAGTTCGATAAAATCTTCTTTATTTTTGTTAAGAAATCATTGCTTTAGTAAAATATAATGTATATAATATGACATATGACTAAGATGATTACATCCGGAGAGCGATGTAATACCGGCCGAGGGATGGGTGTCGCTCGATGTGCGTAATCATCCTCTAACGCACATGGTGCATACAATATTTTATTTTTCACTTCACATAAAATAAAAAGTAAAAATTAACAGATATTTATACCTATCTGGTAGCCTATGACTATAAACAGTTTACAGACAAAAAGCAAATGATTTTGTTTAATCATTTAATTGTCAGAATTAATTTTATAATCTCAATGAATATGCAAGAATTACCCGAATGTAACGAGAAAAACGCACAAAAGCAACAGAAAGTTTGTTACCACTTAAATCTAAACAGAAATATGAAAAAGAATATGAAACCTTTAGACTATGGCAATCAAAAAATAAGGTACCGGCCATAAATGAGATTAATACCGTTATTTCGTTTCCGTTCCATTCTCAGTGCGTGATTGATACTTCTAAAATCAAGTGCTAATACATATTAAAACTTTACAGACATTTTTTTTTTCAGTTTTTTATAGACAACTGGTGGTAAAATGAAAAACTTCTAATTATTTTCCAGTCTAGTCATCACGATGATGTTCCATGATTTTCTAAATTTAAACCTACATAAATACCAGCCACCCCAGATTCTACACATTACTAAAATTTCGCGACATGTTATAGCATGTTAAGAATCCATGCACATTTTCAACTAAATCTGTTCGCAGTGAATTCACGTATCCCTTGCGAGTCGTGAACGATGCTACATACATAAGAGGGTATTAAGTAGTGGGAGGTATAGTAAGCAGATAGGATAAATTCAATTCAGAGCATAAGTAACGTATTCACAATAGCTCCCCTATTTAAGTATTTTGAGTGTTACAAATTTTACAAATGAAATTCTAAGTGTACCAACAGATACAGATTACAGACAATAGAACCAAATAATCCGTAATCCTTCATATTTTATTTAACTATCACTTTAAAATAACAGTTCCATGTAGTATTCATAAATAAAAAATCCACTATATTGTGAATACTATCAAATATCAATATAAAGTCTGTTCTGCATTATACTTTTCTCCGTGGCACTACGGATTTTGTCTGACGTACTAAACTTTACGTTTATTTTTATGCTTTAAGGATGGTTTCCAATAGACAAAGAACTTAGAGGTGAAACGTAGAACGCAGATTTGGTTGCTTTGGTTTCCAATAAACTTAGAATATCGTGTCAAAACTCTTTAAATTTGCCTCTTTGTAAAACAAGTTTCTTAAAAAGTGTAAAATAACAGGTATTCACCAAATAGTTTGGACGATGATTTAGCAATACAAGCAATTTTAATTGTTACTGTAATGCTAATTATTCGCAAACAACATAGTAAACACAAAATATCTAAAGCACGATGATAGCTTAGACCAGGGCCTTCTTCGCAACCAGGGCCATTGGTGTCAGCCGCCCGTGTCTAAACATCCAAAAGACCGGCCTTTCTAGAATCGAACCCAAATGTAGCCCGTGCGCAATCTTCTTCGTCGATCATAAGACCGCTCTCTACTAGTAGGATTCTATAAAATCGATCCCAAATTCTGCCCATTTGTTGCGTCGCCCGTGTGCAGCCCACACGCTGAACACAGACACGCGGCGGCTCTATAACTACGAAGAGTTTCCACATTTAGTAACCGCGGTAATTATTTATTTCCCTTATTTTAATATCTTGAACCCAACAAATGTTGACAAGTTTTATCTATCTACATACGACATATTGAATATGTTTAGTCTTTTTCTATCATTATTTCTTATTGGCCAGGCGTCAAAACGTAGACGTGAAATATTAAAATATGTATATTCTACGTGAACGTTTCTACGTCTACGTCCATCTACGTCTGATTGGAAACCGTAGCTTGCAATTTCCTATTATTTATATTTTCACATATACCTACGTAGGATTCTACATCTATGTCTATTGAAAACCACCCTTTACTGTTTTACTTTCTCTGACATTTTTAATAATTCGGACTGAAACGCAATCGTAAACCGCCGGTATATCGCCGGTCAACTAAATAGATATTTTCTTGGGTTTCGGTCGATAAGTAAAAGCAAATTTAGTCAAATATTTAAAATTATTTTATTATTTGCTAACCAGTTTCGGTTCTATCTGAACCATTCTCAAAGCCTAGAAATAAGTACATGTTTGATATAATGAATTGCATAAAATAAATATAACATTAATAATAAATATAAATATAAAATTAAACAAAAAAGACTTATTTTTCCATTCCTCACATACCCAACTTATCTGAACAATTAAAAAAAATATTAACTAATGAAAATATTAATGGAAGAATGGTTCAGATAGAACCGAAACTGGTTAGCAAATTAAAAAATAATTTTAAATATTTGACTAAATTTGCTTTTACTTATCGACCGAAACCCAAGAAAATACCTATATATTTAGTAATATATAAAATTTTGTTTCTATTTTTTTTGAAAAAAAAAAAAAAAAAAAATAAATAACATTCTCAAAATACATAGATATTAAAAGATTTTAGTGTAGGGGGGTGGAGCTAAGAACTTTTTCGTGCCGATAAATATTGCCAATCCGCGTTTGGCGTTCTGTGAAACTCATTCTGTGCTAGCCAAGACAACAATGAAGTCGATTAAACACGAAAGGGCTTCGAGGGTGCTATTGAAAATTATATCTATTAAATAAATTCTACTATAGGTAATATGTATGCGAAAGTAAAAATAATAAAATTTAAAAAATTATAAGTATTATAAAACTATTTAAAATTAAAATAAACATGAAAAGTGGAAGGTTTCAAGTTTCGTTCTCAAGTATTTGATTTAGAGTCGTACTCAGCTTCTGAAGTACCTACTTAAAGAAATTCTTAAGAATACTTTGTTACTTGCAGAAAAGAATTTGTAATTCTTAACAGGGTAGAAAGCATACGAAAAATAAAATAAGAACAAATCTAGACTGTTATTTTAAATTATTTCTAATATATTGTTTGATTAGAACATGTATTAACTTAAAATTACATGATTCTTTAGCTACTTAGATAAAAACAAGATGGCGATCTGTTGATACACACTTCAAACTTTAGATTGTTGGAAAGGAATTTACATTTAATTATTGTATTATGCCGATCATAATGATTCCATAAGTAAAAACTGACTTTATGACGTAAAACTATTATGCATTTTTGCATTTTAATTACTTATTTCTTTGTTCCAAGGTGATTTTAATTTCATATTTATTTACTGAACACTGCACTTATTTACAAAGTTTAGCCTATTTCGAAGATGTGTATATGAATGAGACCAAAAGTCAACCTTACTAATAGTGCCCAAGACCGGAGAGAGATTAAAATACACAGAAAATTTATTACATTATAATTAAATAATATCCCTCATGATAATATTTATATATATTTTCCATGTTTTTCTTTATGTGGGTCCTGGTATACCGTATGTCCTTTTTCGACTTGCAACATAGAGCTTTCCCACGTTAATTTTTCCATTGCATATTCTATCTCTACTATTAGTTTTAGATAAAAACTTTATTAATAAAAATTGTTCATTATTTTAGTCCCAACACATTGTGCCTATTTTTTTTTTTTTTTTCTTCAAATATTTTACTTAAAAATAATCATTTCTGTTTATAACTTCTGCTACGATATATTTATTAACAGTCCCATATTATAAAGTTGGAACAGTCCCCAAGGTACAGACACTTATCTGTACTAATAGATACGATTTGTACTAACTTAACTAATAGATAGGTTCTAGTTCTACCAGAGCCGTAGCAATGTTTTGGCGCCCTTGGCAAATAAATTAATTTAACCTAAAATAGTGCCCTTTTTATATTTTTCATTTTATTTAAGGAGGGCATCATTTTTATTTTAATAGACAGGTGAAAATATAAATAAATAAATAAATAAATAAATACTAATTTATTGACAAAATTACACGTAATGTGTTTTAGGTCAGGCGGAAATACATATTTAGGTCATACAATAATAAAATTTATAAAAACACATTTACATTTATAAGTTAAAAATTACCATTTTACTGTCTTAAAATTAAAATTAGTAAAATCTTCCACTTTATAAAAAGGATGCTGTATAAGAAAATGTTTCATTTTATTTTTAAATATTTCTATGTTGTTTGATTTGACTTCCGTTGGTAACACATTTAAGAATTTAATTGAGTAATAGTTGCTACAATTTCTTGTTTTTGATAATCTAGTATATAAACAGGGTAGATTTTTGATTTATTTCTTGTGTTGTAAGAATGTAACTGCTCAACAGTAGTGTACGATCCAACATTTTTAAATCCGTAGACGAGACACTGATAAATATAAAGTGATAGCAGAGTCATTATATTTAGACTGATAAAATGTTCCCTGCAATCTGCTTTATAGGATACTCCCGCGATCATCCTTATTACGCGTCTTTGCAATTTAAAAATACGTTCCGCTGATGGGCTGTGTCCCCATACAGATAGAGCGTAAGATATCTGGGACTGGAATAGCGCGTAATAAGAAATACGTAAAATATTCACCGACACGCAGTTCACTAAATTCCTGAAAAGATATATAGTACTGCATAATTTTCTTGATAACACAGATACGTGTTTATCCCATTTAAGAGTTGGGTCTATTTGAACACCTAGGAAAGTGACAGAAGCAGGGTTATTGAAATTATTATTTCTTAAAGTTATAAGTAAATTATTAGTTTTACTAATATTTAGACTTAATTTGTTGGTAAGAAACCAAGAATGTGCTTTATTAATAATTTCCTCATTGTTCGGTAATAGGTCATCATATGACTGAGATCGAGTAAGAATGGTTGTCAGCATATAAAAAATGAGAGCAATTGTCTATAGAACAAGGGAAATCATTTATATAGATTAAGAATAGCAGCGGCCCTAAAATTGAGCCTTGCGGCACACCACAGTTGATATAAAGCGGATCTGATATTATGTCATTAACTTTTACGTATTGCACATAAGTAATACCTAACCGTACATATAAGTAATGACCTAACAAAAACACGTCCTCACTTCTAAAATACAAGTGTTGACCAAAAACAAAACGCACAATGGCGCCCCTCAGGTCTCGTGCCCCTGACACTTGCCCCGATGCCAGGGCGTTGCTAGGGCTCAAAATAGACGTATACAACATAGTAAATAAAATATAAGATAATACAAATATTGAATACATTAGTTTTAAAATTGTTCTTTAATATGTATTTTATATATCATAATTTGTCACTTTTTCCTTTTGACATTTAGATTTTGGCTGCTAACATGAAACATGAAATAATCACAGAGCTCGTTACAACTTAAGAAAAGAAAATACCGTTTAAACATAATAAACATACAGAAAAAAGTAAAAATGGGTATGTGTAAAAACAAAAATTCATTATTGCCTCAACGTATTAATCTGTTATTACGAGTAGTATTAATCAAATAAGAAACTGGAGAACATGGAAAACCAAATAAAACTGGTATTGTATATTTCCGTTCTTGATAAAAAAAAAACAAAATGTTGTTTCCGTTTACGTTCTTTAAAAAATTCTGGTAATATCGTTATCTTGTTTTCCTTTTCATTTTCGGTTTCTTATCATCCTTGATAAAAATTGAATCAAAGAGTAAGTAGACGATAGTTTTTCCGACTCTCGACTCCAACTCCTCCAAAAAAATTCGACATCTCGACTTCCAACTCACGACTCCGACCCCGACTCCACAATACTGGTTGTCAGTAACAATGATCTGATGGTTCAGTAGCCATTTTGTTGACGTCTGTACTGAAGTTTTACAATGACACAGAATTACTGCGTTTTTAAATTAAATTTACTATTTTACTAATTTATTGATAGTATAGTTGATGTTAGAAATTCAATTTCAGATAATACAACTTATAATGTTCTAGAAAACTTGAAAGAATTTAAGCACGCAGACTTTATTGGCTTTACTGAAGTTACTATGTCTGAATTAAAAAGTATCATAATGTCTCAAAAAAAGAAAAACAGTGTTGATGGCATTAATACTAGTTTCTTAAAGAGTACTTCCATTTAATCGGTCATCCTTTATTGGAATATATAAATATGTCATTAACTTCTGGGGTTTGTCTAGATGAACTGAAATTATCAATTATAAGTCCAATACCTAAAATTAAAGGTTCAAAAAACATATAGGATTTCAAACCGTTAAATATGCTGCCAATGACCGAAAAGATCTTGGAAATAGTAGTATATATTATTGAATATTAATGAAAATTATTGAATAAGTAAATTGTAATGACATTTTTGTAAATGTTCAATCTGGTTTTCGTGCAAACCATTCATGTGAAACGGCGTTAGATTGTTTGCTTAATGAATGGAAATTGATGCTTGATGATAACAAATTTATCTGTGCTGTATTCTTAGATCTTAAGAGAGCTTTTGAGACGTTGGACAGGGAGATACTTATTAAAAAGCTTGAAAATTACGGAGTCACTGCTCTGCAGTGGTATCTAAGCTATCTTAGTGGTAGATACCAGTGTGTTAGGATGAATAATGTAACTTCAAAATCTTTGCCTATTGATATGGGCGTATCTCAAGGAAGTGTCTTAGGTCCACTCCTTTTCTTACTGTACATTAACGATCTTCCGAATATTCTCAAAAATTGTAAAATTCATCTTTTCGCTGATGACACATTAATATATTTGGTTAATTCCGAAATGTCTAATTTACCAGAGTTATTAAATAGTGATCTTAACCTGGTACAAATATGGATGAATAAAAACAAATTAAAACTTAATACCAGTAAATCTAAAGGGATGTTACTAGCTTCACCATCGCAACTTGATACGTTGAAGGAATATTGTCGCATCCATGAAATTAAAATAGGGCAAGAAATTAAAATAGCAAATCTAATGCTGTATTTAGATTTGCTAGATGAGATTAAATACTTGGGGGTTATTATAGATCAAAAATTGAATATATTTGTAAAAAAATAGCAAAAAAGATTAATTACCTATCTAGGATTTTGCATAACCTTTCGATATGGATCAAGTTAGTAATTTATAATACCATCATTTTGCCCCATTTTAATTATTGTTCAACAATATTGTTTATGTGTAACGCAGCAGACATTGAAATATTGCAAAAATTGCAAAACAGAGCTATGAGGATTATTTTAAAATGTAATAGGTACTGCTCAATAACTGTTATGCTAAACACTCTTCAGTGGCTTTGTATAAAAAAAATTGTTACATTTAATGTATTAGTTTCTATTTACAAAATAGTTTCTAATAAACTACCATACTATTTATCGACGTATTTACAATTTGTTAATGAAATACATAGTTACAGTACCAGGCAACAAAGCAACCTATATGTTAAAAGGACGAATAAGAGTAGAACCCCGCTGACTATATTTAATAAGGGTCTGATAATGTACAATGATCTACCACTCACTGCTAAAAACGCACCTTCAGTGCATCATTTTAAAGGTAAATAAAAAGAATACTTCATAGGTAAATGTATCAATAATTAATAAGATTACCATTATGTACAATTTTGTTATTTATAGTATAAAATTATTGTTATTTGTTATATATGTAATATTTTTATAAATGTTTTTTTATTTGTATACATATTTTTCATATTTCTTGAATATGTAATAGCTTCGTGCTAATTAATAAATGATTTATTATTATTATTATTAGATATTATGTCTTTATTGAGATACTGCAAAATTTACCTAATTACTGTCAAAAGCTATATAGTTGTAAATAAAATATTGTATTTGACAACCGAATTTTATTTAACAAGCTTTATTTTTATTAAACTGATGTTTTGGACCCTAAGAATTTCAGTGTTTTTACATAAAATTTATTGTTTTTCTAATGATCTTATCAAGGCCTTATCACGCCATATATAGTTGTAGTTAAAGTATTGTATTTTACTCTCATATAATGGCTATATTACATGCTTGTTAAATATAGTACTACTGTAATTAAATAATTCAGATAATTTCGAATATCAAAACAAAAATTCAATTTAATAGTTGTGTTTTCTAGATTTAGCGTAACAAATTTATTAATACTAGAAATGTCGAATTCATGCAGCAGTTAATGTTCAATTCTGATTAGAGAAAGATTGTTCAATATGTTTTGGCCCATTGTGCTTCTTAAGGTCCATTTAGACATACAAATTAAGCTCTAATCTATTTTATAACATTTTTAACACGTTGACTGCCACGGCAATTTTCAGGATTCTGCTCTAAAAAGCCAATTTAATTTAATCATATAATATTATTAAAAACTCTAATTATAGTATATAGTAATCATCAAAAAGCATACAGAATGTGTTTTTTTTTGAAAAAAAGGTCTTACGAATTATCTCGTGGTTGGCTTTTTGATTATATTTTCTGTTCATTTATTAATAAATTTTCTGTTCATGTAAGCCAACCTTGATTTTTTGTTCTCTTCCCAGTAGCCATCTATCCATATTTACACTGATATGCTACGAGCTTAATCGTAGCTGCACGAATATGTTAAGTAAACAAAGTACGAGATAACTCGTAGTCGGCGTCCTAGCCAAGAACACAAACTACGAGTTATCTCGTAGTTGGCAGTCAACGTGTTAAATTCTTTAATATTTTTAAAATACCACACCGTTTGATATGTCCGATTTACCAATTAAATTAGTGTAAATTAAGCAGAAATTAAGATATATAAGCTTACTTTCTGCACAAGATTATCTTCATCGTGGTTTTGAAAAATAGTTTACACTCTCTACCGTCATTGTGTCAGTGTATTAGTAGATTTTAAATGCATAGCCAAAGTTGTAAAGGCAAAAATTCCACATCACAAAATATCCAAAACATAACTGTCAAAATTAACGTTTTCTTCTAACTAAAATATATGCTATATACATAGAATTGTGAAACTAAAGCTGCATTCAGAGCTCTAAAATTAGTGGATTATGCATTGTACATTGTGGTTAAATTTAGTAGATAGTTTTAACGTTTAAGGCAGTGTACACACCTATGAAAATAAATACGTAACGAATGTTGTGACTTGTGTTTTTTTAAACTAACTACAATGGAATAAATCCATTTATGTGACTTTGTACGAACCCGCCATCAGCGAGATCGTGATTTCTTACTAAATTTTAATAACAAAATTATAGCCGCAACGACAGCAATTCTTTTTCGTTTCACGAATTTCGAAATTTGTGCGACCATATTTTTTTAGGTTATGTAAAGTAAGATAGCTAATGTGTGTTTATAGTTCTTATTATCTTATCTACACTGATTAACAAAATCAATAAGTAGCCGATTACACTTTTCGCCTCACGTAACGATATTCAATCATAAAGGTGCGTACTGACTTGAGCATTTGTACGCGCACGGATTTACGTGCAGGTAAAAAAGATTTGCACACACAACTTTCTTGTCTGTGCGCGTAAAATCGCGCTCCACGTATTTCAATTATATTCATGCACATATTTATTTAAAGTAAGTAGTGTCAACGATGGCGGTAAGTAATGTTAAGTACAGCCAGCGTACATAGGCCGCATTCAGCAGACTCAGTGATTTACCGGTATAAACTTACCGGTGAATTTGACTGAATGCACATTTTTGGCAGCGCTGTCGAACACGTATATGAAGACTTCAAACTAAAGAATGACAGATTGTAATGACAGTAAATTTTGAATGTAAGCTTTTACAGTAATTTTAAAAGTACATGTGCTTTATATGCGTCTCCTCGATATCTAAGTAAACTGACTTAACACTCAATTCCATAATTTTTTCCTTGCTTTGTGCTCGATTCTTTGGTACTACAGGCATAACTGTCAAAATATCCACCAGTGAGCAACTAACCGTAAATGAAAACCGGTTAATAAAATGGCGATCGGTATGTAAGTACGGTAACTCACCGGTAGATCAACGTATGCATACAGGAAAAAATTTACCAACCGGTAACTCACTGGTGAGTCTGCTAAATGCGGCCATAGTATACTTAGTGAAAAAAAAAATAAATGAAAAAACAAAACAAACGTGGTGGATGACACAACTATATAGAAGCAGGTAAATATACAATGGTTCAAGTTTGCTAGCAGAACTACAAATCCAAGAGGTTAGTGGATAATTTCAAAATTTTGATCGATGTCAGTGGCAGATTTTGAACTACTCGTTAAGAAAATTGGGAAGAAAGACAAGATTTATAAGGGCTGTTCCCGTGAAATAACGATTAGCCATAACCCTACTTTTTTTGCAACTGGGGATTCGTTTACCTGCATGCAATACCTTTTTACTCCATTTCATGTTGAATATTTACTGGTGTTTACTTAAATTTACGCGCACATTTATATGACTGCATAAACCCGTATACATTGAGCGCACAAGTTCTTTGATCTTATTTGTGGGACCAACAAGCTACGGATAGCATTCGTGCGCGTATTAGTGTACGCGCACACAAATTGTACCTCGTACTCACCTGAGCAATTTTACGCGCACAGCGTTCGTGCGAGCACAAATGCTTTAGTCAGTACGTGCCTTAATTTTGATGCGCTACGTTTTGACAATAATTCATATTTCTACTAATACTTCTTAAACAATTATAATCCGGTTTCTAAGTTAATATGGCCTATATTTTCTACCAAACAGACAGGGATGAAAAAGGCAACACGAGCCAGCTGATGAGCAAAAAAAGAAAATAGAAAACTAAAACTAGCTGTTGAGCGAAAAAGGGAAACAATCTCGGGCCAGATAAATCTCGCGGGCCGTAGTTTGGTCATACGTGCTATTAGGATTTATTGATCATAACTACGAAACCATAAAACTTTAGTTTCTTTAGTTTTTACTTCATCCATATTATTGTTATTACTGTCAAACTGTTATTTATAGATTGTTTATTGATATTTTTGTGTCAGTTAAATTTTAGTATAAGATGAATCTTTCCGGATCAGTAATAACTAATAACCTTAGCCATAAAAAATAATAAGTTCTCTAAACTCTAAACCATTCGTAGATGACAAATATAATGAACAATTTATTATACTGACAAATTTCACCTGGTGTTTCAATGACAATAATATATTAGCGGAGTTTTTTTGTAGAAAGAAAAGGCAATAAACAAAAGACGACAGAAAATTCCAATCTATTTTCTGCACGTACAGACGTGTCAATTCAACACCCAGGAGTGTTAAGTCAACATCACTACACTGTTATACTCAACACATTGGGTAAAATAATAGGAATATAATCTAGTAAGTTTACCCTCCGTTAGGGTGAAATTTTGATTACAGTGTACTTTATTGACATATATTAGAAGTAAATCTAACATTTAATCGACTATTATAATATTATTTAAGTCTTTTTTTATTTCTAATTTCTCCTGTTTTACTTTCATCAAAAATGTCACTGGTTGTAAAGACTAAATAAAATAGTTATTTATGCAGTTACTGTGGAAAGGAAGTCTCGATTGAAAAGAGTTCTTTACACACGTATTGTATACAACATTTTTTCTAACACCGAAAATATGAATAATAAATTCAAAATAATTGGATACAAATTAATTACATACTACACCCTTAGTACCAAAATTCCACTGAAGATGGCAGACCAATATCCATAATGTATGCTTTTAAAGAATTTTGACATCTGTTACCATAGCAACGTAAGATGACCGACCAGTAGCTAACTATATTGGTGGTTATTTGGAATTAATTTATTTTGATCGATTATTATGGTTATTTATATTTAAGTCAGTTGAACTGATGAATTTTACAAAAGTATTTTCAGTAATTCGTGACTGCCATTTACATATTTTATAAGATGAAAGTGTACATTTGTTAATTTTTGGGTTGGTTACCATGGCAAAATTTTACGCACTAGTGCTTAAAAGTGCAATTTCAGACACTTTTCGTGCGAAAAATGCCTACGTTAATTTAAAAATTTAACTCTTGAATATGTGTTATGTATTTGCATATGTTAGGTATGTATTTTAGTATTTTCATAAAATATTTTATTATTTAAAAAAAAAAAAAAAATCGGCCTCATATTTGGTTTCTACACATATCGGATGATTTAATACGATAGCCGCAAAAAAATCATTTCTGTCTGTCTGTCTCATTGTCTGAGTTTCACGCGAAAACAACTGGACATATTTTCACGTAATTTGGACGATGCCACAGTAGAACCAGGGTTTTAACATAGGCATCACAAAATTTTCATTCTAAGGGAGTGTTTCGGGGTTAATATAAATTTTAAAAAAACTTAAAATATCTACAATATTATAGACTTAACAGCAAAAACATATATAACAAAAATTATGTATAATAAGAAAACAAATCTTTTCTTTCTATACAATTTTTTAATTGGATGAATATTTTGTTCCAGGGGGAATACCCTAAAAAACAAATTAATAATATCTCCTTTATTATTGAATTAACAGCAAAGATCTATGTAACAAAAATTGTTTTTAATAAGACAACAAATCTTTTCTGTTTTATGCAGTTTTATCCAATTGGATGCATATTTTTTGAGTTATTGGGGAGGGGGTGTACAACCTTAAACTAATCTTTTGAAATGGCACCCCTATTGTTAACTTAACAGCAAAACCATATATGACAAAAATTGATTATAATAGTTTTATTTATAAAAGCAATTTTTTTCTGTTCCATTCATCTTTTCAATTGGATGAATATTTGAGGAGTTACTGGGAGACACCTTAACAATTTCAAATATTTAATTTATTTTTAATTTACGTCAGAAATAAGTACAAGAAAATTTGTTTATAATGAATAAATAATTATTTTTTGTTTAATAAGATGAATAGGCTGAATAGGATGAATGGGCTATGGGGAACGCTATCTAAAAACTTGAAATATCTCACTTAGTATTTACTTGATTGCAAAAATATATAAGAAAAGTGGTTTAGAATGAAGAAACTATTCTTTTCTGATAAATGTAGTTGTTAGTAGTTAGGGCTATGGGGAGCGTTACTTATACACTTGAAATATCTCAGTTATTAGTTACTTAACAGCAAAATATATATGGTAGAAATAAGCAGCACCTTTTCTTCACTAAACATTTATTTAATTAAATGTACATTTCGAATGCGATGCATTCATCGTCAGTAAACATAGTGACAGTAACCTTCCCGTTTAACAATTAACCACCATTTAGTAAAATATGTACAAGAAAAGTGGTTTAGAGTAAATAATCGATTTCTTTCTGTTCATTTTAGTTTTAAATAAAATTGGGAGCTATGGGGAGTGCTAGCTATACATGTGAAATATCTCAATTATCATAACTCACAGCGTATTAGAAATTATCCTTAGAATTTATCATAATAATGTATTATTAATTTAACACTTATGTATTTAATTACGTTATCTAATAAAAATATATAAATATGTTTTCAAAAATATAAAAACTTTTCAAAAAAAAAAAAAATGTTTAAATTATGTATTTTTGTCCCAACTTTAATAATGAACCGTACTCTGAAAGAGTAAATCATTGTGTACTAGATTAAGTAATGAAATAAAGAAGTAATAAGAGATGGTTTCAAAGTATACTCCCCTGAGTTTAGAAGCTTATAACTTTGAGAGATATAAGTTTCTTAATCTTGCCTTTTTCACAAATAAGCTTAGGCTAAGTACAGGCAATGTTCACAAGATAAATCGCCGAGAAAGACTGTTGAAAAACTTCGTGTACTAGTTAATTTGCTGCATATTTAGAATAGTGAATAAAGGTGTGTACAAAATAATCCTTTTTTTTCAACGTTCTGGTATAATCATTTAAAATTGAAATACATTTCATTTTGTCAGCGTTTTTGTAGGGTTAGCATCAACGTTTTAGAAACGTTCTGTGGCACGATATAATAACAAACATAACCTGACAATACAGTATCAAACACCATAAACAACGAAAAGTTGCATGTTCGATACTGTACTAGGAATTATTTCCAAAAACGCTGCTAAAGCATGTGAATCAATTTGATCTTAACGAAGCTGATTTCATAATGTAACTACTTGCAAATATTGGTTTCAATGTTTTAAAACCGGTAATTTTGATGTCAGCGACCGACGCCGTACTATATGCCGCGAAAATTGTAGACACGAATTTGCGTAAATGACTGAATGCAATTCCATTGAAAACGCACGAGGAACTCGTGGAGTAATTGGTAGTTCATTGAGAAAAGAGTTTCGAGACGATTGCATGAGATAGGTAAAATGAATGGCTTGTAATTTGGCACCCTATGATCGCTCTGCATACAGCATTGCTCCAAACATGTATTTCGATACATATTAGGCCAGGCGCACACGTAGGAATTCTTGTTGGGGGAGGGTTCAGAAGACAAATTTCATAGTTTTAAAAGGAAAAGTGCTGGTAAAAGGAAAGTGCTGGTCAAAGCAATTTATTTTTCAAAATGCAAATGATGATATAAAAAAACAAAGTCCTCACTTCAAAATTACAAGTGATGACCCAAAAACAAAAAGGTCTTCACTTCCAAAATACGAGTGATAACTAAAAAGAAAAGTCATGAGCTTTAGAATTTATTCCTTAGAAAAACTAAAACCACGTATATTAGGGGGGGGGGGGGCTCAGTCCATTCCTTTGTTGCGATTATCCTAACCGCCGATCATCCGCTGGATTTATTGGTTAGCAATTTACAAAGGTAAGAGTCATTCTGGATGAGCAAGGAATGAACTATAACAAGTTTGCCACTGAAGAAACATATGTTGTAACATATAATTTCAAGAAAATACGTTAAATATAAATCAAAACAATGGATTTAGTATTACCCGAACGCACAAATATCATTATATCCTTGGAACTATTCAACAAATTTTATAAATTCTTTCTGTTCTGATTAGTGTATAAATCGTGTACCAACCTTGCCGCAGACGAAATGTGGTCGCTAAATCATAATTGCAAGAAAATGCGATAAATATGAACAGAAAACAGGGATTTCTTATTGTCCACGCGCACAAATATCATTATAACTTTGGAACTACTAAACCTATTTCAATATAACATAGCCTCAAACCTGACCAGATGAAGTAGCTACGGAAAAAAATAAAACGTATGAAAATCGACTATGTTATATTGAAATAGGTTTAGTAGTTCCAAAGTTATAATGATATTTGTGCGCGTATATATGAAAATAAAGCAAAAACTAGAACCATTTAACTCAGAGGTTTGGGCGCAAGCACACATGTGTACGAAAGACAGTTCTTATAATTCTACATTTATTTGGCTATAATAAATTTATTTTAAACTGGCAGGTTAACATCGAATTTTACCAAAATCTTTCACGACATGATAAGTCATATCTTCGTAACTTGAAACATATCACGTAAGAAAGATTTATTTGATAACGAATAGTAAAATATAAAATAATCTTATCAGTTTTTTAAAGTTTTTGTTTAGACTAATTGGCTTTTAGATCGTATATTAGACCTAAACACTACAACTAAACCAATTTCGTTATCTTATCACTACAACCCTTAGTTAAATAAATCAATTTCAGCTTTGAAAACACGTAAAAAGGCAGATAAAAGCCGCAAAGTGTTCCCGTTCTTGAAAAAGTATCACATTTCAAGGGGTAAAGATCATAAAATAAAGCTAAGATACACAGAAAAGTATTTTTTAAATATATAATAAGAAATATGGATACGGATAGGCAAACATCAACATAATTTTTAATCGTTCTTCATGGATTTTAAAACGTGGTTAATCACTAAAATACCGACAAAGACATTCTGTCTTATAACGATAAGTAGGTACTTCTCTTGCTTATGAAGCGAGAAATACTAGATCTACGTATTTGTAAAGGCTTTTAGGTAAAACAATTTAATTTTAATTTGTAATTTTCATACGCAAAAAAAAAGAAGGAACACATACAGTTACAGTTAGAACAAAAACAGACCTAGGAGACAATATCTAGGAGTCATAATCAGCTAGGAAGGAAAGATGGACGTGTAAAATAAAAAAGTAGGGCCTTTTTGAAACACTGTTTAAAGCAACTTTTAAACGTATTTCGTAAAATAGCCGTACCAGCAGGTTTGCGCCAACCCAGTGATGCAAGTGGTACAACCGCGGAACGGCGGCAAGTTTCAAGGGGCGGGAAATTTTCAGAATTGCTTACTTGTAATTTATATTATATTAAAAATATTATATTATATTAAAAAGAAATGAAAACCATGTGCTTTTGAAGAATGAAATAAAAGGGAATACCATGTAAATTATATAAATAATAATATACATCTACCTCGTTGCAAATAATAGCTTTTAATGTATACGTGTTTATTGTGTTGACAATATATTTTAGAATTATTGATGGTATTCAGGTACTATTTGGTCTATTAAAAAATTATACGGAAAGTTTTAACTTTTTACAAGATTTTAAAGAATTAACCATGTTAGATTTATTTATTACCCGTCAACAATGACGGATTTATAATATAAAAATTTGAATTGTTTGTATGTGTATTTGGTTTTATTTTTTAACGTATCTTAATTTCATAGCCGGTCAGCGAATCACGGGACAGGATATCACCCGTTAGCTAATTACTGGCGAGGGTGTCACCTTTCAGCCAATCAAGAGACAGGGTGTCCCCAGTTAGCCAATCATGAGAACCTTAGGAAAAATTGACATCATAATGTTACCGACACTACATACAGACACTTGCTAATTATATAGTTAGATTATTTATTCATGCACTTTTTAAGATGAGAAAACGATTAATTTTTACTCAGTACATTTATATTGTTAAAAAAGCCAACGTGGTGGTCGAGCGCACTTAGTCGTGCGGTTTGTACTGGTGGAAACCCAGTACGATTGTCCGGTCTGTGGTTCGAGCCTGCTTCATTGGTGATATTATTCGGGCGAGAATAATATGTTTACATTACTCTCATTTTCACAATCATTTACCCTTCATCCAGGTGTAGGAGCTCGCCCCCTGGCATCGGCGATTAGCCTCGTTGCAGAAATAAAGGCCGATGTAAAATAAATAATATAATAATAATAATAATATTGTTAAAAATATTATTCATATCGTTTAAAGGATACAGGCCTGTCTAAAGTTTCTCGTTTATGCCTACGAAACCCTAGACATTTATGTATGTAATTATATTCGTAGATTCTTACAGAATAAATCTGCAAAATATTGTTTATATCGGTCAAAGGATAAAAGAGTGCCTAAAGTTTATTTTTTATGCCTACGAAATCCTAAATATTTCTATATATAATTATATTCGTAGATTCTTAGAGAATAAATCTGCAAAATATTGTTCATATCGGTTAAAGGATATAGGCGTGTCTAGAGTTTCTCTTTTATGCCTACGAAACCCTAAACATTTCTATATGTAATTTTATCCGCAGTTTCTTAGAGTATTAGTATTAGTATTTCTATATTATATATATAAAAGCCCTAATTCCTGTGTATCCTGACGTAACGCTAAGTTCCTAGGTGCTAGCGGGACTTGAGGTGTGTGGTCGGTCGCTCCCCACCAGTCAGAGCGACGTTCTCCGACCGCTCCAACGCGTCGCTTTGCTCGACTATAACAACGATATAACCTCGCTGCAGTACGCTCCAATAGGCGCGTGTTAACAGGAATTCATGTATTTAATTTCGCCGCTTTGCTCTCCGCTTTCATCGCTGCTTTGCTCTCTGCTTCACTATGTGTTTAGCCTTAGCGAGAATATAGCTCTTAGCTCTCCAGTCAGTATATACCTTGGCTTAATTAAAGAATGTTGTGTCAATTAACGTTATGCCCGCGGGCCGTGTCTGGCCCGATACTTATTTTTAAACGACACGCATTGAGCGGCTTTTTAGGATTTCCTAGGTATAATCAGAAACAGCTATACCATTGAGTTACAGCATATGGCCCACGGGCCGTACCCGGCCCGATATTAATTTTTAAACGACACGCATTAACCAGCTTTTTAGGATTTCCCAGGTATAATCAAAAACAACTATACCATTCATGCCCAGCATATGGCCCGCGGGCCGTATCCGGTCCGATACTAATTTTTAAACGACACGCATTGAGCGGCTTTTTAGAGTTTCCTAGGTATAATCAAGAAACGTTTTTGTTTTGTTAATATACGCAGAATTATGCAAATTTTAATAATTGATTCCTGCTTATATTGATTTTTGTTCGATATCAGTTTGCCAACGTTGTTGGCAACGGGTATGCTAGTTATTATTATAATTGTATTGTATTTTTTTCCCTAGTACTATGTAACTGGACTTGTGCACTACTGCACAAATCTGTATAGATACTGGTTAAATAAATAAATTTAAAAAAATATAGTGTTTAGGGGGGCCAATTATAAAATCTTGTCCAGGGCCCGAAAAAAGCTAGTTACGGCCCTGATTCTAACGATTTTCGACTAAAAGAACATTTCATGTCATTATTAATTATATTTTTGTTATGTCTATCTACTTTATTGGTATTTACTACGTTTCATAATTAATTGATGATGTCACGGTATTGCGACTGGACATTGCAAATAGTAATGAACGCAGTACTGGTGCCTCTTTTGATTTATTTTAAGTGCCCAGATCTAGTTTTAATTTAATGGCTTTTTAATGTGTATCTCCCAGATTCATTTTTATGATTCACTGAATTACAATGTCAAATAATTTCGTTATTTTTAGGACACTTAAGATCAAGACCATTATTCACATATTTTAAAATCTAAAAGTGGTCAAACTTCGTTCATAATAGTTCCACAGCACAAGTTCGTGGCATAAGCATAAAGGTGTATAAATGGAGTATACTCTTTGTTTATTGTAAACAGATCTTCGTAATATAAGCAGAACAGTGATACATCATTGATTCGCCTTAAGCATGTACTATGCGTTTCTGTTATGAGGCTATTATAAACGAGGCTTGAGTTAGATTGTTTACACAGTATCGGAAGGTGAAAAAACTGATGAGAATTGTGAATTTTCACAATTTTCAAAATTTCGCAGGTATTTAATAAGTGAAAGACAACATTTTTTACAGTAATCACTTCAAAATGAACGAATGATTTGAAAATCATGTATCGTCTGTTAATTTATACACTAAGGGTTTTTATTTAATACTTTAGAACAGGAGTTAGCAAACTTTTCGGCAGCGGGCCACATCAAAATTTCTTAAACAAATGGCGGGCCGGACAACTTGAATTCAGCTGGGCTCTTGGCTCTTAATTTTAAAAACAAGCTTAATAATAATTGTGATATTATTTTAAAAAAATATAATTTTAAGAATCGGATATTATTTAATTATTGTTATGTCTTATTTTGCGATTTTCTGTTTATTTTAAATCAGGGCTTCAAACTGAACCAAAAACCGAAAACCGAAAAAAAAACGTTATTTTTGTCGGAACGAAAACCGGAGCTGAACCGAAAATAAATATCGGTAGTTTCGGTTCAGATAATGTTTATGGGAGTGAATATAAAATACATTTTATTTAAGATTATTTTTTAAACTGATGAGCAGAAAAAATCGTATTTTTTTTAACTGATAAGTAAAAAAAAATGCGCTTCTATTATTTCGGGGGTGAGGGGGGTTGAACGCCCAGAACCCCCTCCTGGCAGCGGTCTTGGTATAATTATTACAAAATAAGAAATAAAATGTTCTTCTAAATTATAGCAGAAAATAAATTTCTAATACAAATAACAATGTATCACTCGGAACTGAATCGAAAACCGAAAAACCGTAATTTTTGCCGGAACGGAAACCGGAACCGAACTGATATATTTTTTTTAATTAAACCGGAACGAAAACTGAAACGAAAAAAATAACGGTTCGAAGCCCTGTTTTAAATTGCTGTTTTTATGTAAATGAACTTTTAAATTTTATTCGAAAAATTATTCTGATCAAAAATTCCTGTTGAACTATGTTCGTTCATCATAATGTACATTACTAAGAACTTTTTCAGAATTTTAGATTAACTCCCTGGGTTACAGGGTGTGGGACAAAAGTTTTTTAGCACATTTTTTGATAAGATTGTGTTAAAAGAGCTTTTAAAAAACTACTTTTCCTTCTTTAATCTATTTCTTGAGAACTTTCATTTGATACTACACAATAAATTTTAAAAAAAAACAATAATTTTTTTCAAGGACACCTAAAAATCAATATTTTTTGAAAAACAAATGATTGTGATCACACATTCCAATTGCGTTTTTGTTTATTATTGAGTATTCTTTCCAGACTTTTAGATCAATCCCTTTGCGAAATAAGTGGGGGACAAAAGCTTTGTGGTGAAAATCGAAACAAAAAAAAAACAAAACCAAAAATATAAATTTGTTGGTTTATCAACGCATTAAGAAGTTTCATTTGATACCCCACACAAAATTTAAAAAAATATATTTTATTTATTCATACAAATTTTTAAAAATATTTATTTTTTCGTTGAACATATATCTGTTTATAGTTTTCCCGCGATGAATTTTGTTGAGACTCTCAAAGGCTTTCTTATAGGAATGTGTTTCAACTTTCTAGGTCCACCTGTTTGGCCACAGTTTCTACCGTAGAGATAGACAGACAGTTAGACTGACAGACAAAAAGACAGACTGTCTGTCTTCATGAGTGACGTTATAACGGTTTTTTGGACATACCTACAAAAAATGAAAGCAGAATTCGGCAGCGGGAATGAAATTTATGAAGTTTGTGAAAGCATTTAGTAATAGACTTAACCATATTCGCAATGGAGATATGAGGGAAGACGGGAAAATATCCCGTACTGGACAACATCTAGAAGGAATGTCTGCAGAATGTCCATCTGGAGTTCGAGACCGAGGAAGACCGAGGAAGACCAAGGAAGATATGAGTCAAACTACATATTGTAATCCATGAGCGATGAAGATTTTTTTAAATTTAAATTTTCATTTTTAGTTTTATTCAGATCTATTTAAATCTAGTAGTGACACACTTAGGTGTCGCGTCACACTGCTTGGAAAGCACTGATCTAGACAAATAATAACATTAAATATACCGCATATATTTTCTCCTTGGGGATAACGTCCAAGATCTTTTAAAACAAATTCATGTAGTTAATGAAGTTAGCGACGAATATGGCCTCCAATTAAATTTTAAGTAGATCAAATACATTGTTATCGCCAAAACAAATATAACCTCCGGAGATCTGACCCTGAATGATAATTAAATCGTAAGAATTTCTGAATACAAACACCTTGGAACGTGGATAAGCGATAGGTTAGATGTTAGGCCAGTGATTCCCAATCAGGGTGCCGTGGTACCCTTAGATGTCGTAGGAATATGGAAGGGATTAAAAGGGTTAGAATTAATACGTATACAAAACTGAAAAATGCGGGTAAGGTGCCTTGAATTTTTCATTTTTTATATTAGGGTGCCGTCACCTAAAAAGGCTGGGAACTACTGCGTTAGACTATCAACAAGAAATTAGAACGCGCGTAGAGAAGGCAAAAGAGGCGTTTGTAAAAATGAAATGAGTTTGACCAAGTAAAGCTTTTATGTAAGGTCAAATGAGCAATGCACTCAAGAAGAAATAATCGTTTTAAATTTTTAAACCTTAATATATTCAATTTTTTTTTTTTTAAGATGTTAAGATTCTTATTTAATATTTCATTTAAATCTTTTAAATCTTTAAATACTAACAGCTTGCTTAGCGCTCCCACTTTTTGGGCATGCAACTATTTTGTCCCAGACACTACCTATATCTATACGGAAATTCCTCTTGCGTCGCACCCTAATGGTGATCCAAGTTTTATATTCTCCGTAATAATACATTGGGACGCTGCCCAAAGCTGCGAAATCAGCTGCACAACAAGACGATAAAAGCTGCATTAATGCCGAGTATGCGCCAATTAATGAAATGTGAATCATTTCACAGTGTTTACAATTATGTTTAGTGATTACGGTTGCTATTACTGTAACACAATAATAATTGCAAACCTAAATATAGATAAAAGTAAAGATATAGTTTTAAGTATTTTAGATAATATTAGTAAAAATAGTAAAATTAAACTTGTATAAAAAAATGTTTAACTTATTTATTCTTAATCAAATTCAAATATTAAATATATTTGTTGTACTTTGTCAAACTTAGAATTGTACAAATTGTGGTGTATGATTATAAAGTTCAGTGCCACTGCCGGTTTTAATTTTAAAATTACAACCGATTTCGACCACAAAACTATATGTATAGTTAGTTGAAATTTTTGACACTGCATCAAAGACTATTTTCGCCTATGCAGCCTAATAAATATCACATGGTTGACCTGAACAATCTTCAATATGAAAATAAAACTGTATATTTATACAGTTTTGTACAAAATACAAAGCTAACCAGTTGGTAAGTTTTTATTTTATTTTAACTTTGATTGCCCTTCAGTTGCTTAGACCTAGAGGCGTCACTGATTTTGACTTACCGAAGACTCTTACAATTGCGAATAGTAATATGCTATATATTTTGTACTCTCTTCTGTGGCGTAGAAATATGGAATCTTGACCAGAGTAACATAAAGAAACTAGAAGCCTTCGTGATGCAGGTTTACCGACATTTATTGAGAATATCATGGGCAAGTCAAGTAAAAAATGTGCTACAGAAAATAAAAAAATCGAAAATTGCTTTACAACAAGAAGCGAAAATTAAATATCTGGGCCATACATATCCTAAGCAAGAAGAGCGGCGATTGTAGAAGGGCTTCATGGCTGAAGAATCTGAGAGAGTGGTTCAGAGACACATTTATAGATTTATTTCGAAAAGAGAATAGCCATGACGTCAACCTTTGAAAAGAAATGACGTAGATAAAGAAGAAGGATATTATTTAGGATTTGCTGTATATTTGTATAACAATATAGAAACTTATTTCTATTCATGTACCTATATAATTTCGATGTATATTTTCGATATTCGATATTCTCAACTAATTCGTGTGAGTTGGCAGCCTTAATTGTGCGAGATGTTATTTAATTATTATTGATTCTTGTCAAAGTATCAAATGTTAAATGTTAAGGATACCGTTACACGCTTTGTTATTTTCGTCAAGGATCGCCGTTTGAATAGACAAATATTTGGCACAGAGGTGAAATCCCATACCTTTTGACATCTAAGTCTCTATCTAAGACATTTGGACTCAGGCCAAAGGATGTAATTTCATTCATTTATGATTCAAATATAACATCATTTGCAAGAGTAACTTGCAATGATAATAACACAGAAGACGTTAAGAAACGATTCATTCGGGAATAATTGTAGCCCTTTGGTCAAAATATTAAAAGAAGCACGATCTTAATTTCTACGCAACGAGTAGGTTTAATGTATCTTCTCTTCCTTTCCAACCATTTCTTCACCCCTCCTCCTATCTCCCTTCCTTCCTCCCCATTTCCAGGTAACCTCATCCCCCTTCCTTCCTTCCATTGCTCCCCTTCTGCTTCCCACCGGGTCTCTTCCTTCCTTCCTTTACCCCTTCCTGTTATCTTTCCTCAATATCCATCCTTCTTGCCACTAATTCCCTCGCCCACCTCTCCCCCTTCCATCTTCGTGCAACAGGTCTAATGTGCTCCCCGACCATATTGTCATCTCTCTACACCTCTTCGCGAGGTGCTCTATATCTTCTTCCTCCTCCCCGCACATCCTGCACATCTTATCCTCCTGTTTCCTCCAATATCTATTTCCTCTCTCTTCATTCCCGCACCTTAGCCTCGCAATCCTCCTAACTCTCCCTCCTGACCTTCCTCTTTCTCCCTTCAAGTAGCTTGGTACCCCTATAGTTCTGACCTCCTTATATATCCCTGCGCTCCTTGATTTGTCTATTCTGACTGTCCTTTCTTGCTCCCCGACTTCCTTATCCCTCCTCCACAACTCCTCAATCACGCTTATCCCGTCTTTTCTTCTCCTTTCAACCTCTGTCGCATCCACTCCGCATCTCCAGTAATACTCCTTCCTCATCTCCCCCCATGCGTACCATCTTCCTTTCTGTTCCTCTCTGGCTCTTTCCGCCCAGCATTCCCTCATTATTTTTTTGTCTGTTTCTATTCTCCTCGTACTTAACCGCCCTCCTTCCTGTACCCACTTTCATCTTTTCCCTTTTCAGTTCCTCTCTTACAATATACCCTGGTGTTGTTCTATCTACCTCTAAGATCCACTCAAATACCTCTCCTGTACTCGTTCTACCTTCTCCCATTCCTTCCATCTCCAAATTGCCACCCCATATAGCAAGATGTTTTTCACCACGGCGTCAAGCAACCTCAATCTTCATCTAATATCGTCGCTAAACTTCCTCTCTCCTATACTCCACAGCTTCCCCATGACTATTCTTGCCTTCTTTACTCTTTCCCTTATGTGTAGTTCAGCCCCATTATTCCTCGCTAGTACATAACCTACCCTTCCTTTCTTCTTTTCCTTCTTCGCCCCTTGACTTTTCCATAATTTATCTGTATTGCCACTGATTGGTTTAGCACACAGCCAAGTTTACAATGAATAAAATGTTAAATGTTCAATAAATTCGTATTTTTTAGTATTTTTAAGTATAACATTTTCATCAAATAATTGTTATTTTACTTTATGCGTTATGTTTTTTTCACTTTGCGTTTTTGTACTTTTTTCAGGTATCTTAAATACAAATATTAGTTAAATCAGGTGATCTTTCCATCTTTTGTTCTTCCAACTAGTTTACGGATACTTAGTCATCATTCACAGATCCTTTTGCGGACTGGCAAAATTTTCCGACCTTGGAAAATTGTAATAAATTAGCCCCATGGGGTCAAGAGCTGGCCTCTTTGGTTCAAGGACCGGCCCCTTTGTTTCAAGAATCGGACTTATTTGGACCGGGACACTGGGAATTTTCCCGGTGTCCCGGCGGGCCAGTGCACCACTACACGTGTCCTATACACTGTAATCGTGTCTTATATTTTGTGTGATACTACTCTTCTAACTTGTCCATAATTTAATCAGAACCAATGAATCAGCGTAGTATTTTGCAAGACAAAACCATCTCAACCACGACAGGAGTTGAAGTGATGATTATATGAGATGGCATCTCCTTGGTTGACTTCGATATGATTGTTTATTCGATATTTTTAAGAAATAATTCTATTAAGATAACCCTTTAAAATAGTACCCGCATTTGTATCTACTTAAATTATTTATTAACTATTAAAATCAGATGCTATGGAAGGGTAAGTAACATCAGATTAAATCAATAAAGAATGTGTCAGATTTAATGAAAAATATACTTTATATGATGATCACTACCGTACTGCTACTGAATTAGATATGAACTCTTCTCTCCAAAAATGTGAAGGCATAGGTTGCGGAATTGATCCATTTCGACTTGGGAGCGATGATAAATAGTTATGAAACATTGCGCTTTGTTTTCCTTTTACTTTAATATAGACAGTGGTGGACTGGCCCACTGGGACACCAGGCAACAGGACCGATTTTTGGATCAATGTGGCCGGTCCTCGATCCAATGAGGCCGGCTGTTGACCCTATGAAGCCGATTAATTTGAATTTTCCAGGGCCGTAAAATTTTGCCAGTCCGCTACTGAATGTAGACGTACTTTAATGTAGACCAGAGGTTCCCAATCTTTTTAAGATATTGTACCGGTATGTAGTAGGCAATATGGTGACGTACCAGTAGGTAAATAATTTTGGAAAAACGATTCCGAAAAAATATTAAATTTTCAATTGAGATATTTACTTTTTTTAAGTAAATAGGGTTTGGCAATGTATTGTATTGGCAATGTATTGGCAATGTACCACAGATTGGGAACGTCTGATGTAGACGATAATGACAAATACAATCATTCATGTCCTGGCCAAGATTCAATCTGGAACCTTTAGTACGCAAAATAAAGGCACCTTTGCACTGCTAAGGCTCTAAAACTATAACATCTGTCGAAATTAAAAAAGGTTTGAAGTTCTCTAATGATTCGTTCGTTATATTTGAGTCTATTGATCAATTTAAATGTTTAATATAAAAAAATCTGTTGTTATAAACACTTGACTTTCCAATTATAATTCACTTTATTTCAATTATATAAATTATTTTCAGATTATTCTAATTTAAAGTGTTAAACATTATATTCTAACTCTTTGGCTGCCGGACAAAAGGACTTACCTATACATATATGTACAAGTAAAAAAAAAAACGAAAAGGTGTCTGTGGTTCACTTCATAGATATAAACAAAATACAAAGCATAAGGCTGTTCACATACTTCTCTCCGTGGCACTACGTTTTTTTTTTTTGCGGAGATACGTAAAAAGTATAATTGTGAAACACAATACTTCCTTCAAACTCTCAATGCTATCCGACTTACTACCCAACTTTTCAAACTATAGTGCGTTCAAAGGTGAGTTTGCAGTATAGCTCTTATGGCAAATGGGAGCGGTGTTGCCAAATCGTGTAAAAGTGTCAAATGTGTCAATTATAATAATATGAAAAACTTGTATGATTTACAAAAATCAACTCTTATAAAATTCAAAATATAACTCAACAAAAACAATATTTGCCATTTGTAGAATACTGCGTCTTCACAGATCAGCGCGGTTTAGAGCTGGCAACGTCGACAAGCAAGAAAAGGATAGCGTCATTGTGTAAACCCATTAGAGAGTATGAGTATGACGTTGAGTTTTTATTTTTAAAATGATTTTTCAGTTTTTAGCGTTACTTAGAAGACAAAAAAAATTAATTCCCCCTAAAAAAAACCTAAAAATGAGTATATTTGTGATTGTTAAATAAAAAAAAAAAACATGAAAAAAAATATCTCAACGTCGTTATCTCGGCAAACTCATAAACTAACAAAATCTTTTTGGATTTTTGATTTCAGATGATCCAGTGACGAGTTATGCTGGTCACCGCAAAATCTAATTTTTTTCCCGGAGTCTGAGAAGATTTGCCACAGCTGGCTCATTTCGCCATATTTTGCCTTCAATATTTTTTTGTATCTTCTTCAAAACATACTTTATATATGTACTTAGTTTGAAAATGAATAAATTTAACCATAGATTTGAAAAAAATTCACAAAAATATGCTTAAAATGTGGTTATCAGATCCTACCCCCCCTCTTAATTTTGCATGTTATACCTATGCGCGCGCAGGTTATGCGGGAATGATAAATTCGCCCAAATGCGCATGTGCACTGTGCGAGAATGAATAAATACTTAGCGATGCGCATGTGCAGTTTTCGAGAATTTACATTCCCGTACTGGCTACGCGCGCATTAATGGCTATTAACCATATTTATATTATATTTTCTTGATTATTTATTTATTGAAAAATGGTAATCGGAGGAAAAGCCTAGTGAGCAACACGCGTAGAATGCATATTCCGCGCTAGTTGCACAATATATAGTATATTTTGAAAATCATTTGTCGTTTGTTAAGGCATGGCCAAATTTTAACACACTGCCGGCACCACAGGTTGCAGTTATACGATGCAATTATAGGTTGTGCCCGAAAAAAAAACAAAAAGAAAATAGGAAAACGGATCCACATAATGACAAAAGAAGAGGTTGGATCCGTCTACCTCATTTTTTATGGCAAAAAAAAAAAATCAGACGCCTAAAAAGAAAAGGGCTCTTATTTCAGTGCCCCTACAGTAGAGGTCTGCACGGGCCTATTTTAGACCACCTTTACCCGGCCCGGCCCGTTATGTTTCCAGTCCGGCCCGGCCCGAGTCCGAAAATATTAATACAATTATTGCATCTACCCGGCCCGAACCCGACAAAATTTTAAATTCGGCCCGAATAAACCTCGTTAAAAAAATATTATGATACAAAAATTGCTTACAATTTGTAATAATTATAAAACTAGAAATTAAAAAAAAACATTTTTAACGAAGGTTTAAAAATATATTATTTAAAGGTATTAAATGTTCTTATCCGGCCCGAGCCTGAATATAATACATGTCAGTCGGCCCGACCCGGCGGCCCACGGGCCAAGCCCGAGCCCGTGCAGACCTCTACCCTACAGACCGTTCAAACATTAGAATGCAGTATTGTTCTAATGGGAAATGGGAGCGGTGTTGCCAAATATTGTTAAAGTGTCAAATTGTCAATGAACCCAAAATATTATGCGTAATTTTATATTCTTTTGTTGATAATGTATTCAAATTAAATGGAAAAAGTATCAGGGAAAAGTAAATAACTGTTTGTACCGCGTTTTCAACGAACAGCGCATTTTACAGCTGGCCAGCTCGCCAAGGAAGAAAAGGATAGTGTTATTGGGAGAACCTATTAGAGAGCATGAAGAAGAACTACATTTGCTCTGTACTGCATTCTAACCTTTGAATGGACTACAGAAGAAGGAAGTGGCTCTTTACCGGTGTTCCGTGACCTTAGAGAAAAATTTGAAAATCAGTGAAAAATTAAGACGAAAAAAGTTTTTAGTTTTCTCATTTTTACTTGTAGTCTTTACTTGTACTTATGTACTTATGTTAGCTTTTACCGATTTCTCTAACGGATCGTATTTTCAAACTTGAAGAATTTTGTTCAAACCGAGATATTTCCGAACTATTTCTGAGAAAGCGATTAAAATTTTATTACAATTTTTAACATCGTACTAACATGAGCTAAGTTTTTCAATAATGAATAATAGACAAAGAAACGTAAAAGACTGACAAATATAGAAGAGGAAATGAGAGTAGCTATTTCACACATAAGACCAGATATTTAAAACATTTGCTACTTTGCAAGCCGGATCTGGCCCGCAGTCTAGAATTCCACCATACCGAATCTAAGTCTTAAAACTTTCAATTACTACCCTACATGAATACCCTTCATAGAGGTAATTATGTGAAAGTAAAAAAACAAAATAATTTTGGAAAGAAATGCTCGAAGAACCTATATTAATAAAATTGAAGGCAATATCTGTTTTTTTATTTTTTCGGTCTCATATTTGGTTTCTACACGTTTCAGTTGATTATAAGACAATATCCGCAAAAAATAAATTTTTGTCTATCTGTCTGTCACTCCGTCTGTCTGTCTGTCCGTCTGTCTGTCTGTCAGTCCGAGATTCATGCAAAAATGGCTGGACATATTTTTACGAAATTTGGTATGATGACGGAGTAAAACCCGAATTCGAACATAGGCTATAAAGAATTTCAAAATTTTTATTCTAGGGGGATTTTTCGGCGTTAAAACTGTTTATTAAAAAACTTAAAACATCTCCCTTATTATTGACTTATATACTATTATAAAAATATATACAACAAAAATTGTTCATACTAAGGAAACAAATCTTAAAGAAAACTAAAATCTAAATATATCTCCCTTATTAATGACTTATCAGCAAAATCATATATAACAAAAATAGTTTATAATAAGAAAATAAATATTTATGCAATGCATTTTTTCATTTAGATGAATGTTCGAGAAGTTGCGGGGGGGGGGCAACTTAAAGCTAAACTTCTGATTTATCTCCCCTATTATATTAACTTATATTATTGAATTAACAGCAAAAGTGTATATAACAAAAATTGTTTATAATAAGAAAACAAATCTTTTTCAGCTAAAGCTAAAATCTTAATATATCTCACTTATTATTTACTTTACATCAAAAATGTATATGAGAAAACATTTCCTTTTCTCTTCAACGCAGTTTTTAATAATAAGATTATCTAGGGCAGTGTTTCTCAGCCAAAACCGCACCGCGGACCAGTAAAATCCATAATTTTCTAACGCGGACCACTAATAATAATTGTTGGTTCATTTTTTTGTAAGAAAATAAATATATTTAATGTGCTACTAAATATATTTATTTTATTTGTAGAAAATCACAGAAAGGTTACAGAAAATAAACAAAATATAAATTAATTCCATAAAAAATGTGCATGAAAAATAACAAAATAACTGCAATAAACATATACAAAAACTTTAGCGGACCACTAACATTTTTCTGCAGACCACCTGTTGAGAAACACTGATCTAGGGGGCAATAGGAGTGTTACTTATAAGGTTCAAATATCTCATTTATCATTTACTTAACAGTAAAAATTAATATGAGAAAAGAAAGAATTCCTCTCTGTTTAATGCAGTTTTTAATAAGATATATATTTGGGGAGCTATGAGGGAAGTTACCTATAAATGAAGTATCTCCCTTCTTATTTACTTAACATCAAAAATATATAAAAAGAGTGGTTTAAAACAGCGTTTCTCAACCGAAAACGTACCATGGACCAGTGAAGTATTTAATATTCTACCGCGGACCACAAAAAATAAATGTACTATTCAACAAATTTATTGTAAATGTACTCTACATGTACTCTACATCTATATAATATCTCAGTATGAAAAAATCACTGAAAAATGAACAAAAATAACAGAAAATCAGAAGAAAAGATCTTAAAAAAATTAACAAAAAATCTCAAAAATAATAATTTATAATCCTTTCGCGGACCACAAAAATTTTGCTAAGCACCACCAGCAGTCCGCAGACCACCGGTTGAGAAACACTGATGTAGAATAAAGAAACAATTATTTTGTGTTCTACTTGGCACTGACATATCCCACTTATCTTTTACGTTACAGCAAAATATACATTACAAATCAGTACGAAATACGGGTACTCCAACTAGTTATTTATATAATCTTAATAAATCAATGATAAAAGTACTCCCCCTGCCTACAGTACTGTAAAGGTAGGTAAGTTAAAAAGCATTTATAATTAAAATTCAGAAAATAGAAAGTTTTATTTGTGCTATTATTAAACACTGCAAACGTAAAATACTTACAATTAATGTTTAATGTCATATTGTCCTCTATAAAATACTTGGACAAATGCACGCCAACTTTGACAAACTAAACGACACTTAATGCCACTTGTGCCTATGTTTTAATTATCAATCTAAGAATGTTTCAAGCAGTCAAAAAACAACAGCTGTTCCACAAATAAGGACAGACATATTCTTGTTAATGAACGCGCTCGACTTATTATGCCACTGTCTATGGGCGTCTGATCGAATAATCGCGGTTTGTGCTCCCCTAGCATTTATGGTTAGGGAAATCACAGCTTCCCCGCAACAATAACGTCACACATTTGTAGCTACTCTACATCTTTTATATGTTATCTTTCCATTCTAAACTTCTCTGCTGCAAATTCCGATCCAGACTTGGTTATTTATGAATGTTTTTTATGTACTTTTTAAGTTTTACGTGCTAGATGAATAGCTTAACAAACGCTGTGTGGTTATATGGGGTTTGTTTAAAAAGAAAAAAAAAAAGACACACGGACTAGCGTCATAAAACTTTGTTAATACCACAATGTAACGGAAAATATTATAGAAAACAGTGTATACTACCGTCGGCGAATCAACGCACTTACATCACACGACGTAACAAACGATTGCCTTGTTCCAGACAATACAGTCGTTTATTACGTCGTGTGACGTAAGTGCGTTGATTCGCCGACGCTAGTATATCTATCTCTTGTCTGGTAGGAGAACTAAATATACTAATACAGATTATGCTCGATTTACGCGCAGTTAATTAACACGTTTTCAGTTTTACGCGGTTTGGAATAGGAATGACGATGGATAACCGGGTACCCGATAAGTTGGCGCGGGCAATGAATAGTAGCGGGCACGATGTGTCACAATGTAACTCGCGTAAACGTGAATAACAATGATAATTCAGGCTGTGAGCAAGCGTGAATAACTGTGTTAGGGAAATTATTAAACACATATTTGTGTTACATTTGTTTTACTGTTTAAGGATGAAAAAAAAAAATACTAGTCTTCTTTTAACAATACATTGAACTGATATTGTAACAAACGAAAATATTGAAAACAAAATATTAATCATCAATCAACTCTTTGAATATTGTCCATTATTCGCCCACTGTCTCCCTATTTTAAACATTTTATGGACGACGTTTATTATTTTGCATATCTTCCTTTTCTGGTAATAATGATATAACCAATAAATTTTCATTAGATAGATGACGAAATATTTTTATAACTAGAAAACTATCAGATAAAGCGCCAAACAGAAAACTGTACATTAAAATGACTGAATATATTCAGTGTATACACTTCAATACACGCCGAAAGGTATGGAAACTATACAGATATTCGTGCATGAAACGCTACGTTTTGGAAACGATGAATGTATAATAGTATGAACATATAAATTAACAAAAACATTATAACCAAGACTGATATTCAGCCGGTACGCAACAGTACACACGTACCAGGTTGTTAAAATATTCAAATACTTCCGTACCGGTTGTTAAAATGAGCTCAACAGATTTTTCAGCATTTTCATATTTTTTTTGCATATCGTTTGTTAATTATTTTGTAATTCAGTCTTGATTATATCGTATGAACATATAAGAGTTATACGTAGAATCTCGACACCGTCAATCTAGAAATTCACAATTGATTCCGGAACAAATTTACCGCGTAAATCGAGCATGACCTGTACGTTAGTCAGCGCCGGTGCTAGACTTTTTGCCGCCACATACAATATATTTTCCGCCCTAGTGATAAAAATAAAAATTTAATTTATTATAACTGCATTCAACATTTTGGTCCCTTTCTAAATTTGATGCTATAGGCGAGCGTCTGCTTCATCTATGCGTAAAGCTGGCGCTAACGCAAGTAATTACATATAATATCACTGCTGAATCAAAAGACAGAAAAAAGCAGTGCCGTAACTAGAGAAATGCAACAGGTACACAGGTTCAACATGCAGGGGCCGGAAAATTGTCGATGGTGCCCAAGTTATACTGCGCGAAAATTCCTTTTTTTTGGTCTTCCTTGGAAAGACACACAGCGCTGGAAACACGGTTCTTCCAATCCTCATAGCAGTGTTGGAACTCGGATACTGGAATAGCTTTCAGCTGGCCGGTTTTCGAGTGTCCCAAAATGTCTTCCCTTGAGGTGATTTTTCAATCTTGGGAAGAGGAAAAGGGCAGAAGGACTCAAGTCAGGAGAATAAGGAGGCTGCGGAGCCACAGGAATGTTTTAGGTGTAACTTGTGAAAGGTTTTTTGGAACCATTTTTGCGCAGATTTTTCTCATCCCCAATTCATTGGACAAAATCTGATGAACGGTAGTGTGAGTCAAATTCAACTCTTCCCCGATCTTTCTGACTGACAACCGACGATCTGAATACACAAGATTCCGGATTCTGTCGACATTTTCATCGGTTCTTGAAAATGAAAGCCTTCCGCTGCGTGATTCATCTTCAATAAACTCTCTTCCTTCTGAAAATGCCTTAAACAACCAAAAAACCTGTGTCCTTGACAAAACACTGCCTCCGTAGGCCTGCTGAAGTTTTCCAAAAGTTTCCGTTGCGCTGTGCCCAAGTGTGAAGCAAAACCTGATAGTACACCGTTGCTCGAAATGAATGTTTACTCATTTTTAGAACGCACTAGCAAAACTGTTTCACGAAAAAAATCGCTACGGACAACAAAACTACTATAGCGAGTTCAACCTCGTACTGAAGGCGTATCACATGTTCATCTGCTGCCCCTCCAAGTCCCGTGTAACAAATGTTGTCAGATCAAACGCTATGTTGCCAGTCCGTTTACTTAATTTATGTACACACCTCATATATCTATTTAAAAATAGAGATGAGGACTTTTTTTTAAGGTCGTCACTTGTATTTTAGAAGTGAGGACCTTTTTTTTAGGTCATCACTTGAAATTTAGAAGTGATAACCTTGTTCATAATGTAAATAATTGCCTTCCCCCCTCCCCAAAATCCTGGGTACACCACTGCCCTGACCTTTGCAATCATTTCTTCGACATTTAAAGGCATTACACAACTGGCATAAAATATTGACTTTTGTCTATTTTCATTGTTCTTAGGTTAATACAGTATCTTTTAATTAAAATCCGCTTCAAAATAACTTCCTGCCGAAGCAACACACCGCTACCAGCGTCTTGTCCACTTTAAAGTACTTCTTTTAGCAGTGGTGCTCATAAGGTCGATGGCGTAATGATTTCAAGTCGATCGCCAGCAAAAAAGTATTTATATATAAAAAAAATAAAAATTGATGTGAAGTGTGAATATTCACACATTTCAGGGTTTCGCAGGTATATAATAAGTGAAGGCGGCATGCTGAGTGTGTAGGACAATTTTTAATTTGTAGTAATCACGGAAAAATGAACGATATTTTAAAAATAATTTATCGTCTGTTAATCATATAATAAGACTGGTTATTAAATTTACGCTCTTAAAAATTAAATGCAACATTTGTCAAAATATAACTAGAATTTTGACAAAATAATTTCAACATAATAAAAATGCAAAAAAAAACAAAATATAAAATTCACTCCGTACTCGAAACCCTTCGTTTTCCAGCTTACGACACCAGTGCTCTAACCCATTACGCCATCGCACGCCTTGCATGTGAGTGTCTTACATTGGTATAACTTTTGTACTTTGTGAACCAAAAACCACAAAAAATGCGTTATTTTCCGAAAACATAATCTGATCAAAAATTCCTGTTGTACTATTTCGGTTCACACCAATATACATTACCCAGAATTTTTTTAGATTTTTAGTTTAAACCATCTGGGCTACAGGGTGTGGGACAAAATTTTATTTGCACAATTTTGGCAAAAATCGCATCAAAATAATTTATTTTGCAAAAGTAAAAATTGGATCGTTAATCCACGTACTAAGGGCTTTCATTTGATACCCTACTCAGAATTTAAAAAAAATATTTTTGTTTTCGATGAGCACATATTTGTTTATATTTTTAGGGGGGTATGTTTTTTAGATGTTTTAGTATTTTTCCTATGTGCGGGTCAAAGAGTTATATAAGCATGCCAAATTTCGACTCTCTAGGTTTAGCCGTTTGGCTACAATTTTTACCGAACAGACAGACAGACAGACAGACAGACAGACAGACAGACAGACAGACAGACAGACAGACAGACAGACAGACAGACAGACAGACAGACAGACAGACATACAGACAGACAGACAGACAGACAGACGACAAAATGACGGCATAAGGGTTTTTTGGTCATACCTACAAAACCCTAAAAACAATGTGTTAAAAAATATATTAAAGTGAGTATGATGGATGGAAAATAGGGGCTAAAAACTGCCGAAGTAAAAGGGAAACGCTGATGTCTTGTTATGAGGCAGCATTCATGATCCATTTTTCCAGCTTCAGCTAATAGCTGAAGCTCTCTTTTAACAAAATAACGCACTTTGCAAACGATTGCATATTTTAATGAAAATTCAAGGAATTCAGCGGAAAAATGTCCTATACCCTGTTCGAAATGCAGAAATAGTAATAAATTCACGTGAAAGATTGAAGTCGCTACCCTATTGGCTGTCGCATAAAATTGTTTCGTTCGTTGAGTCAACAGCCAACGAACAAAAAAAGATCGACGAAATTATCACGTGAACTTACGTGATTACTACTTGTCAATTCCAAACAGAGTATAGCGAAATCCCCAGCAAAACCACACCCGCAGGGCAGTAGTTCTCCAAGTCGATTTTGGATAGCACACCATAGACGTCTCAATGTTCCACATTAACTATAGATCCGTTGGTTTTGAATGAGATTGTTCATAATAAAATTCAATACGAACGCACTAAACATACCGAGCGCTTTGTGAAACTCACTCTGTGCCAGCCAACGCCAAAGTGACGCTGACTAGACACGAAATAGCGTCGAGAGTTACTTTTCGCGGGGGCTATACGCAAACGTTCATTACTTTGTACACGACTCTCGTATTTGTACTGAAACAAAAGGGCGTCGAGAGAAGGGAGAAGTAGGTACAATTTACTGGACTGAAAAGCCCGGAACAGGATTCTACTTTTTACAAATCGCTATCCCATTTTATTATTTGTTGCATAATATCTTTGTCGTTAATTGTAATACATAATAATCTATATTAACAAAATTGGATGCTAAATCTGTTTTTTTATTTTTTCGGCCTCATATTTGGTTTCTACACTTTTCAGATCTTGAAAACGATATCCGCAAAACATTGTTTTTTGTCTGTCTGTCTTTCCGTGATTCACGCAAAAAGGGTTGAACATATTTTCATGTAAGTTTGTACGATGATAGAGTAAAACCAGGATTCGAACATAAGCTATATGGCATCTCAAAAGTTTCATTCTATAATTGAATAATAGTATATATAGTTCTGGGCCCCACACCCGATTTGACTGCATAATTTGCTTATTTATTTATCAGTCATCAATTTTTAGTATTTTCTATAAGCAGCTTCCGCGTGGCTATGAGCACATCACGTAATCATACCTTATATTATACTAGCTGGAGTACCCGTACTTCGTACGGTTTTTGTGCAGTACATTTTTGCTTTATCCTAAAAGATAAGTGAGTTATTTCAGTTTCAAGTAGAACAGAAAATCATTTCTTTATTTTAAACCACACTTTTTTATATATTTTAAGTAAATAATAATCGAGACACTTCGTTTATAGGTAGTTTTTCCCATAGCTCCCCATATATACCTTATTAAAAATGCGTTTAAGAGAAAAAAAATATTTCCTTAAACATATATTTAATGTAAAATAAATAAAAAGTCAGATATTTCAACATTTGTGTTTTAGGGTGTCCCCCAGTAACTCCCCAAATATTCATCCAATCGAGGAAGTATATACAACAAAAAGATTTGTTTTCTTATTATAAATAATTTTAGTTATACGATTTTGCTTTTAAGTTAATAGTAAGGGAGATATTTCAAAAATATAGCTTTATTATCCCCCACGTAACTCGAAAAAATGCGTAGAAATAAAATATTTGTTTTCTTATTATACTAATTTTGTTATAAACCTTTTTGCTGTTAAGTCAATAATATGAGAGATATTACAAAAGTTAAAGCTAAACTTTTGTGGCGCACCCAGGGGGGTGGTGCCCGGAAGACCCCCCCCCTAAGAAGGAAGGCAATAAAAGGAAATAAAAATAAAACACACAAACACACTAGAAAATTTTAAAAACAGAGATGAGGACCTTTTTTTTAGGTCGTCACTTGTATTTTAGAAGTGAGGACCCCTTTTGTTTTGTTTAGGTCATCACTTCATATTTCCGAAGCGAGGACCTTTTTTTTTATTTCATTACTATAAATTTAGAAGTGTGAACCTTATTCATAATTTAAATAATTTTGTCTTCCGGGTCTGTGTCCCCAACAAAAATTCCTGGGTGCGCCACTGATTGAATTAACAACAAAATGGCATATAAATAAAATGTGTGTCCCCTCGTAACTCCCCAAATATTCATCTAAATGAAAAATGGATAGAAATAAAAAAATGGTTTAATTATTATAAACAATTTTTGTAATATTTGACTTTGCTGTTAAGTCGATAATAAGGGTGATATATGTAGTTATTATTTTAGTGTGTCCCCCATAAACGAAATATTCATCTAACTAAAAAAATAAATTAAACAAGAATTATTTGTGTTCTTACAATTAACAATTTTTGTTACATATTTTTTTCTGTTAAGTTAATAATAAGGGAGATATTTTCAGTTTTTTAATAAACAGTTGTAACCCCGAAACACCCCCTTAGAGTAACTAATTTTGAGAAACTTAAATTTTTGAGATGACTTATAACCAATGTTCGGATCATGGTTTTACTCTATCGTCATACCAAATTACGTGAAAAATATGTCGGACAGACAGAGCGCGGATATCGTTTTATAATCATTTGAAACATGCAGAGACCAAATATGTGGCCGATACAAAAAAAAAAAAAAAAAACAAATATAGCCTCCAATATTATTAATATAGATTGCAGAAAGAATTAAGAATTATTTCTGTGTGCGCACAGTTTTTTATGTGTCATCGGGTCCATAATTATCGGTTTCCGAGGGGGTTAAGCGGAAATATTGTTTTCCCGGGGCCCGGGCTCACTCCCGGCGCCTCTGCTTAAACATCCTGCTATTCTTGCTCTAGTAGAAGAATTAGTTGTTATAAATTCTTAGTATGCTGTACGTATGTGGTCCAGTATTTACAGTAATTTCCCTTACCAATTAAATAATTCTAAAATATTTTTGCTTCATGCCACACACATTTGAATAGAGTATTAAACAATCATTCTTAATTAAAAGAAGAAAAAAACTTGAGGCGGAATTAACTTTAATTATTTAATTGAAATGTTTTTAGTCTATCTGTAATAGCTTATAAACGGTTTGAAAATTTTCATGTTGATAATGTACCATAGCGTTCTCTGTTATTAGGAAGTAATCGACGTTACTTCAATTAATATACTATCAGTACGCTTGATTTAAGTTCGATTTAATATGAATGGTTTGTTATTATTACTTAATTATTTAGGAGCTATACTCAAAAAAGACAAAATTTACACAAAGAATTAAGGATATAAGCTAAAGCTTGGTCTACATTAGCCAATCGAGTCTATAATGTCACGTAAGGTGCTGCTCTTTTGAAATCCACGTGTCGCGAAAGTATTGCAAGCTTCCTGTGAACCGTCCGAGAGTGGAGCATAAACAAAAAATAAAAAAATCAGTTAGGTGGGTATTCTAAATATATAATGTAGTTCTTTTTATGCAAAGTTTCATACAAAAAATTACTCCGATATTACTGGGTTCAGATTAAAATTCGTAAATCATATGTATAATATATGCAACACACAAAAAATCTTATTGGTGGCGAAACATGTGGAAAAATAAGAAATTTACTAACTAACATTTACTATCTGCTCTAGTTTATATAAGCTTAGTATTAAACGTTCATGCTCGCGATCTTCAAAAGCAGCGCCAGCCTTAAGCACCGATTCCACCGATTCGATAAAATAATATATATATTTAAAAAATAAAAATATAAATACTTATTAATAGCATAGATAGAATAATAGCTTTGTATTCAAGGCAATTTTGTATCATGTCACATAAAAAATTATTTTTTAATAGTGAATAATTTGGTTTCTACATGTTTCAGATGATTATAAGACGATATCCGCAAAAAAAAAAACAGTTGTCCGAGATTCAAACAAAGACGGCTGGACATATTTTCACATTATATGATACGATGATAGAGTCTAATCATAATTTGAACATAGGTTAGATGGCATCTCAAAATTATCATACTAAAGAGGTGTTCCGGATTTAAAATTATTTACTAAAAGACTTAAAATGCCTGCCTTATTATTGAGTTAACAGTAAAACGTATAGCTATAACAATACTAATAGTTTATAACAAGAAAATAAATCTTTTCTCTCCTGTGTATTTTACAATTTGATGTTAGATTCCCAACACCTAAGTGGCGAACAAGAGCAGAGAAGGTACGTTCACTGTATTTAAACCTTCGGCACTATGTATATGAAAGCCACTTGGTAAAAGTGTCATTTTAACCCGTTCTATTATCTCTATATAAAAAGGTATTCAATTTAGGTATTAAATATTCGTGGCGTTGTATGCACTATTAGCACAAATGCTGTGGGCCAAAAATTTTAACGAACCAACTAAATAGGCTAAGTCGACTCCTGAACTGATTGTACAGTACAGCGGAAGGTACATCGAACAACCAATGATACTTATTATAAAACGGTGAAAATAAAGTAAGTAAACAGTCTTTTAAGTTGAATAATTGCAACCAAAAACTAAAGATCACTTGAAAACTATGTTTGAGCCTGGAATATCTCTTCTTCTATATGATTGGAAAGTTATCAATAAAATTACAGAAAGGTGTAAAAAAACTGAAACCCAAAAAAAAAAAAAAACTATTATGACTCAGCACGATAGCCTCAAATTGTACTTCTTTTTTGCATGTATTTGAATAAATTTTGTTAGAATTTGTCATATATTTAGTTATCAAGCGAAAAATATTGTGAACCCGCATGTGTAAACATAAAAATAATCAAACCGTTTTCTAAACTGTCAATGATTTTAAAAATATTTAAAATTCTAATTTGCATTGAAATCTGGTCATTCGTTGCTTACTGCATTTTCTTTCATTTTAATATGCAAATAAGGTGTTATTGTAGACTCTTTATTGCGTAAATGAAAGAAATGAACAATCTAAAATATTCATTTAAAACTTTATAAATATTAAGATTCTCTAAAACCTTTATTCGATTTCCTGCCCAAGTTCCTGCATATGCATAAGTATGGATGTTAATATTTTGATTTGACTATCGATATGCTTGTGCCGGTGTACAATACAAGATATATTTTTAAAGGGTGACAGGAATGAGTGTCTTGCGAACAACAAATATAGTTTCGTTTAGTAGCTGAACTGAAGCGAAACGCATTGAACGACGCTCGCATTCTGATAGTATCATTGGTTAAAAATAGAGCTGTATTTAGATATTCAGCATAGTTTGATGTTCAATAGTAGCAGGGTTAATAGCTGCATTGGGCTCGTCTCACTGTCCGTCTATGCTATGAAGAATGCGTGCAGTAATCAGACACTGAGTTGGGGCAGAGAGCAGAGCAGATCGCGAAGCAACGACTGCTAACTGCTTGCGCTGTGACCGAGCCTTAATTTCATTGATGTGACTAATAGACACATGTAAGGAATGACACACGCCATTATTAGGTATCGAGTTAATTAATGTGGCCAAAACTAGATGTACGTAGTAAGAAGTAACGTTACATTCATTACGGAATGAGCAAGATACAAAAGTCGCTCCCTAAAACAATTGCTGTAGATAAATTGCTTCATGTAATTGAATGTGATCCACATTGATTAAGCGTACATTGTTTTAATGGTACGTTTAATTGTAGACATATGTCGTGCAATGATTAGACTTCAACGGTCCATCTCACTCTCTCTCGTGTGTACACGTCTCACACTGATAATGCATACTCACGCAACTACGCGCATCTACACGCATATACAGCCAGCACGTAAAATAATTGGCTCTAGTATGTCTACAGCTGCACTTGGCTTGTACTTCTTATATTCCTTGATTGAATACTGGTCAATAAATTGAAATTAATCTATATACACTAGCAAGACAGACTCGGTCGCTCTCATTGCGGATAATAAATGGATGACACACAACCAACAGATATCAAGATGACGTATTTGAAGCGTATTTTTCTAGCACGTTTCACATAATTTAATCGCAGGGAATAAATTATGAGATAACGCTGAATTTACGTCAACATCTCTGGCTGGTTTAAGTTACACAGATCCACAATAACAAACTGCCTAGCGGTATCACAGTGGTTGGCAATCTGATTCTTTTAATTTTCAGGGTTGTCGCCCCCGACTAAACCCCTGTGAAAATAAAGAAGGGTGAATAATTTGTTTGAGATGACACCCCTTTATTTTGGTTTCTTACTCATGGATCCAAATGTGACATGCCACGCGTACTCACTCATATCATCAAAGATACATTCGAGTGCGGTTGTGGCACGGGGCACGAGACGACAAAAAATCATATGATAATGATTGATATGCAGAATGCGTGTAGGCCGTGTACGCACAGAGCCGTGCTGCAGATCGACGAGTGGACGCAGAACATAAGATGACTCTTAGCCGATTTCAACTATATTATGAGTTTCTTGCGTTGACGTTTAACTTCATTCCGACCTGACCCCTATATATTTTGCAGCTACTTGTTTTGAAATAATGGTTGATTGATTCAGCGTCCTTTTTTGTGATTCTTTTGGCGAAGTGCAAATAAATCACAGTGAAATACGGGAATAGGCGCTCTCAGTAGGGTGCATAATAAAGCAGTTTTTGCTTTTGGAGATGACCGTTTTTTACTTTCATTCACCGAAAGCTTCCTTTTACTTAAAGCTCGTCTCGCTATCTATCCATCTGTTACGGACTTGTACGAAATTGGTTTTTAATTTGTTTTATTTTTTTAATTGTTAATTTCCATAAGGACGGGGCGGCAGCAACAAATGAACAAGGGAATTCTGGGTCTTGGGATATCTGAAGCGAGCCCTAGTCCGAGCTGAATCCCGAGTAAAGGTGTCCAGTCCGGTACACCGTCAAAACCTTTAGTATGTATTCATCAACAGTCGGACTTAAACTGACACACAACACCGAAAAGGCGTAGCGCTCGATTCACATGTACAAGGATTCCAACGATGTACCAGATGCTATTAGTAAGAATTTATTGCGGCCAGGACACCGATGTACGCACACGATGCGCTTGTGCATCTGAGGTTGTTGCGGGTGGCTGCGGTTCCAGCTGTAACCGTGCCTCTCGGCATATTCCGCGTTCAACATCCAGTGCTCCGTGCTCCATGCTCAGTAGCGTCACTCTCGTTTAATTACTCGCTCTGGCGTAGAATATTGTGAGAGTTGTGTCGCTCGTTGTCCGCCGTTACCACACGCCCCACTGCTTACACTAGGCCGGTGCCCGATGCCCGATCCTCACTCCGACCACCCTCGTATGCGATACAATTGAACGTCATGTACCACTATACAAACCGAACTTACACGCGTTAGTAAGCCACAAAATACCCTCCATCACTGCGTGGCTGCGGCCGCATCCCATACATCATCGTATCGGTCGATTGCGTATCAAACGCACGCCGCCTCACCGCCGGTCAGGCACTGTGATTTGAAGTGAAATTGTTTTATTTAACAGTGGCCGGACACTGACTGACAGAATTGTAGAATCATAGGACCCGGTTACCATTTGTATAGTAAAAACACAGAAATACGAGTGACTGTCGTCGACGTCGAGCGACAGACCTAATATACGCTGACGCTGAGCTCTCATGAGTCATGGGTCGAGGTCACGCGTTGCCTGCATACTTCTCCCGTGCCATACACGTACATGTACCTGGTACACAGTCAGTACACCTACATACCCGAGTACTTCGTATAAGACCCGGCAAGAGTGTGTCCTGGCTTTGTGGCCGTGAGTCACGATCTCTATCCGCGTGCACTGTGCACCACACCGTGCACCACTGTACGCGGCCCAATGGCTCGCTCTGGCTACTATACTATCGTTTATGGCATTTACCTCGGCCGGTCGGCATGTTTTCCCCCCACTGCGACCGCGAGTCTTTAACTGTATCTCCTAAGCTCAGCTCCATGCTCCATACCTGGGTTACAACCGCGAGATTCCGCACTGGCATACCACCTGCACGTTACGCTCCCAACACTGTACTTGTGTCTTAACGTCACCGCTTTCCGCTTTCAGACCTGTCAACTGCTAAACGAACACCCGAAACACGCGTGCCTACGATTTAAAGGCCTCACTTATACGTGTTGACATTTTAAATAAAGTAACATTCGACCTATAGAAAGGTCACAGCTTTATAGAATGGCTGGCCAAGTTGTCCCTTTTGGGCAATAAATTCCCCGTTCTGAATGCTCATCAGCACCTCGCACGCATTTACGAGGCGGAGACGCTCTCTAATGTTATACACACGTACAGTTTAAAGTGCAAAAGTCATTTAAATCAATGGATTATGTAACCGGTCGGCGGTCGGCAGTCCGCTTCGCAAACCTTCCACAGACTGCTTTTATCATACGTAACGAACTGCTTGCACAGTACCGTTCGCCGAATAGTTGCAAAGCAAACACTTATTTGAATATTGAAATTTAAATTATTATATTCAAGAATGTGCGTACAACCGGTCATATTTTTACAGGCGAGTTCACGTATCATAGTGCACGCTGCGCATCCACCATACAACTATACTTTGTATGTACGAATACATGCGCCAGGTACTGTATATAGCGTACTTTATAATCGCATTATGTTTGTTATTTGTGGCGAAGGGTAACATGGCAGGAGTCAGACATCTGTGGTTTACTAACCACTACTACAATAACGTTAACAATGAGCAGCTTGGTTGTTATATATATTAAATCAGAGTGAAAGCGCGGGGCTCATCACGAGTTCCGGTGGTGACCGGAACCGGTGGTGGCGACGGCAGCGGTGGGCGGCATGTGCAGGTGCACTCCAAGTTGAGAGTCAGTACGCGATTCCAACCACGGCGCACAGCGCATATTGTACCTAGACAGAGAGCAGATAATGGAGGCATTGACTTACCGGTTGTGAAGAGGACAATGGCTTTGAGGCAGGAGTATTCGGCGGAGTCAACATGTAGCGCCTTGAGTTTCTCGACTTGCTCCTGGAATATTCTGATGTGGTCCATGAATTGTACGACTCGGTCGGCACACATGGGCGACGCGTGCAGCCCGGCCGCGGCCAGCAAGGGCGCCACATGCAGAGGCATCGAGCACTGGCTCGCGTTCAGCACAAACAGTTCGGACCATACGAGCCTCAGTAGCGCCACCTGGTCCGTGACCTGCAGGTCTGGGAAGAACGGTATGTTTCTAGCCCACTCGACCGCCGAGAACAGGAGTCGAGCCGCTAGCTCGCATATGTTGTCGATGCCCATGATATTGTTACCCTGTATACACTGACCGTACCTGCTAGTCGGGTACGGTTCCGCGCGCAACAGTAAAGATATGTAGCTACTCAGGTACGAGTGATTGCTCAGTGACGTCGTTACCGAATCGCTTGAATTTAAAAACTGATTCGGAAGTCCTGACAGAGATGGTTGCGAAGGAGGCACTCTTCCTCGCTGAACCGCTGAAACAAACGAAACATAAGCATATAGCATTGCCATTAAAATATTAAGAGTTCACATGTTATAATGTTAATTAATAAAAAGTGGGTAATAAGCTCGGTCGGTGGTGTGCAGAAGTGTGGAAACATGAATCCCAGGAAAAGTTATGCACATTACCACAACAAAAATCACCAGTAACGTACCTCGAAGTGTCACAACATAAAACGGCATTCCAAACCACAAGCACTCTACGCTCCACAGTCGAAACCTGTTTTTAAAATTGATTTAACATCTTTCACACTGTAAATTCACTATGGCCGAGTTTTCCTACACGCTCTATCCACTATTATGACGCATTCTGAATACTGCAGGTACTTTTAGGGGGAAGATTTTTTGTGGAGTAGATGTGTGTGCCTCTGGTCAGTATAATAATAAATCATTCTATATCATATTTCAACCTGAGTGAAACACTATTACACAAAATTTATATGTGCGGTTGAAGCACTTCTATTTATCATAAAATTCTAGTTTAATTTTTAATAGCATACATCATGTGATGCAGAACTTCCGGGAGGAAGTAAAACACTTTAATGATTGTTAAATTAGATAGATAGTATCTGTAATAGTACTGAAGATTCTTTGACAGTTTCTAAGTGTTTGGACATAATTTATGTTTATTTTCTGAGGTTTTGTCGAGGTCCTTGAATACATGATGTTAATTGACACGTTACATGGTTGACACATAAAGGATTAATGTGTTTGTCTCCAGAGTTAAGTTGTGGGGATATAATCTTTAGGTTAGGAGTTCTCGGCAAGTATCAAGGGTTAATGAATATTATTTTGAAAGTGGATTGTCAAATGGGTGATGGGTGGTAAGAGGACAAAATGTTGTTCGGATAGCACTGACCGTTCACTCATCTTGTAACCTCGGCCATTATAAATACCTGTAGTAAAGCCGTACAGACGTATGCATAGTCATTAATCAAAGTTCATGACAGGTTTGTTCAAGATCATTTGTATGAACTCTTGACGTTCAAATTTACATTTACTGCTTTGATTGACGTAACGATTTTCCATTTTTACGCACATTAATACACCGTCACTTATCTTTTTTTAAGATTTCTAACTGAGATCGAAACTCAAATTGACATTTTTAATCGTTGGATGCTCGCCAATGGCTCAGTGGTTTTCAAGACAGAGCACAAACTTATATTTTTTTAAATTACATTATTATTATTTTTTTTAAGATCCATTCGACAACTTATTTTTTCTTAATTCAACCTTATAAACATTTTATATCCTTACATTAAAAAAATGATTGAGTAAAATGAAAAATTCTGAACCGGAAACGAACGAAAGAAATTTTTGATCAAATTGCGTTTTTGGAAAATATAACAATTTTTGTATTTTTGATAAAATTATTATTATAATTATTATTTTTTATTCATGGCTGAATTATGACTAATCATGATGTTTTGTATTGATGGCTAAGGTAGTGTATATTTTCTTTTGAAATTAAAAATATAATTAAAAAAAATTACTGTGTGTAAGCTTCGCTACTATTATACATCAACCTATTGGTTGAATTATTTTAGTTTTTTGTTTTTAAGGTAACAAAGAGGAATAAATCATTTATAGTAGAGAAACACTAAAATCAAATAACGCACTGTTAATAGTGAAAAATACATGTCTGAAATTGAAAAAAGAAGCCATTTATCAATATATTCCTTATTAATTTAATGGAGACTTACTAAGCAAATGCAGAAAAAACCGTTAAGATTTTTTAGTTTCAATTTTTACTGTGATGAAATGTTTGCAAATAATTTAATATAATTAAACAAATTAATTGATAGCTCTTAGCAGTGGCGCCCCCCCCCCACCCTAGAGAGATGAGGACTTTTTTTAGGTCATCACTTGTATTTCAGAACTGAGGACCTTTATTTTTAGAACATCACTTGTTTTTCACAAGTGAGGACCTCACCATCATCACTTTCTTATAAATGAGAATAATTTAAATAATTTTGTGTTCGCCCCCTCTCCAAATTCCTGGGTGCGCCACTGACTCTTAGTACTCCAATAACGAATAAAAATTATCAAAAAACTGTTGATTTTGATGTGGTTATATAAAAAATATTTTCATAGACATCCAGCATTCTGTTGGCTTCTTACACTTATTAAATATCTACTAAGTCCCTGAAATGTGTGAAAATTCACAGTTCACATAATTTTTACTTGCCCGACCTTAATATATAAGGGAAATCAAACCTATTGTAATCGCGAAAATTTTCAACGTCGAGATTTTGACTGATGACCACGTTTCATGGTCCAGGGAATCCAAAAAACCTATTTTCGAAGTGCCGTCCGTATGTGTGTGTGTCTGTGTGTGTGTGTGAGTGTGTCTGTGTGTGTCTGTGTGTGTGTGTATAGACGATAACTCCAGAACGGTTTAACTTAGAAAGTTCGTTCTGGTACTAAATAATTCTCCTATTAATTGGGAAGAACCCTATTGTTTTTTATAAAAATCCGAAACCGGAAACGGAAGTTATTAAACTTTAAAATTTAAAAAAATTCGTAACTAGTAAACCAAGCTTTGGACAAAAAATTGTATAGAACATAATTTGATGTATTTTTGAAGATTTACCTAAAACTTTTTTAAATTTTAATTTTTTTTTATTTTTTTTTTTTTATTATTATTTTTTTATGGGAGGGCAAGTCTAGCGGAGGTCTCTCTTCGCCACTAGTTTTTGTATGCGGTCGTTTAAATCAGGGGTCTGCAATCTTTTTTACGTCGCAGGCCGCATTTTTTTTTTTTTTATAACTAAAATTAAAAATACCAATATTACAATTATACATATAATATCTAGAGGAGTGATTCTTAACCGCTGTTCCTTTGTATACTAGTGTTCCGCGAAATTATGAACTTCATGAGATTTTGGTGTTCCGCAAAAATATGTATTATAATACATATTTTTTAATAGTTCGACAACCATTATCGTCGCGGGCCGCATTCTGTAACATTCTTTTTTTATTTTTACGTCGCGGACCGCATTCAGTAAAAAAATGTTTTTTTGGCGGGCTATACTTCCTTTTGTAATTTCTATTTTTTAAGATCTTAACTGCTTGTTTACGCCGGTTTACACGTATTACGTCAGCATAAATACGCCTAGTGCAGTGCAGTGTTTTTCAAACTGTGGTCCGCGCACACAAAATTTTTTAGTATTAATAATGGGACTTTTCGCAAAAAACATTTTTTTCTTGATGTTGATGGTCCGCGGTTAACGTGGAATTCTGAAAGTGGTTCGCAACTGTCGAAAGTTTGATAAACACTGGCCTAGTGTATATGAAACCTAAAGCAGCGAGGCAGTATATATATATATTCTTTATTCCTAGGCCTTGCGGCGTTCATGGTATTAACCATTACAAATAGAAATAAAACAATAAAAATAGCGTGGCAGTAATATGTTGATTACGCTGGATAAGAAATGATTGGTAGGACCGCCGGTTGCCAACCCCTGGTTTAAATTATTAACTTCAACTACTCCAGTCTTATAGCATAAATATAAAAATTGATGTGAAGTGTGAATTTTCACACTTTTCAGGGTTTTGCAGGTATTTAGTAAGTGAATGATGATTATTTGGGATGCCAAAACAAATTTTATGTCAAAATATGTTTTTATGAATTTTAATTCGAATGCCTATTACCATTATTTAAGTTTCTAAAGATGTGCAGTATTTTTTTTATATATCAAGGTTCATTAAGATTTTGAAAATTGCGCCTATGGCTTCCAGTGGTTGTTTTTAGTCATAGCTCCTCCCCTTTGGTTTCGTGTACATTCAAATATAGAATTAAATTATAATTTCAACAATTTCCACTGGTTATTAAATTAACGCTTTTAAAAATTAAATGCAACAATTGCCAAAATATAACTAGAATTTTGAAAAAATAATTTAAACAATATAAAAATGCAAAAAAAATAAATAAAAAATAATGTTGTCTCCTCTCGTAGGATTCGAACTCATTTTCTTGGGCAGAATTCCAGTATCTTAGCCACTGCACCAAGATACACGTTACTATTTAGCGTGTTATATAACTATAAGTTTTCAACATTATTAGCAAAAAAAACACAAAAAATGCTTTTTTTCCAAAAACATAATCTGATCAAAAATTCCTGTTGTACTATTCCGGTTCACACCAATGTACATTACTTAGAATTTTTTCAGATTTTTAGTTTGAACCATCTGGGCTACAGGTGTGGGACAAAAATTTTTTTGCACAATTTAGGCAAAAATCGCTCCAAAATAATTTATTTTGCAAAAATAAAAATTTGATCGTTAATCCACGTACCAAGGGCTTTCATTTGATACCCTACTCAGAATTTTAAAAAAATATTTTTTTTTTCGATGAGCACATATTTGTTTATATTTTTAGGGGGATATGTTTTTTAGATGTTTTAGTATTTTTCCTATGTGCGGGTCAAAGATTTGTATAATCATGCCAAATTTCAACTCTCTAGGTTTAGCCATTTGGCTACAATTTTTAGCGAACAGACAGACAGACAGACAGACAGACAGACGGACAGACAGACAGAGAGACAAGAAAATGACGGTATAAGGGTTTTTTGGTCATACCTACAAAACCCTAAAAAAAGTGTAGTACCTATATATTGTTTAGTTCACACTCTGAGTATATATGTACGTACATGTAGGTATATACAGATCATATATGTATGTATGTATGTTGCCAATTAGTCTTTTATTTACCGTTCTATGAATTAATCTTGAATACCTTGTAAACATTTATTGATCAAATTAAGTATATCTGCGACAATCATTCCAACAAGCAAGACTAATCGTCAAATTACTTGTACAATGTTGCTACTAATGTGTAGTAATTTGAAACGAACAATTTGCTAAGAGATCAATGTCAATAATTAGAGAAACATTAAGTTTGCAATACTAACTCGAACATTTTAGTATTTTAGTAATTCCTAAGATAGATTAATTAAATTTTAATAATGACAGTTAGGTTAATTAAAACTAATTTTGTAACATTATACTATTTTGATTTTATTGAAAAAGGATTTCGTTTTCCTGCTGAAATTTATATGAAGGCCGTGTTGAACTCGAATTTCCTTTTCAGGCACTACGTTCAACACCCGTTAAATACGCCTCCAGCTACATTAAAATCCCTAGCGTTTTTAGGGTTTTGTAGGTATGACCAAAAAACCCTTATACCGTCATTTTGTCGTCTGTCTGTCTTTCTGTATGTTCGGTAAAAAATGTAGCCAAACGGCTAAACCTAGAGAGTCGAAATTTGGCATGTTTATACAGCTCTTTGACCCGCACATAGGAAAAATACTAAAACATCTAAAAAACAGGAATTTTTGATCAGATTATGTTTTCGGAAAATAACGCATTTTTTGTGTTTTTAACTAAAATACGTAAAATATTTAATTCGCTATGTAACACAGTAAATGAGTAACGTCCGAAATCTAATGGTTATCATTCTCGCTTCCTAATTTGCAAACTACTGTTCGATCCCTGTTAATTTTATTTTTTCTGTTTTTTTTTTGCAGTTTTATTTTGTTTAAATTATTTTGTCAAAATTCTAGTTATATTTTAGCAAATGTTGCATTTAATTTTTAAAAGCGTAAATTTAATAACCGGTGGGAAGTGTTGAAAATATAATTTAATTCTATGTTTGAATGTATACGAAATCAGAGGGGTGGAGCTTATGTTTTTAGCAACCAATGGAAGCCATAGGCGCAATTTTCAAAATCTTAATGAACCTTGCTATTATATATATAAAAAAAAAACTGCACATATTTAGAAACCTAAATAGTGGTATTAGGCATTCGAATTAAAATTCATAAAAAAATATTTTAACATAAAATTTGTTTTGGCATCCCAAATAATCATCATTCACTTACTAAATACCTGCGAAATCCTGAAATGTGTGAAAATTCACACTTCACATCATTTTTTTTATATCCAAGATTTAGGTTATTTATGGAAACAATTAGAATCACATACTAGGGCCGTTTAATAAGTCAGTGACTTTGATAAGAGATTTCGCTCAGATCGTAAGTTTGATTATTTTTGACATTTGCTATTTTTAGTTGACATACACACTAAGTTTCAAGTAGATCTGTAAAATAGTACATCTTTAACAGCGTTCGGAAGCGGATAAAGTTTGTGTTTATTTGCTACAAAGGAAAAAAGTGAATTCCGTGTGTTGATAAAACACTATTTTTGCGTGGAAAAAACAAAATGCAAACTGAAGCAAAGCTAAAAAATATTATAGGAACTCTACTGCATCGCATAGAATGTAGTTGTGGCCATACGAGCACGAATGTTGCTAAGGGTCTGAATGAGGTCATCACTGAAGATATGGTCAATAAAATCATGATATCGTGTTAGACGACCGCCGAGTGAAGATACACGAAATAACTAAGATGGTAAAAATCTCAGACGAACGTGTGTTTCATATTATGCACGAACATTTGGACATGAAAAAGCTATCGGCAAGATGGGTGCCGCTTCTGCTCACAGTGGATCAAAAACGGAATCGCGCAATCCAAGTGAGTTTTTGCGGCGTTTCATAACCGTTGATAAAACATGAATCCATCACTACACATCAAAAATGAAATAACAGTAAAAAAATTGAATTATCTCGACGAACGTGCTACTAAGAAGGCAAAAAAATGTTCGGTCGGAAAAGTCATGGCCACGATTTTTTGGGATTCGCAAGGCATAATCTTCATCGACTATCTGGAAAAGGGAAAAACGATCACAGAACAATATTATGCCACTTTATTGGATCGATTTCACCAGGGGTCGGGGAATATTTTACCCATTACCCAAAGATATATTTCTTTACACCAACGTTGTCCCATTGGCTTGTAAAAAAAAAATTAAGTGACAAGCAAAAAAAAAGGTCCTCACCTCGCAAAATCCAAATGACGAGCAAAAAAAAGGTCCTCACCTTCGCAATGGCGCCCATTAGTCAAGCCCCTATAATTACCCCTAAGAATTTCGTTTTTACCCCGTTTGGGGTAATTTACCCATGTTCCCCGACCCCTGGATTACACGATGAATTGATAAAAAGGTGGCGGCCCCATTTGGCAAAGAAAAAAGTTCTATCCTTTTTTTTTTAACTTTTAAATGAAACACTTTTAATTAATTGTTTTTTAATGGATTGTTTATTTAACCCTTGGCATTAAGTATGAAAAACCATATCGGCCAAATGGCCGCACTACAAATACGGGCTCTTTCAATTACATTTGTCACATTTCCGCATATATAAGTTGTTGAATTGTTTCTGGCTTTTTTTCGTATACCCTTTTCTTTAAGTAGTCCCAAGAAAAAATCTGGTTCAGTCAAAGCTAGTAGCTAATCGATGTCACCAATTATTTAGCCAGATAATACATTGCACAAAATTTGCATCCTGGTGCGAGTTGAGTGCCATGTGGCACTGTCCAGTTTAATTTTCATGTGCAGACCTTGTTTATTAATTTCAAACACAAAGAAATTTTGATAAAATGTTTTATTCACTGTACACTCTAAAAAAGTAGCGTTAAAGAGACTTTATGGTACACTAAAAAATGAGCTTTTGGTGTATCATGAAGTCCCTGGCTTATCGTGTTAATTATTTACACTTCTTTTTTGGTTATATTTAATGTAAGGTTTACACTTACATACTGGTTAAATTATAGTGTTAAAGTAGTGTTAATTTTAACACTGAAAAAGTAATATTTCATAAAAATCACTATCTGAATAAATGAAGATTTACAGAGTGATTTGGATAAAAATAGTGAACTTTTTACTTTTTTTTAATGAACATTTTTTTAAATGAACACTCAAATTTTAACCAAAATGATATTAAACTTTTACACTTATAAATTTTTTTGCTGTGTAACACATTTTTGCGGCATTAAACTCTCCATAATGAATAGTCTGCGTCTAATCTATATGACTGTCAAATTACAACTGACAAGTATACACCAATCCAGTGCATCCTCTTGTACTTAAAGATCCGGTTGCTACCCCACAATCTGAATGTTTAGAATATGAGGGTAGAGCTGTTTTGGATACAGGGACATGTTGGTATTAAAGGCAACGAAGCAGCTGACGTAGCTACAAAAGCCGCCTCCCAATATGTGTGTGTGTGTGTGAAATACAGAACGTTAAGTTGAGACAGATTAAGGAAGACGTTAAACCATGGGGTTCTTCCTGCAGGATTAACCGCAAGGAGGAAACCGCCATCACACGCCTCCATATAGGCCACTGTTGGTGGACCCATGGACACCGCCTTCGAGGTGAAGATTCCCCTCTGTGTGAGACGTGTAAAACAGATTTTTCTGTTACACATTTTAACTCAGTGTGTACAATACGAGGATGTCAGAGAAACAGGTTATGCCTGTGCTATGACCTGTCAGTTGTTTTAGGTGACGAAAGAGTACTCATGGACAGGCTGATACTATTCTATAGAGAATCGAACTTACTGTTTTATGTTTGAGGTCTTGCACCTTTTTTTAATGTGTTTTATTATAAGACTGTGATATTCGATGGTAATTGGCCCCTATACAGCATCTTACCATCACCTTATTTCTGTTCAGTTTTTCGAACAGACCTTATTTAATTGTATTTGTCCGTGCATTTCTTTTATTGATTTTATTTATTTATTTATTGTTTAATTTATTGTTTTTAATATTTAATGTAGTCATTTAGATGGGCTGTGTTAGGCGCAAATAGCCAACGTTGCTGTGTGCCAACAATTTTAACTAACTAATTAACTAACTAGAATAAACCAATAAAAATGGCAAAACAAAATGAACTTATATATTTTTTGAGCTACATGTTTCCATATGTTTTTGTACAAGTTTTAGTATTTTTACTATATGTGGATCAAAGAACACGCCGAATTTCAACTCTCTAGACCTAGTTTTAGTTTTACCTACGAAATCCTAAAATTCGTTCAGTAATTCATACAGAAATATCCATAGCAAGATAGAATCGCATGTGGTTCGCGAATTCTAAATTGGTTTTCATTTCTACATTAAATGTCTTAAAAATATCTACCGTTAACTGTTTTTGGGAAATTATAAATGTACTTTCGAATCACGAAGTCACTGTTAATAAGGCTTAATTTTCTACGTCAAGATTTTGCTAGTTCTTTATGTTTTGTAATCTCTTGAACAATTTTTATCGCTTGAATTTTTAAAGCGAAGGACATTGTTAAAACTAAGAGTTAAATTTTCGCAGAGTAAAAGTTCTATCTATTCAGAGATGTAGAATTATTTATTAAACATTAGTTATTTTAGGTTTGTCTGTAAAAGTTCCCTAACTTGGCAGTTGACAACTTTTTGTTACCTCGAGTAAAGAAACTCTTAATTTGTACTTAATGGTCGCTCAAAACTTAAGAATTTATAATAGAAGTAGAAGTTACAATAGTCAAGTTATAATTTTATTTATGAACTTCAAACAGACTTGCTAAATTTTTGTAGGAATAAGTAATATTTAAAGTTTGTTTTTAAGTTTAAAATAAGAATTCAAATATAAATCCGGCCGACAGAAGTTTGTACTCTGGATCACATTTGCTAGGAAACACAAACTACTAAACCAGTAGATAAGTATTGGTTAAACATGGCCAGGCGCGAACACAGAAAAATGGACTGGTAAAGGGGTCCATTTCGAAAAAAAATCCGTATATTAATACAAATTTATTATTGTTTTTTTACGGAGAGAGGGCTTATATATTAATTTAGTTTTGACTATAATTTAGTTTTTATTAATAAAAGAGGTAATTTTTATTTACAATTGCTTAGTTTTTATTAAAAAATATGTCTTTGCCTTTACTGGGGGCGGGGGGTTCAGACCCGAGGACCACCTCCTTACCTGCGAACCTGAAAACGGCAAATAATCTAAGCTAAAAAAATCGAAAGCTAATTATCTAATCGCGTTATGGAAGAATATGGCATCACCAAAAAATGTATCAAGCTAACAATGGTGTGTGTGCTAAGATTTTTTACTACAAAAGCACTTATAGAACTTTGGCCTCTTTAAGGATTCACCTCCAGACTGTACGATTTGGAGCTACTCTAAGCCAGTTATTAGTTTTCAGTTTCTGGTCTTTATAGACATTATTCATCACTTTGTTCCTATTGTTCCCATCGGCATTGCGGTATTTGGCTTGCTGTCGAACACTTTTCGGGCATATCCCTTGCTAGGCAACCTAACCATAGCTATACTCTATCTCAGAAAGACTGATAGTAATAAAATTTATTATTTGTAAAAAGTTATTGTTTTTTCACACAGAAGCGGCAAAACAAAAGCGACAAAATATGAATAGTTCGAAACGAAATATTGTTAAAAACAACCGAGTGTGCCGCACATATTATATGGGAATACGAACTAGGGTTAAACATAATAGATCATAAAAATTTGACCCTAAAATTTTGAGGAAAAATATGGTCACAGGGGTATGTTTAATAATATGATAAATATGGTGCGTCATCATCAGTCTTTCTGAGATAGAGTATAGCGTATTCTGCCGCTTTTGATAAACTCGATAACAAAAATCTTACGAAATACGGGTACGCAAGCTAGTCTATATTAATACAATCAGGGGCGCGCCAAATTAATTTGCCGCCTGGGTGCGAAAAAATTTTACCGCCCTTGAAAATTAATGTTAAGATAATTTCGATTCATATGTACATATATACATACATACATATAAATATAGGATATTTACGGTAACGAAACGTTGAACGATTCGGCACTTGAATTAGAAATGAACATTGGATTTTAGAGGTGCAGGGCATTCATTTCTAGAACTGGAACAATATGCACATCGGTGCACCCTCTGCACATCTGGTTGGCGCGCCCCTGTGGAGGTTATATCTATACTTTCTGTCTGTCTGCCCGAGATTCACGCAAAAACGGCTGAACAAATTTTCACATGATTTGGTATGACGATTGAGTAAAACCAGATTTCGAACATAGGCTATACGGCATCTCAAAAGTTTTATTCTATGCGGGTGTTTCGGGGTTAAAACTGTTTATTAAAAATCTTAAAATATCTCCTCTATTATTGACTTAAAAGAAATATATATATATATATATATATATATATATAACAAAAATTGTTTATAGTAAGAAAACTACTTTTTTTGTTCAGTGCATTTTTTTAATCAGATGCATATTTGGAGTGTTTAGGGGGGACCCTAAAACTAAAATCTACATGTATCTCCCAAAACTATTGTATAATCTCCATAATCTATTATTGACTTAACAGTAAAAACATATATGACAAAAATTGTTTATAATAAGAAAACATATTTTTTGTTCAATATACTTTTTCGACTGGATGAATATTTGGGGAAACAAAATTATGAAATATCTCACTTATCATTTACTTTACAACAAAAATGCACACGAGGAACATTTTTTTCTTCTCATCAATGCAGTTTTTAATAAGATATACATTTGGGGAGCTATGGGGAGAGCTACCAATAAATGAAGTATCTCACTTACTTTTTAATTAACATCAAAAAAATATATACAAAATAGTTGTTTAGAATGAAGAAACGATTATTTTTTGTTCTACTTGAAATTGAAATAACTCACTTATAATTTACGTTACAGTAAATATGTAAAAACCGTACGAAGTACGGGTACTCCAGCTAGTATATACTAAAATGCTACAATCAAAACATTTCTCTATTTTGTTTTCAAATGCTTTGAAAATGGTTCTTGCCAAAAATGTAGTCAGCATGAATAAAATAAATAAATTTTACCAAATGTCTCATTTTAAAACCTATTGTGTTTTGAATCAGTAATTTGAAATGGAATCCGAATATACCAATCACTGGTATTTCCTATAAAAGTTCTTTAACATATGTAGTAATTAATTACGTGGGCCTGAAAATCACAGTTAGAGAACCTTAGAGGCATAGAAGAAATTTTTTGTTTAATAAAGTATATTTTAGGTATCAAGAACCTTTTTGTTTGGGCTAATTTTTGGTAATTATTCAAACAATCTAATTGAGCAGTATCAATTATTGTAATCATAGCTCCTGGTTTGAGTGAGGTTATTATCAAACAAGTGTACATTTTTGTGTACCTACTTAAACGGGTATTTTCGTTTCTTGTCGGTAGGTCACGCTATGCAGGTCTGCTGTTCTTTTGTTACAGTCTCAACTATGACCGGTTTGCCCTCCATCGGTCACTACACAACAAAATATTAAAAATAAAAAAGGTACTTAATACAATCGTTATTTTGTTCCGTTCGTTACTGGGATTTTAAAAATGTTGTAATACCACTTTCATTGCAGTACTTCGGTGTGACAGTTTCTCGAAGTTTGTTTGTGAAATAATAGAAGTATTTACCTACCATAATTTACGCGAATTTTATTTACTCAATTTCAGATACACGCGTAACCTTTTTTTATTTAAATCAGGATTCAAATCAAACAACCAAAAATTGGTGGGATTTGGATAGATTCAGACTATATTATTATTATTATTATTTATTTTTAAATGCCAAGATGTTAACAAGCAACCACAAATTCCTCACTTTAGGTTCCTAGAGACCACGTCTTGCAATGGATCAATGAAGCTGAAGATACATAGTTTTCTTGAAGATTATGCGTTTGTTTTCTTCAGATATACTTACGTAACACACTAATTAACAGTGCTTAATCAAGGCTGTGGGGGAGGTAACCGGCCGTATAAGGCGTATACCTTCGGCTTTGTTTCGAATAAGTAGTGTATATGGGAGAAATGGCCATAAAAGTGTTCGGTGCCGTTTTCAGGCCGCCAAGGAAATATTTTCACTCAACCAAATTGGGGAAGGTAACACAGATTTGGACACGTTATCAATAACATGTTTCTAAATAAGTCTCTAAATAATTCCTCACCCGCCAAATCCAAGTGATGAGCAAAAAAAGGTCCTCACCCACCAAATCCAAGTGATGAGCAAAAAAAGGTCCTCACCCACCAAATCCAAGTGATGAGAAAAAAAAAAATGTCCTCACCTCCGCTTTTTATTATGGTCGTTCTGGTCGGCCATTTTGCCAAAGTCAGATCTCCTTAACTTAAAAAGCGTTTAAAATTGTTTTTAATAATAAATAATTATCCTTTAATATGTTATAACAATAAATTAATCTAATTTCTTTAAGTTTGTTGGACTTATATTTAAATATTAAGTGCTAAATGTTATAAACTACGCTTCAAAGTCAACTACATTAGCACCATAAATGAACAATAAATATTATATTTCAAATAAAATACATATAGTGTATACAATAGTGCAAGTGCAATAACAATGGCGTAAGACACTGTGATATTTTCATCAATACCTTTTATTCCAAATTGCAGAATAAACTAAATAAATAGTTTTCTATTTGTTTAATAACATTTTTTCTGCGGCAAGTTTGAAGAACTGACCATACTTGTTTGTTGACCAGATAGCTGCACGGTTACAGTGCTCGCCTTGTAATTCAATGATTGAGTGTTCAAATCCCGCACAGAAAGTATTTTTTATTTTTTAAATTAAAAATATTTCTACAAAACTCTAAGTGACAGGTGTAAACAAAGACGAAACATGTATTTTTAAATTTTATGTTTAGAACTTTTTATATTTTTATGACGTGTTTGTAACTTTTTAATTTTATTCTATGCAATATGTCTTAAGTACGACATCTTGACCATTTTTATTTATTCTTATTTTTTTATTTTATGCTGTTTTATTGTATTGATATTTTATCCTCTACTAGCCAAAAACTAGATTTAAATTAACACATATTTTTTTATTATTTGTCGTTTATATATTTAAAACACTCAAGAAATTGAATAATTTTTTCAATTTATCATATTTGTACACTCTAAGTTTTTATGCATCTTTTATGTGTCAAAGGTTAAATAATAAAAAATCTGTAAATAGGTTATTTCAAAACTATAAATGTTTTAATTTCGAATTTGTATCTTCTGTATTTTTGTATTTTATTTATTTGTTTGTTTGTTTTTTTTTTTCGTATCTGAAATATATTTTCATTGAATTTAAACACAGAGATGACTTCTTATGTAAACATGAGTATCGTAGACTTACTGACGAAACTAAACGCAAAGGGTTTAATCGCGAACGGACTCCGCAAGTCATTTGTAATCCGACTTCTTGAAACCCTTGATGAGGACAAATTAAAGCTGGACTTGCAATCAGTAGACGAGCAATATGATCTAGAATTTTCTGGGCTAAAAGAGCGTATCTCAATGCTGGAAACGGAACTACATGACAAGACCCTACACCTAAATAGAATAGTAGACAGCACTGAGTCCATCAGAATATTGGCTCTAGAGTCTGAAGAACTCCTCCTAAACAAAATTGAAGAACAAGCTATCATAAAGAACCTTCAATCCCTGCTCGAAAACAAGAAAACAAAAATCGTGTGTGTCAAGTGATCAACATAAAGCGCAATTGAGCGACTTAAATAAGTCTACTGCGTTACAATCAGTGGAACTAAAACATCAAGATGTATCAACTTTCAATTTAAAAAAGCAATTAGCGGACAGCAAACAACCACTAAATACTGACCAGTGCAGCGGGGTATATCCTACCCGTAAGTTGGCTCCCTCCCACTGCCAGAGTAAGGATCACAATTATACACCAACAACAGGTAACTGCAGCGCACACAGTACGAGCCATAATAATTGTAAAACCAACTTACATAATAGCAATACAACTGACTGCCATATTTCTGAACATTATGTCGTAAAAAGACAAATATTATTATTATCAGATAGTCAGGGAAGAAATTGTGGGTCCATACTTAAAAAGCTTCTGAACGATGAGCATTCCAGTACCCTCACTTTATGAAAACCTAATGCTAAATTTGGACTGCTTGCCGAGAGTGCTAGCCGCATGTCCCAGGGTTTCACGAAAAACGACCACGTCATCATTTTCGGGGGATCTAACAAGGCGGCAAGCAATGAATGCGTGTCAAGACCGTCACTGCATCAGATAAGGGAACAACTCAGACACACGAACGTAACCATCGTATTAACTCCCTTCTGGAAAGACCGAATCGAATTCAACAGTCGTGTTCTGGAAACCAACTTGAATATATGCCGTGTATTCTCCAACCGGTCTTCCATAATAAACACCAGTACCCTTTCAAACAAAAGTTTCACCAAACACGGCCTGCACATCAATAATTTGGGGAAAATTACAATTGTAAAGGCGATAGTGAAACAGGTAAATTTCGTCAATGTAAAAACAAAGTCCATTCATGATACGATAAATATTGTCAGCAAGCAAGCATCAGCTAGTACTGCTAGTAATGTTATATATTGTAAGGATAGCATCAGTAAAAATATTTCGTTTACTTACAGGCATGACGCTAATGAAATAGCCAAGGAGACTACCGGTAATTCAATTGATTTTTTAGACAACTCGACTTAAGTATTTTATTTATTAACATACAATCAATTAGTAACAAAATAAATTACCTGGACTCCTTGGCTGTTGATAGTGATTTTAATATGATTTGCATACAGGAGCATTGGCTGGACCAGGCTGAGTGTTCCGAATTTCATTTAGGTAACTTTAATCTTATATCATTTTTTGCCCGGGACAGAAAAGAACATGGGGGGTATCATGACACTTATCCATAATAAACACCACAGTGGAGTGAAAAGAACAAAAGAACAAAAAATATATACAGAACTCCATCGAGCGACTTAAATATGTTCATGAGTGTAATGGAGAATATTCTAACGCCAGTACAACATAAGTATCGCAACATTGTTGGCGGTGATTTCAACGTCAAATTTAATTTCCCTGACAGCAATGGTACCATTACCTTAAACGATTTTTTTCGATCTTTTAATTTTCACTGCCTGGTTGCCTTCCCAACTAGGGGTATTAATATATTAGATAACGTTTTTATTAACTTCACAGACAATAGTACACATGCTGGCAAAACTTTAATCTCCTTTTCTGACCACGATGCTGTTAACATGAAGTTAACTTGTTCAAATTCTTCGAACAATGCTAGCCCTAAGGTAACCACTATGACTCGCCCCTTGACTGAAGAAGGCAAGTTGGCATTTTTTTACACACTTGATGCAACAAACTGGAACTTTATATTTGACACTACCAGTGAGGTTAACGAAAAGTTTCGATTTATTTCTTAGTGTTCTTGTCAACAACTTTAACTCATCCTTTATCCAAAAACCCCTAAAAAAGGTTTCTTTTAATCAACCTGTTGTAAAATGGTTTACACCGGATCTGAAAACCATGAGAGATACACTTGATGTGTTACACGCGCATAATTTAACGAACCGTTCCGCAAACAGCAAACTACTAAGGAACTCATATAGAATTAAATATAGAGATGCAATTAAAAGGGCTAAAATAGATGCAAACAGCAAATTTATATGTGGCTCTACTAATGTTTTGCAGACAACATGGAGAGTGATAAATAGCAGTCGTAAACCAATCAAGTTCTCCGAATGCACTCGACCAGCTGATGAAATCAACGAGTTTTTCTGTAATGCTGCTACCAAATTAATAAATAATATAGCCCCAATAAATTCCTGTCCATCAGACTTGCTATCAAAAAACCTTAAATTAGCTTCCTCCATACCCAGTTTCTCTTTTAAAGATATTTCTGAAATAACGGTGCAAAATATCATAAATGACCTCAAAAACAACAAAACTCGAGACGCTTATGGTTTAAACGTGGATCTAATTAAACTGACAAAAAACAGCTCAATTCCCCCACTAACTAAATTTATCAACATCTTCATTAGACACAGTTTATTTCCAGATTCATTGAAATTAGCAGTGCACAAAAAAGGTAGTCAAAACGACCTAAATAATTTTCGTCCCATTTCCCTTCTACCTTGTTTTTCATTTTTTTTTGAAAAGGTCTTAAAATTGACAAGCTACCTTGACAAACACAATATACTCTCCTGCAAATAATATGGTTTCAGATCTGGCAAATCAACCACCAACGCGATCCTAGATTTTATGGAATACGTCACTTTTTGATTTGAAAAAGGACTCTACTGCTCAGGTAGCTTTCTTGACCTGAGCAAAGCCTTTGACTGCGTTAATCACGATATTTTAACAAAAAAGCTACTATATTACAAGTTTACTCCCGAAAGCATCAGTCTATAGAGTCATACCTGACAAACAGGAAACAATTTGTACACGCAGGACACGAGACCTCCCAGACATTGTATGTAAAACACGGAGTCCAACAAGTGTCAGTTCTGGGCCCTGTTCTATTCCTACTATACATCAATAATCTACCCTTCGTTAACATTGAGTTAAACACCATCCTCTTTGCAGACGACACTACGGTCCTTAATAGCAACAAATCCCTAACGTCACTTATAGATAATAGAGAATTAAGGCAAACAAGTTAACCTTGAATACGAGCAAAACCCAACTTATGATCTTCTCTACTAGAAATCTACAGGACACCAACAATCCAGTCTCGGTATCCTTTCTAGGTCTAGAAATAGGCAGCAAGCTGACTTGGGATCAGCATGCTAACAAAATATCCAAGAAACTTTGTTCGTCTATTTACTGCTTAAATAATTTAAAATGGTGTGCGTGTAAGGCAGTTCAAAGAAGCTACTACTTTGCCTCTGTTCAAACTCAATTGACTTATGCCATTCTAATCTGGGGTCATTCCAGCCATGTGGGACGGCTATTTTCTCTACAACGTAGAGCTGTCAGGATTATGGGGAATATCCAATACCGGTGCGACTGCAAGAAAGCATTTGTGGAATTGGTTTTATTAACGTTACCTTCCCTGTATATTCACCACTGCATCCTCTACGTTCATGAAAACTAAACCAAATTCTTAGTCCAAAGTTCAGTTCATAGACACAACACTAGAAATAAAAACGAGATACGTCCAGACTTCACAAGACTTGGAATGTCCAGGTATAGTACCAATTTCTTCACGATTAAATTTTACAATGTGCTTCCTCCAGCCATCAATAGTCTCAACATTTTAATTTCAAAAAAATAACCAAGAGATATTTAATATCCAGGGCCTTCAACTCCACTGATGAGAGTATCTGATAAACGATTTCAGTGACTTGAAGGAGGTTCTATGATCACTCAGTTTGTCCAGCTAATTATCATGTACCTATGTATGAGATTTGTAAACATACTGCACATTTATAACCTATATATAAAATATAATATGCATCTTGTAATGTCCCCTACATATTTTGTAAACGTAATGTTATTGACGATTGTAAAAAATGTAATATTTTTAGCACATAATAAATATTATTATTTTAATGAATGACCAAGTATACACAATGGCGCCCTCGTCAAACCGCGCGCCCCACCTCACACCTCGCACCCCTGGCAAGTGCCCCGATGCCAACCCGTTTCTACGGCTCTGTTCTTACTATTAGCAATTGAAGGGGCAAGTGGATGAAGGTGTTATGTAGCATTTTTTGAAATTTTGAAATTTTCGTTTGAATGAGGTTGTATGCCTCTTTCATCCTAACCACAACACTCAGTTTCCAATTATCTATATTTTGGAAGATACAGATAGATAATGGTGTTATGTACAATGACCTCAAGTCGTTTTTTTAGGTATCACACAGTAGCGAAAGAAGAAAAAATACAGTAATTTGTGGAAAAAATCTAATTCTCACAATATAATAAATTTGACAGGCTTTCAACTGATGTGACAAGCGGAGCGATAGCGGAAAATAAAAAACACAATAACTTACTAAATTTCAATTAACTCAGAACTTAAAATTTGTAATGTAACACCTTCATCCACTTGCCCCTTCAATTGTTTCAAACGGATTACAAATCTGTTTCAGTCGGATGATCCATAGGTTTAGGTTAGGTTAAGTTATTATAATTAATTAGGATTATTATTTGTTTTAGTAGCTTTTTAGAGTTAGTAATAAAATATGTTGACTTTCTTTGTATTTTTCTTTCAAATGTGTAATTTTTAATATAATTACATTAATGTTAAGAAAACTGTTTTTGACTTAGTTGAATGTCAATTGAACGGTTGGCGAGTTAGACCGGGGGCGAGATGGCCCTACGGCGAAATAGTTAGCGGCGAGCTGTCGTCGACCGAGAATATTATAATGAAAAATGGAAAACATGGAATTTTATTGAAGAAGCTTGTCTTGACGTCCCCTTTCTTTCTTGAGGTTGAAGAAGTTTTGTCACAATGTCAGCCCTAAACATTGTACTTTTTATGTTATTTTATGTCGTTTTATATGTTTTTAGGGTTTTATAGGTACGACCACCAAAAAACCCTTATAACGTCACTCAAGTGTCTGTCTGTACGGCAGAAATTGTAGCCAAACGGTTAAACATAGAAAGTTGAAATTTGGCATGCTTATACAACTCTTTGACCCACATATAGAAAAAATACTGAGAGTTCAAAAAAACAAATCTCGAGATAAATATAAACAAATTTGTATATAATAAAAAAATAAATATTATTATTTTTTTTAATTTGAGTGGCATATCAAATGAATCCTCTTAATACGTAAATCAACACGCAAATTTATGTTTTTAATAAATCATTTTTCTTATGATTTCAGCCAAAAATGTGCTAAGAAAGTTTTCGTGCCACACACTTTTACCCAAAAGGGTTAAACTAAAAATCTGAAGTAATTATAGCTAATGTACATTGATCTGAGCCGGAAACGTACGAGAGGAATTTTTGATCAGAAAAATATGGCCGTTTTTGTACTTTTGACAAAAAAAAATCAATGCATAGCTAAATTATGAGTAATAATATTATGAATTTTTTGTATTTATAACTAAGATAGTGCGTGTATTTTTTTGAAATTAAAAATATAAAAAAAATTATATTTTTTTTTACAGTTGCGAACCGAGTTACACCACACTATGTTGACGGTGTGTTCAGTTATTTTATTATACTATTATATGCTGTGATTCAACCTATTTTGTTAATTAATTTAGATTTTTGTATTTAAGGTATCAAAAAGGAATAACTCATTTATAGTAATGAAATACTTATAAACCAAATAAAACATTGTTAATAGTAAGAAATACGTTTCAGAAATTGAAAAAAATTAAGCCATTTATCAATATATTTCTTATTAATCTAATGAAGACTTGAATACGAAGCAAATGCAGAAAAAACGCTGGCATTTTTGGCAAATTATTTACATTTTGTTTAAAAAAATTAAATGGAAGCTTTTAGTACTCAATTTACGAATAAAAGTAATTATCAAAAAACTGTTGATTTTGATGTGATTATAGAACAAACGTTCTTAGACATCCAGTATTATTTGCTTCTTACACTTATTCAGTACCTACAAAACCCTGAAATGTGTGAAAATTCACACTTAACATCAATTTTAATAATAAAATCCACATTTTGTTAATTGATGTTATTAATGTCCTCATATTTGATTAGATAATCTAAGTCAAAATCTGAGCTATTATACTATTTGTTTTGGTAATAAAGTTCATTGCATCCATATCAGATTCGGAGGAATTTGAGCAGGATAAATTTGCCCTTGCCTTCTTTTAAATTTTTTTCTAGTTTTTCAATTAAATTGTTGCCTTGTTTTTCCTTAACAGCTTGTTTCTGCTTCTCTAAAATCTCTATTCTGTATTTTTCCGGAAAATTTGGACTAGTCCAATTTTGTTGGACTTGGAAAAAAAAGGGCAGATAAAATTTTCAAATCACGGGGTTGACTCGGTATTCCCAGTCCCTCCCTGGTATACCACAAGCCTGTGCTTGTGTGAGTTTTTGTATTGACTCCACCCCACGAAATACAGTTTTGTAGGTAGTATATCTTCTGATTTTCACAAATATATACAGTATACCCACTGCCGATATTACGACTGGCTATAGCTTTTTCTACCCTGCGTTTTGGATTGCCTTGTCTAAACATCCATCTTGGATAGGGTTGTCAGGTATTTTGGCAATCAAACCGGGACAGTAACAGGTAACAGTGGCAGATCCTACCTTTTTAAAATACAAATAATTTGGTCTTCTAAGACCTCCCCCCAAGAAAAATTCCAGGGTGCACCTGACCAAAACACTCCTGTGCACACAGGTGATTTTTGCGCCCCTGTCAGTTATACGCCCGAACCAAATGCCTCACTCGTCATACCCTATATTCTACCATGTGTGAAAGTATATTTGTTTCCTAAAATAAATACTTTTAACTATTCTCTACTTTATTTTTAACATTCTTCAATTGTTTCGTGCTTAAATATCCCCAAATTCCAAAAATAAGTAAAATAAGAAAAAATATAACCTGCTTTTCAAAATGATTACATAAAGACACGATAGTTGTTTTAATTTCTGATTTCAGGTGTCGTTCAGTTACATCATGTCTAAATATGAGTATAAACAGTAAATATCTGTGCCTGTATGTGCAGTACACCAGGCAAGACTGAACCGGGTCAGGTTAGGTCAGCCAAGAAGATCAACTGTCAAACCGCTTGAAAATAGCACCGAAGCGCTTATAGGATTGTCTGCGTTTATTCTCTAGTGAAATATTAGAACTTCTTCGATGTATTACTGATACTAAAAACGTAAAACATGTCAATACTTTTCTTTGTGCATTATATGAATATACAATAAATAACATGATTAAATATATATGTAAAAAAAGTTGTATACAAATATTAGATACACAAAAAACTTGTTCCTTTTTCCGTTTTCTAAGAATGAAAGTTGTAAATTATATTTTTGAGTAACCTTCATTGTACAAAGTAAGAAAATCACAATTAAAAACATGAATATTATTTTATTTTAGGTACCTTAGTTAGGGTTACCATACGTTCTCTTTTCCTGGGACATGTCCTCTTTTTGAAGCTCTAAATTTCCTATGGCCGGTTTTTTGACATATGTCATGTAATTTTTATACCTACTTATGACATATTTAGTGGTATCAGAAGATAATAAGACATTATTAAAATAGATACAATCTTCAAAAAAGTATAAATGGGCACAAGAAAATGAATAGTATAATTACATAAACATTAATCATATTAGGTATCCTCTTTTCTAGTATCTGGATATGGTAACCCTACCTTAGTAAAATGACAAAGCGGTGACCATACGCCCTTTATTATAAACCATTTCTTCACCTATGGATCTGTGGATCGCGACCCAAAGTTTGGCCGTGAAGAATTTTAAAAGGGTCATTACTGGTTTACTTTCCTTTTGTAACCCTTAACTAGTGAATATTATATTGGACCGAGAAGCAAAAAGTTTGGTGTTTTAGTGGTCTTTATTTGAAAGTACTTGGCATATGACCGAGTTATGTTCCGATAGAGCCATCGTAAATCGAAAATATCGTATTTCGAATATTACTATGGTATATGGCAGCGATGGAGAACCTTTTTTTCCCAGACGGGTCAAAATTAGTTAGTTAGATAATTTTTATTTTGGCGCATAGCAACAAAAGCTATTTGCGCCTAACGCAGCCCATCTAAATGACTACATATTAAAATCAATAAATTAAACAATAAATAAATAAAATCAATAAAAAAACGCATTCTCAATAAAAGAAATCTTGCACCGACAAACACAAATAAATAAGATAAAAAGTCTGTTCGAAAAATTGAACAGACTCAGGGTGACGGTAAGAGGCTGTAAAGGGGCCAATTACCATCGAATATCACAGTCTCTAAATAAAACAAATTAAAATAAGGTGCAAGATTTCACAAATAAAACAGTAAGTTCGATTCTCTCAGGAAGAGTATCAGCCTGTCCATGAGTACTCTGTCGTCACCTAAAGCAACTGACAGGTCATAGCACAGGCCTAGCCTCTCCCTGACATCCTGACTGCACACACTCGGTTAAAAAGTGTAACACAGACAAATCTGTGTTACACGTCTCACAAATAGGGGACTCTTCACCTCGAAGAAGGTGTCCATGGGTCCACCAACAGTGACCTATACGAAGGCGTGTGATGGCAGTTTCCTCCCTGCGGTTAATCCTGCAGGAAGAACCCCATTGTTTAACATCTCCCTTAATCTGTCTCAACTTATCGTCTTGTATGCTTCCACCTGGTTAAAACCAGATGTTTCAGATGACTTTTTGCGTCATCTGGAAATATGAAACTCACATCAATCATAGGTCTGTGGGAGGCGGCTTTTGCAGCGACATCAGCTGCTTCATTACCTTTAATACCAACATGTCCCGGTATCCAAAACACCCTCACATTCTGAGCATTCAGATTGTGGAGTAGCAACCGGATCTTTAGTACAAGAGGATGCACTGGATCTGGATCTTGGATACTGAACGGGTCAAAATTGAATTTGAAATTTTCTAGATTCAAATCGTGGGTCAAATATATAATGCGTAAATAAAAATCTGCTGCTTTAGCGTGTATGTGTGAGAAATCCCCTGCTAATCTCGTTAATTCTACCTGAGCTAGCGACCTTTTGTTTGACGTGTATAATACCGGTATATAGTGGTAATAGTTGAATTCCATCTCGCTATTATTATTATTAATTATTATCAAAAATTAGCATAAAAATTCGCTGCAAATTTTGTTGTATAGATTGTTTTCTAATTTTATTTCAGATTGTTAGTTTTGTACAAGAAATTTGTGAGATATTTTGACCCCTCCCCCGAAGTATATGGTAGTTGCAACAAGCTTTTGGTCACTTGTTTGACTTCAAGAAATATGGAACTCTTTTTCACAGTAAGATTGTTAGAAACATGAAGACAGCCAGGCGTTAGAAACATGAAGGTACCAAGGCACGCACACTGAAAATTGGTTGGCGGGGGTCCACATTTATTACTGTTCTTTTACGGAGAGGAGTGAACTTAATTTTGATTATAATTTAATTTTTATTAAATAAGGTTTTTCATCTCGGGGAGGAGGGGCTTAGCCCCTTGTGTGCAAGCCTGTAGACACCATGCCCCGATGAATTACTATTTTGAAAAATAAGGGCAAAGTTACGCAGTGATAAAAATATAAAATATTTTTTGTATAAAAATTTAAGTACGATTTAAATAATATTTACTGTAATGAAGATAATTAAGCTTATTTTGTGAGTGTATATGTTTAAATTTAATAAAATATTAAAGTAGATTCATAAGTATGTATAGCAATATGTTTGTTTTTATTGCATTTATTCTGTTAAATTTTCCATCGAAATTAAGGAAAATTATTGTTGTTATTGCTTTTATAGTCGCACACTAATTTTGATTTGGCATTCCGGTTCGTGAAATATTCCACTTGAGCCCTAAAAAATATAAGGGCCTAAATAAAATTTGAGCCCTAAAGAAGTGCAAACGGGTGTACTATATGATTTTGCTGATACATCTTGAAATACTAAAAAAGCAAAAACATTTATAGCGAAATGTCAAAATAAACATAGAAAATTGCTTTTTGGCGGCTTTACTATCGACATATGCACAGTTTGGTAATTTTGAGTTCCTTTAACTTTTTAGTGGATTTTTGTGGAGTGAAATGTGAAAATAATGTAAGTTATGGTTCTGAGATGTAGCTCCGTGTAAATCTGTGTTGTTGAATACCTGTCATTGGCCGTTGTGTATTATAATTCTGGATAAGAGTTTATTCCTCAGTTGCTATGCCAAGTAAGGCTATCGTGGGAAATAACCTTATCTGACCCTGACCTCAAACCAAGACCCAGTGTATACTACCAACCGTCCACTCAGTACTGGTATTCCAAGGCGGCGCATAGGCCAGGCACAGGCTTCGCCTCTGACTCTGGTTCGCTTTAAGTTCAACTCAGTGTTCTTCGGCCAAAGTCCACACTCTACAATCTAATCGAATAGCGAGCCGCGAACTAACTTATAAACCATAACAGATATCTATATTATATCCTATATCCATATATGATTTCATTATCTGGCTATCCTCATTCACCCCAAATCACCAACTAAATAAAATAAAAACAAAATTTTTATCAATGTACATTTCTTTTTAAACATATTTTTAAATCAACGTTTTACGAAGACACGGAAGTTGCGTAAAGGGAAAGAAGAAGTTTTGACAGGACATTAAGAATACAAATCTACCAATATCGTAAAATGAAATATCGTTTTATTAGGATTATTAATATTTATGTATTTTTTAAATATTTTCAACCTTTGCATATTATATAGAAATACTGTTAGATACTCCTAATATTTAGATTTATATTAATAATTGAGAGGCTCAAAGCCAAAGTGGCGTAAGGTTTTCAAAAAAAAATGACTATATGTGGTAGTACAAATTTGACATACAAATATGTGAAATGCAAAGTTGGGATCAAGTCATATCTCTTCTCCTGGTATTAAATGTAAACGAATTTCAGAATAGTAACGTGCCCCCCTTAAAGGGGAAACACAACAGAACTCAAATCTTTATACGCAACTGGCGTCAGAAATAATATCAGTAACAATCTAACCATCAAAATTTTTATATATCTAATAGGATATTTTATTTATTTATTTATTTTACATCGGCCTATTTCTGCAACAAGGCTAATCGCCGATGCCAGGGGGTGATCTCCTACACTTGAATGAGGGTTGAATTATTGTGAAATGAGAGTAATGTAAACATATTATTCTCGCCCGAATAATATCACCAACGGAGAATCGAACTACCAACCGCACAATCCAGACTGTATTCCACCAGTCCAAACTGCAGGACCTAATGCGCTCGGCCACTCCGTTGGCTAATAGGATATTTTTAACTGTAAAAAAATGTTATGTAATTGTAAATAAACAAATTGCATTATAGACGCCATCTTGTAAACCAATCGAAGCATATTTGCGTAATATGCGGCAAATTGTAGCTAAAGCTTCATTCTACAAATATGTTTTTAGTTATTTTATTTTATTGTAAATATTATCTATAGTTATTCTACTTGGTGTTCTATGTTTGCTCTCATTTTGATCTGAAGCTGTTCTCAATATAGGTGCTGCGGGCAAAACTGATTTAATTTTCGTAATGAACACGTATATCAAGTGGCATTCCATTATAATAAAGTATAATCCATAATATCAGAGAATTAACGTCATCAATAAAAGTGACTGAAACAATGAGGTCACTTTCAAGTAGTTTACGTTTACAAAAAATAAAATAATAGGTTCCTAAGGCTTAGATAGGCGTATTTGGGACAGACAAGTTCTCCGTTTCTAGTCCACCGGCCATAGATACAAAAGCGACGTGGCAGTGTGACATTTTGACCGGTCCTATTCTCCGTTTCTTAGACCTGCAGAACAATATAAAATTCCCCAGGTAGTCAGCGTGACGTTTCGACCAGTTCTCTCATCCCTGTATAAACAGGTACTCACTTTTAGTATTAAATATTTGAGGCTGAGTCGACCCCAGAGCTGACTGCATAATATCGGAAGATAAAAATCTGGAGGAGGTGGGGGGATTTGAACACGCGTCCTTGTTCTCCGTAATTTGGTTACAAAAATAAAATCCAAAGCTTTAAGAATAAAGAATATCACAAGTCACATATAATCAAATATGGTTGAATGCTGAATCGACATGTGAATATTTTATATGTCAATTCTACCACTAGCAGCAAAATAAAAATCTTAATTTTTACTTAACAATAGTTAAAACTAATCAAAACTCTTGATAAATAAAATTATAATTCTTCTTTTTATTAATACATAGCTTTATCATACATAATACCTAAACTTAACAAAAACATACAAATTCGTATATTAATTCACGTTTTTTTTTACTAACTTTGTGAGGTAATTCCTCTGATATCATGGATCACTTATAGAATTTTTCGACGAAGGTTCGACGCGAAACAGTTTAGTTTTGAGTAGACAAAACAATATAAATATAAAAGTTATTTGAAACCCACAAATACATTAAAAAAATTACAGAAATTGTCTGATATCTATTAAGTTATTGAGCGATAACATTTTTACAACAATTATTTCTACAACTAAAAATATCCTATTAGAAAAATTAAAAAACTCATTTTGATCTCATCTCAAACAAAAAAATTTGATTTATAGATTGTATCTAATTTTATTTCAAATTGTTAGATTTGTATGAGAAACTTTTAATCTGCGGAGGTTATACGTACCATTCATACAGCGAATCTAGTAAAATGGTTTGTTTCTCAAAATGAACAAAAGAATTTCTAAATATTTCAGAATATAAAAATAACTGGTTTTTCTATCAGTTTGGGGAAAATTTACAAAGACATTTCATCATTTATAAATTATTTTTATAATATTTACAATAATTTTCTATATACATAAATAAAATTGTTTTTTTTTTTAATCTTTCGTCCACATACTTCGTATCTTCATCAGTACCGGCTGTGGGTTTTGCGGGGCCTCAGGAAAATATTATATGCGGGGCCTCGGGAAAATATTATATGCGGGGCCCCAACGTTGCGTTTGTTGTCAAAAACTGGCCCTAGCTACTAATAATTGTCAGAAATATGAAAGCGCCGGGCCCCTTTTAGCGCGGGGCCTCGGGAAAAATCCCCGAAGTCCCGACCTCTGAGCCAGCCCTGATCTTCATACACGTTTCAGGTGATTATACGACGTTATCTACAATTTGGATCTATTTATCCGAGATTGCGCAAAAACAGTAATTTGGTATGATTTGACATATGGGGGTTAGCTAACTAAAAAACTTGAAATATCTCACTTACTATTTACCTAACAGTAAATCGCATAACTCATATACATATGACAAAAATTGTTTAAAATAAGAAATATTTCATATATTTTCTTCAATTTGTCATATCTTACTAACTAATTAAGTTGAACAAACACTGTTTAAAATAAAAAACAAATCATATTTGTTCTATGCATTTTTTAATAGAGTTAATATTTGGGGGTATGTGGGACACGTCACCTAAAAGATAAAATATATTAAAATATCTCATTGTTCCCTTATAGCAAAAATGTATAACGAGTAACTTCAGCTAATATTATATTTTTATGAACTTTAGTTTTAAAATCGATGTTAAATAATAATTGATTAGATAATATTGGGTATACGTTCCAATTAGGAGACACTATTTTGTAATTAGAATTATATTCAACAGAGAAATATATTTTTGTAAAAATTTTGCAAATTCTAAAATCAAATTGTAAATTTAAATCTGATTCATACCTGAAATATATCTTCTCGTTGTTTTTGAAACTCCACCTTAAAAATTAAAAAATTCTACTTTACTTGAAAATCATTTAATTTTTTTCACCAAATTCAAAATTTAGATTTTTTCAAATCAAATTTTGATTTCGATTTTACAGTTACAATTAAACAATGAGAAATTTTTCAATATATTGCTTATTGAAGATATATTATAATTCTACCTCATATGATGAAATTACAAAATAGAAAATTTAGATTTTTCATACAAACAAGGACGTAAAAACTGTGGGACTTTTTATAAATTGTACCTTGTGAACCAGTGTAAGGGTACGAATGCATAAAAAGATTGTTTCCGGCAGACGCGTACACAGGATTATTTCTTGGGGGGGTAAGATTTTTTTTAGAGTGGCTGGACCAAGCTCAATTACAAGAAAAACATGTTCTTTAAAAGCGTGTTGGGGGGTCTCAAGCCCGTGGGCCCCCCTCTGGGTGCCCGCCTGTTTTCCGGCGCGTATAAGCGATTGTTGATGTCGGTGCACACGCAGAAAGATCGTCACTGGCGTCGATTTATTGAAATGTCTTCATTAAAAAATGGTTTGGTTTAGAATTAATATTCCTGTACCTGCTGGGGGTGTTATGTACCCTTTAAAACATACCACTTCTGCAGCAAATCAATAATAAAATAATTAAGTTTTTTCTGCCAATAAGTAATTGTAAACGATGGTAATTCGCTACAATCAAGAAATGTTATTAATACCTATGAAATATAATTGTAATATAAAAATTTAATAATAAAAACAACAAAATAATAACAATAAAATAAAATAACTGCCAGCTTCAGGTAAGGTGGGAAATAATATTTCAAAGATTCCTGTTTGCTTATAGGCGCATGGTGCGTAGTGCATACACCTACAAGTACTGATAATCTTTCTACATGTCTGGGTCCTTAATTAATCCTTTCCTTTATTGGGTCCTTAATAATAATCCCTTCACTTTCAAATGAAAGTGAAGGGATTATTATTACTCGCCGGTCAGCGCCTATAGACGCCGGAAACAATCTTTTTTTGTGTCCGTACCCTAACATGGAGCTGACGCAGGAATTTGCTAAATTCACGTTACAGAGGTTCTGGGATTCGAATTTCAATTTGAGTATAAGTATAATTTGTAATATGCAAAATGTTCGATGCCCAAAAATATAATAGGTAAATAAATAAATAACAATAAAAACAACAGTTTCACAATGCCTAGGCCAGAAAATGTAAGTTTTATGGGTCTAGTCCTCCGGTACTATAAGAAAGCTTCGATGTTAGTGTGAAATTTCGATCGGCGTATTAATCCTGCATAAAGAGGTACGCATTATTAGGTAGTAAAAGCTGAGACCACCCGTGAGTTCAGTGTATTGGCAGGTGAAAATTCCGCATGCACAGAAACGGGCTGGTTCACTCTCATTCGAGTTGATTTTTGGCCTCATTCACAAAGAACTCCATTTTTATCTGTTAACTGTCAGGTTTTCCCATGTATCCCGTATTGACAATACGTGTTAGATCAGGCATGTGCAACCTACGGCCCGCGGGACGGATCCGGCCCGTTGCCTCATTTTGTCCGGCCCGCGATAACTATCCAAAACCCTATTGAATCTGGCCCGCGAGTAAATCTTTTTTCAACGTATATCGCGTTTTTAGAGATCAAATGCGGTTAAATGGTTGATGTTGATGTGGAATAAGCGCCACTTTCTCTGCAAATGGAACTACTTGAGCACAGGACTACTCATATTTGAAGTCAAAAATGAAGGACATTTCACTAATTGAGCTTTATAAGAAATATTTCCTAGTTGACAAATTTTCGAAACTCACAGTTTTTGCTCAGAAGAGAATTACGCTCTTTGGAAGCACTTATGTACAAATGTGAGCAGTTATTTTCCCGGTTGAAGTTAGTTAATTCAAAAACAAGGACGCGAATAATGGATTCGCACCTAGAAAACACGTTGCGTGTTGCTACATCAGTTGTTTCCCCGAACACTGGCAAACTTGTGAGCAATATGAAGTCCCAAGAGTCCCATTACAATTAAATAAACATTTTGTTCTTATTTAACAATATTTATACATTGTAAAAGATTTTTAAGAATATTATGAACTTATTTTTTTGTTTAGTTTAGAAAACTCAGAAGTTTTGTTTTTTATAATATGGACAATTTCAGTGAAGTAATTTCACAAAACTGATGATTCTAAAAAATAAAGATCCTTAAAAAGTTATGGCCCGCGAATGTATTTTAGATCGCTATCCGGCCTTCCGTCTTTTGGAAGTTGCACATGCCTGTGTTAGATCTTCGGCCGATACCTCCTACTTTTGCGAAGGCTCTACGGGAGTTCTTATTTCCAGAACCTCTTCACCATTCTGCTCCCTTTCATGTAAGATTTTTTTTTCCTTTCCCCAAAAAAAAACAAGGTGCGCGCCTACAGGAAGTCCTTGGTTTAAGCCACATTTCCATTCTCGAATGAACCGGCGTAAAATTAAATCTATTATAATAGTTAGGTTCCACGCCATCGATAACTTCGCATATGTAACATAACATTAAGTATTATATTTAAAGCTTTTAAATTAATGTATAATTCTATTATGAAATGTAGGATTGTAAAATTAAATTATATTTTCTCAAATAACAACAACGAATAGTGTAGTAATGTTTCATAAAACATGGTTTTACCGCTCGCGTTGATGTTCAGTTCGTTCTGCATTATACTTTTTTGCGAAGCACTACAGATTTTTTGCGTAGTACTGACGTAAAAAGTATAATGTGAAACACAAAACTTCCTTCCAACTCTCTACAATGCTACACTACAAACTACACTATTTTCAAAACTACCTCCGGTCAAATTTTTGGGACCCAGTTGTATACTTCTCAGTCGTACCAACTACCAACTTTTTAGTTTTTGTTTACAACTTAACTTTTAGAAGTTAATTAAGTTGATAAGAAGTTTATTTAGAACATATAATTAAATATAAACTTAGCACAATTAAACAATATTTATAAATTTGTTACTAGAATTGGTTCTGTAACCAAACTGTTGTCTGTCACCTGAACCTAGAATTTTTTAAGTTGGCAGTGAAGAGTATCACAAAGTAATAAAAGATGGAAGGTATAGCTGTCTATAATGAAAATATATTCAGTCGTTTTTGCGCGAATCTTGGACAGAGAAAAATTGTTTCTTTTTTTTTGCTGATATCATCTGAAATGTATAGAAACCAAATAGGAGGCCGAAAAAAACAAAAAAAAAAAAAACAGATATAGCCTTCTATTTTATTACAATGGATAGATGAGAACAAATGGACAATGAAAAAAGTGTAAATGTTCATACTCAGTTTGGTTAAAATTTTAGTGTTAAAATTTTCATTTGAAAAAAGTAAAATTTTTTATGAAACTTGTTCACTGTTAAAATTAACACTATTTATTTTCTAACACTATAATTTAACCAGTATGTAATTGTAAATTTACATTAAATTTAACCAAAAAAGAAGTGTAAATAATAACACGAAAAGCGAGGGTCTTCATGGTACACTAAAAGTTCATTTTTTAGTGTATCATGAAGTCCCTTTAACACTTTTTTTAGAGTGTAATTAGGTCCGTAAATGCAACACATGTGCGCCTGTGTTATTATGAATCGGCACCCGACTTTATTGTGAACTAGCGTAAATGTACTGTACTTACAAATGAAGAGCTTATTTCCAAAACGTCTCTTGTCCGTTTTTCAAAAGTTGATAGTAACCACAAAAAAACGATTAATTACAATTATAAATTACTTAAAATCAGCCATTTATTTAAAGTTTCTAGGTCGATTTGGAAACAAATTATGTTTTTGTTTTTCAAAGAGGTGTGGCATTAATGTTACCAATTAAACAACAAAATGAATTCTAATAAAATTGGACATTTTGGAAAAAAGCTCCTCAAATAATAATTTTAAAGTCGAGTTAAGGATGGTTTCCAATTGAAGTTGACGTAGAACGTAGAACGTGAACGTAGATTTTGTTGCTTGGGTTTCCAATAAACTTAGAATATCGAGTCAAAACTTTTTAAGTTAACCTCTTTGTAAAAGAAGTTTCTTAAAAAGTGTCTATTCGACACTTTTTAAACATGTATTCGTCAAATAATATAAACGACGATTTAGCAATGCTAGCAATTTTTATTGTTACTGTTATGCTAATTAGTAGCCAGGGCCGGATTTCCCTATAGGCTAAGTAGGCTTAAGCCTAGAGCCTCCTAAATCCAGAGGGCCTCAATATTCAAATATATGCATATGTACTAAAAAAAAAAAAAAAATGCTATAACTCAAGAAACACAGACCATACGAGTTTTATAATTCACCCTGAATCTAGTTTTGCTCTTTATAGGTTAACAAGGGCAAAATACGGTTTTGAACATGTTTATGGGTAGCAAAAAGTCGATATCTCGTTGGTCCTAAGAGATATTGAAGAATCAGTAAAAAAAAAAAACATTTCACCCCTTTAGAAGAATTCCCTCAGTCTCATGTAGACCTCTACCAAATAATGCATAAAGAAAAAAAATTACCTTTCATAGAAGCAATCCTACGATTACTTCTTAGTTTAATGGTCACTAACGGCTTTGAAGAGAGGTCTTTTTTAAAACTTAAAATCATTAAAAATGACTTAAGGAGCACAATGTCTCAAGACAGGTTTTCCGCTCTGAGCATTCTGAGCAATGAAAGCGATAAACTTAGAAATATTAAAAAAAGGAGGTGGTCTGTTGAAGGGGCTTAAAAATTTGAGTAGCCTACGGCCCCGCGTTGTTTAAATCCGGCCCTGTTAGTAGCAAACAACGTCGTAAACACAGAATATCTAAAGCAGGATGGCAGTTTAGACCAATTTTGCAACCATGTCACGTTAGTGTCAGCCGTCCGTGTGCAAACATACATAAGACCGGCTTTTCTAGAATCGAACCGAATGTCGCCCGTGAGCAAGCTTTTATAAGATCGCCCTCTACTAGTAGGGTTGTATAGAATCGACCCCATTCCGCCCATTTGTTGCGTCGCCCGTGTGCGACGCACACGCTGCGGATCTGTACGCCGAAAAGTTTCCACAATTAGTTTATCTATTATATATTAAACAATATATATTCATTATTAAACAATAATCTAACCATGGTAATTATTTATTTCACTTATTTCAATACCGTGAACCCTACAAATGTTGAGAGGTTCTATCTGTCTACATACGACTTATTGACCGGACGTAAAAACGTAGACGTGAAATATAAAAATATGAATATTCTACATGAACGTTTCTACGTCTACGTCCATCTATCTCTGATTGGAAACCATAGCATGCATTTTCCTATTACTTATATTTTCACGTAGACGTAGAATTCTACGTCTACGTCAATTGGAAACCATCCCTTAGTATCGACGAATTGACGTATTCCGTACATAAGAGGCACTTTCTCGTGCCCGCATACAATAAGTTTTAAATAATGTTACTTTGTGATTACTAAGGGAATCACGATTTGTGATTACGGGTTCCCTATGATTACGGGCCCCCATCTGACATATTGCCTATGGCGTCAACATATACCATATACGTAACAGTAAAATTTAATGTCATTTAATGTTAAGTAGTTTATTTCGGGTCCGAACAACAACTACATTTTAATCTTTCTTCTTCGAATTATGTTTAATTATATGTTTTTATATGTGCATACATCAAGTGTTACGTCATCTAACCTAGCCATATTAGCATACTGCAAGTGGAATTTTGTTGTATTTAGGTAAAGAGGTTATATCTAAGAATTGTAATTAAACCCTTCATTTGGTATTATCTTACATGACCTATTGATGGTCAACATGCTAATGCATTCTATTAAACGTTGGAATTCTTGTTTATTACTGAATAATCATAGGATCAGTGCTCTCAACAATTTCTAATCATAATTCTTTTATGCAAATCTTATATTAATTTTACACATTAATTTACACATAAAAATTAGTTTTGGTAATATGCGAAAATATATTTTCTTATAACTAATCAAATATCTTAATTTATAAATAAATACGTAAAACAGCTATTGCTTTGGTAGGTAATATCACTTTAGGAATAAAAACAACGTTGTGCCATAAAAGTATATTATACAAGCTGCCCGTTTTTCGAACCTAACCATTGAGATCTCGTGAACCGTAAGAGATACAAAGTTGGTTAAATTGGGACAAAGTTGTCGCATTAGCTGGCCACTTCAATGGTGTATTTGATTTTCCGGAAAAGTGCACAGGTCGCTAGATACGAGCAAAAAACTGATTTTGGTCGATTTACTTTTTTGTTTCAATTCATAAGTCTCTAATTTGCACGTTCTACAGGCACGTTTTTAAAAATGAATTCACAGCCGTCCTCAAAATTTTTATAGCTCGTATCATTTTCGAGAAAGTCTTACTAACTTAATTTTCATATGGGGCTCAAAGTTATCTTTTAATGCATTGAATCGATTTAACGAAAAATAACTGAGAATTTAGAAAATTATTGGTTTTATTTATTTAGATCAAGTGTAATTAAAATAAAAACAAAATTTAAATTTTTTTCCGGACTTATGTCCGTTAGATTATTTCTTTATTAGTGAAAAATCATATTTACAAAACAATTCCTGCCGACATTAATGAAACATACAGATCAATTCTGTAAAATGTTACTATAATATTTACCGTGTAGTAACATTACTACAAGATAACTTTTATAGTGACTTTAATAGTAACTTTAACATTTTTCGTATTCTGTAAAATCTGTAAATGACGTCGCTATTACCCTTTTCACACTAGATCTTTAAGATCGGATGTTAAAGTGAATGTATTTTTAAACGCTAATGTGAAACCGTACGGCCTCGTCTAAACACAAGCGATGTTTAAGACAGAGATCTGCGTCTTAAACTTCGTCCGCATTGCCAACTTAATTTCTATTATAAAAAAATACTCCTTGAATTTGTGCTGTCAACATTTTATATTATCATAAACAAAAATACTGTATTATATCGACGTTATAAGAAGTTTGTACTTATTGTTATAATAAAATTATTTATTTTAATAATGTGTTTAATAAAATACAGAGCTACAATAATTGAGATAAAATGTATCGACTTGTTAATACAGGTGTAATATATTCTTTATTGTAGTGTCTTTATTGTAGAATGAAATGAAATATCCTTATTTGCTTATAATAATTCAAAATGTGCGTCTGCGCAGACAGTTCAAAACTGGTAATTTCATGACGGTAACTTAAGGACACAATTACTGTAGCTGATGACAGCACCAGAGATTTAAACATCAAGTGTGAAAGCATACCGATCTTAAACATCGGTGAACTTTAAGTTCACTCGTCTTAAAGATCTAGTGTGACAGTTACTGAGAAAAAATGAAACGCATGCGCATTGGTGGTATACAGATGACAGCTGAGGTTAAAAATATCAAAATATTGTATTGCTTACATTATTTGGTTGTTATATAATATATATTATGGTATATACATTTATAAAATACTAGCTGAGAACCCGTGCTTCGCTACGGTATACTGACGGACGCATTAATGTAAAATCCTAAGTTTGTTTTTAAACATGTGTATGGGTAACCTTTGTAAGCAAATACCTAGTCGATATCTCATCTGTCCTAAGAGATATTGAGGAATCCATGAAAAAACATACTTTTTTCACTATATAGGGGTCGACTACTGAGTAAAAAAAACTTTTTAAACATTTTAGAAAGACATATATATGTATGTTAAAAAGGAATATTATAACTCAACAAACGAAAAAAATGCGAAGAGTTTTATAATTCTCCCTTTTAGGGGTTGATTAGGGTAAAATTTTGACTTAAATTTAAATTTTTATGGGTAACCTTTGTAAGTAAAAACCAAGTCGATATCTCAATGGTCCTAAGAGATATTGAGGAATCCGTGAAATCACATTTCAGCCAATTTCACCCCCTTAGGGCCGAATTTTGAAAAATTCCATATTAGTGGATGATTACGTCATGGAGGAAATATATTTCCAGAATGTCTGTATGTCAAGGGACGTTCTATCGAATAAAAATACCAATTTATCCCGTTAGGAATGAAATTAAAAAAACTGTATAAACGCTTTCTAAATATTTTAAATAGAAACCTATGCACCAAAATGAAATGTTATAACTCAGGAAATATAAAGGTTTCTATAATTCAACCCGAATGTAGATTCACCCGTTTAGGAGTTGATTAGGGAAAAATCCTGAATAAAATAAATGTATGGGTAACCTTTTTAAGCAAAAAGCTATATCTCATTAGTCTTAAGAGATATTGAGGAATCCCTGAAATCAAATTGCATCCCTTTTCACCCCTTAGGGCTGGGATTTCATAAAATCCCTTCTTAGTGGGTGCTTACATCATGGAAGGAATATACTTATCGAATTTCATGTCTCTATGTCCAAGAGATGTTCTATCGAATAAAAAATACCAATTTACCACTTTAGGGGTGATATTAAACAAAAAAAAAAAAAAGTCGGAACGCTTCCTAAAGATTTTGAAAAACACATATATGCCAAAAAGGAATTCAATGAAGATTGGAACTAAGTAACTGGAAATACGAAGGGTTCAATTTAGAGGTTAATTAAGACAAAATTCTGAATTCCTATGTTATTTAAACATATGTATAGATAACCATTGTAAGTAAAAACCAAGTTGATATCTGATTGATCCTAAGAGATATTGAGGAATCACTGAAATCACATTTGACCCCCTTTTCAGCCCCTTAGAGTGCAACTTCGAAAAATCTCTTCTTAGTAGGTGCTTACGTCATGGAAAGAATATACTTTGCGAATTTCATGTATCTATGTCCAAAAAACGTTCTATCGAATAAAAAATACCCATTTACCCCTTTAAGGGTGAAATTTAAAAAAAAACTGTCAAAATTATTTCGAGGTATTTTAAAAAGACATCTATGTGCCAAAAAGGAATGTTATCACTCAACAAACACAGGAAATACGACGGGATGTATAATTCACCCCGAATGTAGATTCACCCCTTTAGGCGTTGATTAGGATAAAATACTAAAATAAGTTTTTCGGCATTTGTATGAGTAATCTTTGTAAGAAAAAACCAATTCGATATTTTATTGGTCCTAAGAGATATTAAGAAATCCTTGAATTCACATTTCACTCCTTTTCACCCTTAAGGGATGCAATTTTAAAACACTGTCAATATTATTTGGAGATATTTTAAAAAGACACTTATGTGCCAAAAAGAAATTTTCTAACTCAACAAACTCAGGAAATACGACAACATGTTTAATTCACCCCGATTGTATATTCACCCATTTACGGGTTGATTAGGACAAAAATCTGAAATAAGTTTTACGGCATTTGTATGAGTAATATTTGTAAGCAAAAATTGGTCCTAAGAGATATTAAGGAATCCTTGAATTAACATTTCACCCCTTTTCACCCTTTAGGGATGTAATTTTAAAAAACTGTCAATACCATTTCGAGATATTTTAAAAAGACACCTACGTGCAAAAAATTAATTTTATAGCTCAACAAACACATGAAATACGACGGGATCTATAATTCACCCCGTTTGTAGATTCACGCCTTTAGGGGTTGATTACGACAAAATTCTGAAATAAGTTTTTCGGCATTTGTATTAGTAATTATTGTAAGAAAAAACCAAGTCGATATCTTATTGGTCCTAAGAAATATCAAGGAATCCTTGAAATCACATGTCACCCCTTTTCACCCTTTGGGGCTGAAATTTTAAAAAACTGTCAAAACCATTTCGAAATATTTAAAAAATACACCTATGTGCCAAAAAGTAATGTTACATCTCAACAATCATAGGAAATACGACGGGATGTATAATTCACCCCAATTGTAGATTCACCCCTTTAGGGGTTGATAAGGACAAAATCCTGAAATTAGTTTTTTGGTATTTGTATGGGTAATTTTTGTAAGCAAAAAGCAAATCGATATCTTATTGGTCCTAAGAGATATTAAAGAATCTTTGAAATGACATATCACCCCTTTTCACTTTTTAGGGGTGAAATTTTAAAAAACTGTCAAAACCATTCCGATATATTATAAAAAGAAACCTATGTGCCAAAAAGAAACCTTATAACTCAACAAACACAGGAAATACGACGGCATGTAAAATTCACCCCGATTGTAGATTCAACCCTTTAGGGGTTGATTAGGACAAAATCCTGAAATAAGTTTTTCGGCATTTGTATGGGTAATCTTTATAAGCAAAAACCAAGTCGATATCTTATTGGTCCTAAGAAATATTAAGGAATCCTTGAAATCACATGTCACCCCTTTTCACCCTTTGGGGCTGAAATTTAAAAAAACTGTCAAAACCATTTCGAAATATTTTAAAAATACACCTATGTGCCAAAAAGTAATGTTACATCTCAACAATCATAGGAAATATGACGGGATGTATAATTCACCCCAATTGTAGATTCACCCCTTTAGGGGTTGATTAGGACAAAATCCTGAAATCAGTTTTTTGGTATTTGTATGGGTAATCTTTGTAAGCAAAAACTAAGTCGATTTCTTATTGGTCCTAAGAAATATTAAGGAATCCTTGAAATCACATGTCACCCCTTTTCACCCTTTGGGGCTGAAATTTAAAAAAACTGTCAAAACCATTTCGAAATATTTTAAAAATACACCTATGTGCCAAAAAGTAATGTTACATCTCAACAATCATAGGAAATATGACGGGATGTATAATTCACCCCAATTGTTGATTCACCCCTTTAGGGGTTGATAAGGACAAAATCCTGAAATTAGTTTTTTGGTATTTGTATGGGTAATTTTTGTAAGCAAAAAGCAAATCGATATCTTATTGGTCCTAAGAGATATTAAAGAATCCTTGAAATGACATATCACCCCTTTTCACTCTTTAGGGGTGAAATTTTAAAAAACTGTCAAAACCATTCCGAGATATTATAAAAAGAAACCTATGTGCCAAAAAGAAACCTTATAACTCAACAAACACAGGAAATACGACGTCATATAAAATTCACCCCGATTGTAGATTCAACCCTTTAGGGGTTGATTAGGACCAAATTCTGAAATAAGTTTTTCGGTATTTGTATGGGTAATCTTCGTAAGCAAAAAGCAAGTCGATATCTTATTGGCCCTAAGAGATATTAAGGAATCCTTGAAATCACAATTCATCCCTTTTCACCCTTTAGGGGGTAATTTTAAAAAAATGTCAAAACTATTTCGAGATATTTTAAAAAGATACCTATGTGCCAAAAAGTAATGTTGCAACTAAACGAACACAGGAAATATGGCGGGATGTATAATTCACCCCGATTGTAGATCCACCCCTTAAGGGGTTGATTAGGACAAAATCCAAAAATTGGTTTTTCGGCATTTGCAAGGGTAGTTTTTGTAAGTAAAAACCAAGTCGATATCTTATTGGTGTTAAAAAATATTAAACAATCCTTGAAATCACATTTCACCCCTTTTCACCCTTTAGGGGTTAAATTAAAAAAAGTTGTCAAAACCATTTCAAGATATTTTAAAAAGACGCCTATGTGCCAAAAAGAAACCTTATATCTCAATAAACACAGGGAATACAACGGGATGTATAATTCACCCCGATTGTAGATCCATCCTTTAGGGGTTGATTAGGACAAAATCCTGAAATATATTTTTCGGTATTTGTATGGGTAATCTTTGTCAGCAAAAAGCAAGGCAATATCTTATTGGCCCTAAGAGATTTAAGGAATCCTTGAAATCACAATTCACCCCTTTTCACCCTTTAGGGGTAAAATTTTAAAAAACTATCAAAATCTTTTCGAGATATTTTAAAAAGACACCTATGTGCTAAAAAGTAATGTTGCAACTAAACGAACACAGGAAATACGACGAAATGTATAACTCACCCCGATTGTAGATCCACCCCTTTAGGGGTTGATTAGTACAAATTCCTGAAATACGTTTTTCGGTAATTGTATGGATAATCTTTGCAAGCAAACAGTAAGTCGATATCTTATTGGTCCTAAGAGATATTAAGGAATCCTTGAAATCACAATTCACCCCTTTTCAACCCTTAGGGGTGAAATTTTAAAAAACTGTCAAACCTGTTTCGAGATATTTTAAAAATACTCCTATGTGCTAAAAAGTAATGTTGCAATTAAACGAACACAGGAAATACGACGGAATGTATAACTCACCCCGATTGTAGATCCACCCCTTTAGGGGTTGATTAGGACAAATTCCTGAAATAAGTTTTTCGGTAATTTTATGGATAAGCTTTGCAAGCAAACAGTAAGTCGATATCTTATTGATCCTAAAAGATATTAAGGCGTCCTTGAAATCACAATTCACCCCTTTTGAACCCTTAGGGATGGAATTTTAAAAAACTGTCAAACCCATTTCGAGATATTTTAAAAAGACACCTATGTGCCAAAAAGTAATGTTGCAACTAAACGAACACAGGAATTACGACGGGATGTATAATTCACCCCGATTGTAGATCCACCCCTTTAGGGGTTGATTAGGACAAAATCCTGAAATTGGTGATTCGGTATTTTAATGGGTAATCTTTGTAAGCAAAAAGCAAGTCGATATCTTATTGGTCCTAAGAGATATTAAAGAATCCTTAAAATCACAATTCACCCCTTTTCACCCTTTAGGGGTGAAATTTCAAAAAACTGTCAATACCATTTCGAGATATTTTAGAAAGACACCTATGTGCCAAAAAGTAATCTTTTAACTAAACGAACACACGAAAAACAACGGTATGTATAATCCACCCCGATTGTAGGTTCACCCCTTTAGGGGTTGATTAGGGCAATATCCCGAAATTGGTTTTTCGGCATTTGTATGGGTAATACTTGTAAGCAAAAACTAAGTCGATATCCCATCGGCCCTAAGAGATATTAAGTAATTCGTGAAATCACATTTCACCCCTTTTCATCCCTTAGGAGTGGAATTTCGAAAAATCCCTTCTTATTGGGTGCTTACATCATGAAGGGAATGTACTCTCCGAATTTCAAGTTTCTAGGCCCAGGGGTTTGGGCTGGGCGGTGATGAGTGAGTCAGTCAGTCAGGACACTGCCTTTTATATATATAGATTTAAAAAAAAACAAAATGAGTGAAGAAATTAAAAAAAAAAAAAAACGGAATGCAAAGACAAATTCTCGACAATAGAACCAGTGGCGCAGGCGGGTAGGATTTGGGGGTTAGAACCTCCGACGAAACTGGACTTTTTATTACTTCGATGCATTTTCCTTGTTTTGTCATTACTTCCATACGTCTCATTTTATAACCCTTCCCTCTCATGAACTATTTTTGCGTCACTGAATAGAACTTTTGTTAATTTTTTTAAAAACAAAAACTACTTATTTTTTTTAATAATTTAAAAAAAGACTCATACTAAAAATGAGGAATTGGAAAAGACTTTTTGATCTTTAATATATTTCATCTCCTGCAATATAAACATTTACCTACACTCATACATACATATTTTATATATATTTTATTGATATAATTTCTTTACTAATCTTCTTCATTTTCTATTAAATCTAAAAATTACACTTAAAATCAAATGTCTGCCATTTTTATCTTCATAAGAACTAAGTTATTACTTATAAACACCAGCATTTGGTAGTTACTATGATAGGAACTTTTATAGTAACATGTTACTAAATATTGTAGTAACTTTTGTCTTACGGAATATGAAATACTCCATAGTTACTACGATAGTAACTGACCTTGCTCATAGTGACAAATTTAGTTACTATGATCATAGTAACTGAGTTACAGAATTGGTCTGATTATCAACACTCTAACACATAAAATAAGGAGATGGAATGATGAAACATTCGAGCATTTATTGTAATGCTATACATACATTTTGTTTTAAAACCAATAATTTCCTGATTTCTCAGATAATTTTCATTGTATTTAAGTGTGTTTTATATCATTAGAAAGAGAAAAAAAATCTCGATTTAATGCATTTAAAGACAACTTTGAGTACCCAATGAAAATTGAAAGACAATATGAATTTCTCGAAAATGATACGAGCTATAATATTTTTGATGACAGCTGTGAAATATTCATAAAAAACTGCATCCAGAACGTGCAAATTAGAAACTTGTATGAATTGAAGCCAAAAAGTAAATCGACCAAAATCAGTTTTTTGCTAGTATCTAGTGACCTGTGCACTTTTCCGGAAAACCAAATACATCATTAAAGGGGCCAACTAATGCGGCAACTTTCCCCAATTGAACCGACTTCGTATCTACTACGGTTCACGAGATCCCAATGGTTACGCTCGAAAAACGGACACCCTGTATACATAAGTTTAACTCAATGAATAACAAATAATTAATTAAAAGTGTATCCATCTACTTACTGTCCGGTAATAAAACTAAATATGAGGGATATTTGATAAGTCAGTGATTTTGATAAGAGATGGCATTTGTCATTCTTTTTAGGTATACACACTAAGTTCCAAATAGATCTGTGAAATGGTACATTTTTTACAGCATTGAGAAGCGGGGTTTAGTTTATTTGCTACAATTGAAAAAAGTGAATTCCATCTGCTGATCACTACTTTTTGCGTGAAAAAAAAAACAATAAAGAAACTGAAGTAAAACTAAAAAAGTATTATGGCTTCGTCTCATGGAATAGTTCACAAGTGGTTCACTGTATTTCGTTGTGGTCGTACGAGCACGAATGATGCTAAGCAACCGGGCCGACCGAATAGGGTGACATCTGAAGTGACGATCAATAAAATTCATGATATCGTGTTGGCCGACCCCCGAGTGAATACGAGAGATAGTCAAGATGGTAAATATCTCAGACGAACGTGTGTTTTATATCCTGCACAAGCATTTCGGCATGAAAAACCTATCGGCAAAATGGGTGCCACGTCTGCTCACAGTGGTTCAAAAACGGAATAGCGTAACCATTTCGAAGCAATGTTTGGACATGTACAAGCGCAATCCAATTAACTACTTATTAACGGCATTTCCGGCATTTCGTTTTTGCGGCATTTCCGTTTATGAAACATCACTACACAGCAGAAATGAAAGAACAGTAAAACAGTGGATTTCTCCTGGCGAACGTACTCCGAAGAAGGCAAAAAGGTTTCTCCTCCGAGCGGTTCGAAAGATTTCGTATCTTTTGTATAGCTAATATTGCCAGTTTATTTTGCGTTTATCTTTTATTTGAAAATCTTTTAACTACACAAAATTGTTGCTCAAAATATTTGTTAAAATAATTCAACTTCTTTTGTTTTTTCCTTGCATTTTTACACTTATTTTTTTATTGGATGTAGATTTTTTTTAAACAATTTTTATCAAATAAGTATTTCTAATTAATTTCGTTTAGTTATTCTTATATTTATTTCTAATTAATTCTCTTATACATTACCTACCAATGGATATATCATCACATTTCAACCAATGACAAGAGTTTTATACTGAATAAACGCAAGCTAGCTTTTGCTAAAATTTAACAGCGATTAAACTATGTCTTGCTTTTAAATGCGTATAAGTAATTAAAATGACTCCTAATTGTACTAAAAACTAAATCAAATATATTACAAATTCAAAAGTTATCATTTTTGTTAATAATTATTTTGAACCAACGGTGTATTTATACGTTTTTATAAAAATATTTTTAATATCAAGCTGACAGAAACTGTCAAACTGCGTCCATTTCGATGACAACGAAGCAAGTTGTTTATAGAACAAATAACTGTTTTCATTTGGTTGTAATTTTTTAACATAATAATAAATATTGTTACTTGTATAAAAATATTTATAAATAAAAACATATAAAATCAAGTAGGTAAGATATTAGTTCACATTGTTGCTGAATGCGGTGCGCGACGTAAAAAGGGTTGCCGATCCCTGTCTTAGACCACATGTAAAAATTTGCACTCATAACCTTTAAATTATAATATGTAAACAAATATCAACAAAATATGTGTTGCCGTAATGAACGACATATATTAATTTTCCATAGCCTGCTTTGAGTTTAATGGACAAGCGTTACATATAGTGTCGTCCTTCATAATTCTCAAAAATCAACGTATATCGACCAGACGTAAATCAAAGTCTCTATACATTCTGTACAGAATATATACTCATCAAAATGATGTAGGGATATTCATTGAAAATCCCAATGAAATCAAGAAAATAATTTTCATTTGTTACCCCATAATAGCCTTACCAATAGAATTAAAACAAGGCCGCCGTGCATGCCTCAACCGCCTATGTACAAACAATCACAAGACCGCCCTTACTAGAATCGAACCCAACTCGAGCAGGTGTGCGGACTTTCATCAACAACTGCGACAATTGGGCAAACAACTCGACTCTAGCAAAAGACGGTCCCGCAAACGCGCGGTCTACACACACTCGGCGGTACTACCTACAAACCATAACAAAATCTTCTCTATATATCGTCGGCTTACCTGTAAATACTTCTAAATCCGAGAAGCATAACTTTTCAGGGGAGGCAAAAAACTTGCTACAATCTTTATTTTAGAATTCTATTTTATGAAATTTTCATGAAATATCAGTGAAACAATTTCAGTTACAATGGGCAAAACATTTTATGATTATTTTTATTTTACGGAAACAATGAAACAAAAAAATCAAAACAGTCGAAAATCGGACTTAGAAGGTTTTACAAGTAAGTATGTCGCTACTTTGTATGCGGAAACTCGCGATTTTTTGAACGCACGAGAACTGACAACAAAACAAACACACGAAGTTAAATGAGCATGGTCACAGTACATGCATACTTGCGTGCTGTAACTTGCGTCGACGCACAAACATGTTTGTTTTTTGATGCGTCCAGCAGGCCAAAAATGTGAGTTTTGATCCAAAGACTTTTTTTTTACAAAATTAGAAGAAGAATAGAATTGTTAATATGCTGCTGCATAACAACGTGGATTTTTTATTTCGTTATTTATCTGTTTATTTATTTATTTTGTTTTCTTCATTTCTTTTAAGTTCTACAGAAACAAATAGGTTTATTTCTGTCCGAAAAAATTAACAAAAAATTAATTTCTGTCTGTCTGTTTTTTCTGAGATTCACGTAAAAATTATTATTCATCCAGATGAAAAAGTACTTCGGACAATAATTTTAGTTTTTTTTTTATTCTAAAAAATTTGTGTCATACACGTTTTTGTTGTTAACAATAATGGAGTTGTTTCAAGATAACCCCGGTGTAACTCCCCAAATATTCATCTAAAAATGCATATAACAAAAATAATTTGTTTTATTACTATAAATAATGTTGTTGTATATATTTTTGCTGTTCAGTAACAGATATGTAAAATAAAATAGTTTAATTTGAATGAAACTGTCGCACGTATGTACTGAAACCACTCATCCGCAGATCAAGACAAGAACGTTCATTGTAAACGCTCGTTACCGCACGCAAGGATACAGTGTAACCCTAGCCTAAGCCGACGATATATAAAAGAGGAAAATTGTTTGTTTGTTTGTTTGTTTGTTCGCTACACATTCCTAGGCTGTTTAACCGATTTAGACCAAATTTTGCACAGTTACTTTTTAAAATCCTGCGGAACTAATGGTGCAAAAAATCGGTTTTTCAATGATGAACATGTTTTTAGGGCCTACGGTCGGAAAAAATCTTGCTTGCGGAATATTCAAATCGTTACGACGGCTAAACTGTAAGAGATATATAGAACATATATATGATAGACTTTTAAAGTTTAATATTACTACAAAAAAGTCCGCGAAACCATATATCGCAAGTCAATAGATAACCCATAATTATCATTAATTAGTTTTCATTTTCGGTGAAAATTATAGCGCTCAGTTTGCTGTGGAATATCGTCGTTACCTTTTAAGATTTACGAAGAAACATTACTTTAATAGCAAGAGTATTTACTAACGAAAAAAAAAAACAAAAAAAAAAAAACCCTTTGACCCATGTACCTATCGTTAATAGATCAGAAGTAATCACAGAAAGGACATCATAGTAAATAAATGTATTGGTAGACGCTACGCTGGTAGGCGGTAGAGCGGTGTGCTGGCGGGTTAACAATACTGCTGATTCAAAAATTCAAGTTGTGCTTAGTTGAACTAAATTTTAAATTGTGTTTTGATTATTTGTTATTTGTATATTATTGTATTGATTATATTAAATACTAACATCGAAACTTGAATATTGTGTTTTATTACACTAGATCTTTTTCTTATTATTTCTCATATTTGTTTTTGACATGTGCAATAGAATTTCTGCCTAAGTAACAATGACACCGTTAGAAGTAGAAATATTGCTGCTGCCAATGAGTGCTGTTTACACGTTACACGTACCAATTGATGAGAGATCGTACATTGTTAAAACCCTACATAAAACTATTTTGATAAATTAAACGTTCTTAAATTAAATAACTAAAATCGAAGATAACTTAATAATCGTATGTTGGTACTTAACCCATCACTGAAATAATTTGAATTTTTTGATTGTGCAGCAATTATTTATTTTTGCGACTTATAATATTTTTGATAAATTATTATTTTTCACTCGAGCATTGCCGGGTATGTCTGCTAGTAATTAAATAAAAAACAAACCTTTCTATCCCAACCTCATCAAATACTTAATCAAATATCCCTGGACCATTTTGATGAGTGTATTTTTCAATATATGTTTATTCCGTAACAATATACACAATATTTATGATTTGGTTTAATTAACAATATTGTTTTAGGTTTTTATCAGTTGTATTGTTTGTTCATTAATAATTAATACGCTAATTTAAATATTTTGATACTACAACGTATACTATTTTTTTTTATATGTCGTTATTTGTTGTACCAATTTTTCTTTTTTGATTTTAGTGGAATTTTAAATAACTGTTAGAATAAAAAGATAAATTTTACTCTTTTATAAAAAATTATTTAAACCAGAACTGAAAATAAATGCATTTTTCAAATTTCCACAAATTTGACTGAATTATTTATATATTTTAGAACATGGTTATGATTAATATTTTGTTCTTTATTTTTACACATGCAAATTTAAAAAATATTTTTGGATATAAATAAAAAAAATAAACCACATGTTTTATAAATAATCTATTTTATATGTTATATGATCTATGTTTTACGTTTGGTGTCAGCGGTAGTAGACTGCATTACCTCTGTTCTCTGCAAAAAGAGAGAAGCTGAAATCACTTGTTAAATATTTACATTCATATAGGTATATTAAATAAGAATTAGATACAGATAACTCCGAAGACATTTAATACATATTGCAAAAGATCTATACCACTGTTTCTCAACCGCCGGTCCGGTACAATATATAAACGGTCCGTGAAAACTTAAAAAAAAAAAAAATAGGGCTAGTTGAACTTCTATATAAAATAATAATAATAATAAAAGGTTCCCAACGCCTAGATAGGGGGTATAAGGGGCAGAGAAGTTAAGTTCTACGTTTCTGGACCGACGGCCAAAGGCGCACACCTAGAGGGGGGGTCATGGACTTGTGCACCAATACAAGTAACGAGCCCCCTTTTAAGAGCTCCAAAAAGACGTGGTTTTAAGTGTTTTTGGTAAAATATAAGTGACTAGCTCCCCCCCCCCAAAAGAGCTCAAAAAATACGGAGTTGTTAAGTGTTTTTGGCAAAATAAAAGTTTTTAGGTCATCACTTGTATTTTAGAAGGGCCCGCAATAAGTACTTAATGCATTTTTTCATTTTTAAATGACTTCTCAATTTGTCTACATTAAAATTTTTGTGTCGGAATTTTTTAATTGGTATCAAACGAGGCAATAAATTACTGCAAGCTGAGATGATTCAAAACTTTGTATAATTGGTAAAATGGGGAGGTAGGGGATTGGCTGAATATTGGCCCTACCACTCAATAATGTCACGAGCCGCCACTGATGTATTCACGTATTTTGTTAATGAAATAAATACTAAAAAACACAAGTAAACAACCTTCCTAATATTACATATTTCATATGAACTATTTTTTATTTGTATCTGTACACTTTAGAGAAAAATATTCCCTCTATCATGTTCCACTCTGAACAAGACATGAGAGAAATATATAAGTTCTTATTGAAGTAACGGAAGTGCGAATATATTCTTTGTCCGTTGAATTCCTAATTATTTGTCTTAATTAATCAACGACGTAAACGTAAAACTAAGTGTATTGATGAGACATATATGGAGGCCCTCTATATAACTATCTATCATCATCATCATTGGCGCGACAGCCCTAAGTGAGCCAAGGCCTCCTGTTTCCAGGTTTCATGACCATGTTTTCAATCTATGTACATTCAGGAGTAATATAGTCAGTATTACGTCCATTTTTTAGCGTACACAGAATGGCACCTACAGTTTATAGCCGGTTGCGAACGGCTAAGCCGAACCTGTAATTTGTATAAATATTTTTACACAAATTATTTGACATGAGCAGGAATTGAACTCACGTCCGTGGCCTTGATTAGCGGTCAAATAGCAGGTACAAACGTTTTAACGTTTGCAGCTACAGGCTTGCTTATAACTATCTATAGTAAAAACAAAATCGGGATATTTTTGTGTCATGCTAATGCAATTCGATGCGACGACATACCTCATCTAAATATTAAATTTCAGAAAAATCGTTGTAGTTAAACTTTAGCACAAACAAATGAACAGAGACACTCATTTTCAAGGTACATATGTGAAAGTAAAACATATATTTTTACGAAACGAATTGGCAAATCAAAGATCCGGAACTGACAAAAGATTGCCATTTGTTTTAACAACTTAGGATTGGAAATAACGATGGATACGAACGCACTCTACGACCAAATGTCACTGGATATATCTATTTTGACCTTTTGACCCTTCTGAAAATATACCTATAAATTTTATAATGCATGCAAGAAAAGGGGGATTTATAATTTATAGGTATTGGACCCATTGAAAAATTTAATATCAATATTTTAAGTAGCATGTCGTGATATTTGTTTGACGGATTTTTATTTCAGAAACTAGAATAAAAAAATAAATTGGCATATAATTCATAATTCACCAAATATATTTATAACGTAATCGCCTCTCAAATAAAATTGCACTGTCAGTAAGTTTACTTTCAACCTCACTCAAAAGTCCTTCATTGTGTTATGTGTCAGGTCTTTACAGGTATCTTTTATAGCAGCGGCGAACAACCTTTTTCACTAGCCGGCCAAATAAAACATGTCTGATGTAGCTGCTACAGACAACTCAAGAGTAAGGATGCGAAAGTGTTTAAATCAAAATGGAAGGCACTTTGAACACTTGTAAATAAAAATACTTTACTTTCAAGTCGTTATAGAGAATTTGTTGTAAACCGTAAAAGATATTAAAAAAATGTTTAAGTAAAAGTTTTTTCTTTTCAAAAGCTCTATCTAAACGTAACCAACACGACATATATACGTTCCCATTTAAAAAATCAAAATTGTCCTTGGTATTCTGTACTTCCGGTTTGTTCCGGGAAATGTCTTCTTGGTACATCACTCCGTGAAATTAAAAAAAAAAAACATCTCTAATATTATTAATTTCTTAGCTTCGTGCGGATTTTGAAATCAAGTGATTTTTAAAGATTGAATGGGACTTTGGGAGTAATTGTTTTAACATAATAAATAATCGGGCTTTATAAGATAGGATAAAGGATAAAAAAGTCAATTTTAGTAGAGCTTGATTTTTAAATAATAAATGAAATATTGACAACTGTATAACACAGTGGCTACCAAACTTTTTCGATTCTCGGCGCCCTTAATGTATCAGAATTTTTCCGTGGCACCCCAAGTCAAAAAATTGGTGTAACTAACGCAGTTCAAGGAATATTGGAACGTTTTCGCGGCGCCCCTGTAGCCCAGCCACAGTTTGGGAAGCGCTGGTATAACATAAAAATATGACATAACAATTCAAATAAAATTTTGACATTTGAAACATAAACTGACATATACAGTTTGTCCCAGCCAAGTGGCTCACCATTGCTATGTTTGTTAATAATATACCATAGATAGAGATTCGATTAAATGGACAGAGTTCGATTATTTTTTGTAGGAAATATTATGACGAACTTAAAAATATTTATGGATGTTTCGTTGACGAGATATTTTGAAAATATATATATTTTTTAAATGGAATACTCTGTATATTGTTAGGCCATTGGAACAACGATTTTTTTGTCTTTATAAAAAACTAAACATGTTTATAATGATTTTTTTTTTTTTTAATAACGGAGATATCAACGTTACAAACTTATAGAAATTAAAAACTAACATATAATAAAAACAAAAGTAAAAATTGTTAGCTAAATCGCCAAATAAATCTTGATAACTATTTTCCAAAAAATTTAAATACTTTACAGTAGTCAAACTTCCTTCATGGAGATACAGCCCTATATTGTAGCACAGTGCGGAAAACATGTGTATTTTCACGTGTCCACAAATGTTCATTATTTCTGTTAAAAACACCGGTATTTGTAAAATTAGCCGTCCACCAGCATTGTCCGTCCACAATATTTTATAAGCTAACTTGCTATCGATTGTAGAAGCTTGCATGGACCAGTTACATAATTGCATTCTTTAAAATTCGTCTACAAAACTATTACAAAGGTAACAATTACCTGAAACTTTAACAGACTGACAGATTTAATTCAATAGGGGATAGGCACGATTTTTTTAAATTCTTTTATTATATTCCTCTTGTTGCATATAAACATAAAAAACAGTTTTACATTTTTTTTGTTTAATCTGAATGCTTAAAAAAATCATAAATGTATGTAGCGCGCGAAAACGACGTGTGACGTCACAGCCCAACTAAGTGTACTGCGTACAGCCTACCCAGTGTACAGCCTACACTGAACGTGAACTTATTTGCTTGTATAACTTTTATAGGTTATGTAAAGTTAGAGTGATTTTAATTAAAATAAAGTTTAATTCTATAAAAACAATTTATACATGTTTACCGAATTAAATTTTATATTAAAATATATAAAATATGGAAGATGCAAGCCCCAGTACTTCGAAACATAGTCGAAAATATTGTTTAGTACCGATGTGCACAAATAGTTCCATTAAAAATCCAAAAAAACAATTTATATCATTACCTGATGGCGAAAAACAACAGAAAATGCGAAATTTGTGGCTGAAAGTTATGAGGCGAAATAAAACCGATATTTCAGAAAAAAGTAAACTTTATCTTTGTGAAGACCATTTTAATGTGAGTACATATATTTGATAAATTATTTGAATAATAAATGCCTGAAAAATTGTTTAAAAACAAATACAAAATTCTCGAACAATACAATATACACACGTAAAGATTATGTTTAGTCTGTATCTGTGACGTCAAACCCCAGCAGTCTCAGTCGTATTTATTCGGCATCCTTCGCGCCGTGGTCGGCTTATTTCAAATTTACAATATTTTAATTAAAAAATTTGGCTATAATAGTAATTAAAATGTGATTTTTGTTTTGTTAGGTGATTATCAAAAGAATGTAGTTTTAAGGATATATAAATTTTATGCGTATCCCCTATTATTTCGCTCAGTATCATCTAGAGACAAAACGATTAATAAGTAATATCATAAGTTAATTAACGGAGATATCAACTATTGATATCTCCGTTATTAAAAAAATTTCATTATAAACATGGTTAGTTTTTTATAAAGACAAAAAGTAGTTGTTCCTAAGGCCTAGTAATATACAGCGTATTCTATTTAAAAAAATATTTATTTTCAAAATATCTGGTCAACGAAACATTCAAATGTTTTTTAAGCCTGTCATATTTCCTATGCAAAATACTGGAACTTTCTCCATTTAACCCAGGCCCGTGCAACAAAGGGCCCGCGGGCCGCATGCGGCCCTCGAGGTTTTTTTTGCGGCCCACGGAGCGAAATTGAATATTAGAAAAAAAAAAAGGCAAAGCAAATTGAGATATGAATTGTGCCGTATATTATCATTGTTTGCGAGTACATATACATGTGAACAATTCTTTTCTTTGATGAAATTGACAAAGACGAAAAACAGAAATAGCTTGACTGATGATCATCTTAAAAATTCGCTTATATTAGCGTCAAACAATATCCGCCCGAATATTTATCAAATTTTGGACAAACACCAATGTCAGAAATCACATTAAAAAAGTTTTTGATTTATTATTAGATACTATTTTGTATAAGTTTCCTTATAAAATTCCTTTCACAACAATTTCAAGTATAAAATGATATATTTTGTGCAATATTTACGCAATAATTTGTGTGTTTTTCTAAATGATAAATATTTTATTTATTTTTCTGCATAAGCGGTTAATATTGATAATCTTGTGCCACGTATCTTATCAAAGGGGTGTTTTTGTTAACTTTTTATATAATAAAGCTACAAATATCAAAATTATTTGTGTTTAATTATTCAAAATATCTTTGGACCCACCAGACCCAGGGAACACCATAATCCTTGATAGAAAGTAGTGTGGCCCGCGAAGATTTCTCAAAACTTCCAAGTGACCCTCCCGTTTAAAAGGTTGCACGGGCCTGATTTAACCGAAACTCTATCTATAGTATTAAGAAAGATAGCAATGGTGAGCCACTTGGCTGGGACACCCTGAAAAATTAGCCAACATTAAAAAAATAACTTAATGTTTGAGATGCAGGCATGTAACAATCAAATAATAAATATTATCTAATTCCGCACAAAGCTAAGAAATTAATAATAGAGTAATATATTTTGTAAAATAATTTACGGCTTGTAGAACTTGTACATAAAATTATAAATTTTTACGAACTGCATTAACTAAAACGAAAAATTATTTTTAATGTAAATTTGCAGAGTTTTACGATATATTTTTCTTATACAATAATATTTTCGCCGGTCACCTTACAAAAATAGATACTTTACCGATACGCGTAAAGACAATTGTCCTTTTGCCGGTCCGTGGTAAGATTTAGGTTGAGAAACACTTCTGTATATAAAAGTTACCGCTTATAGTTTTAACCATATTAATTTACAAATACACATTTATTTTATAAAAAACAAAATAAAGTACAAAGAAATTGTTTAATCCACAGTTATCCTTACAATTTAGAATGCCTGATGAGAAGATAAAATGTATTAAACGGAAGTATTTAAATATTTTGGAACAAACTGGAAGTACTGAATATGAAAGACAACTTTGATTACTTAAATAGGAACGTACACCGTGTTGGATATTTTAGGGTAGAGCTTTTGAAAAGAAACAACTTTTACCGACACATTTTTTAATATCTTTTATGGTTTACGAAAAATTGAATTCTGTATAACGACTTGAAAGTATTTTTATTTACAAATGTTCAAAGTGCCTTCCATTTTGGTTTAAACACTTTCACATGTTTACTCTTGAGCTATCTGTAGCTCAAATCATAATAAAAATAAAAATGATTAAAATTATTTCACTGCAAATAGGTACGAATTTAAACTCTACTTTCAAGACATTATAGAGAATACAATTTTTCGTAAACCGTAAAAGATATTAAAAAATATTTGTGTCAAAGTTGTTTCTTTTAAAAAGATCTATTTAAACATACCTAACTCGACATACGTACCCATTAAAAAAATCAAAGTTGTCCTTGATATACTGTACTCAGTGGCGGCGCAAGCTCTTAAAATCTGGGGGGGGGCAGGAAATTTTTGAGTAAAATTTTGGGGGAGGCAGGAAATATTTGAAATCATTGATGAGCTATAAAAAAAGGTCCTCACTTCTAAAATACATTTTTCTCCAAGCAATGGGGGGGGGCAACAGGGGGTCAGAGCAATATTTGGGGGGGGGGCACTGCCTGTACTTAAGGTTGTTCCGGAATATTTAAATAATATGGGTAAACGTCTTCATAAATTGTTTCCCAACTTGCTCACATGTCACGTTTTCGAGAAAAATCGTGTTCCGTCTATCTTGATACACTCTATATATATATAATACATATTTCTTCCAGGGGGGGGGGGTTCCTTTCCTGCCTGGCACTACAAAAGCACTTATAGAACTTTGGCCTCCTTAAGGATTCATCTCCAGACTGTAAGATTTGAAGCTAGTCTAAGCCAGCTATTAGTTTTCAGTTTCTGGTCTTTATATACATTATCCATCACTTTGTTCTTGGTGTTCCCATCGGCATTGCGGTATTTGGCTTGCTGTCGAACACTTTTCGGGCATATCACTTGTTAGGCAACCTAACCATAGCTAGCGTATTCTGCCGCTTTTGAAAAGTTCGATAACAAAAACCTTACGAGATACGGGTACTCCAGCTAGTCTATATTAATACAATTGGAGGTTCAGGGGCGTGCCAAATAAATTTGCCGCCTGGGTGCGAGAAAAGTTTACCGCCCTTGAAAATTAATGTTAAGATAATTTCGATTCATATGTATTAGGTCGTCAAGGATGAAATTTGTAGAAAAAAATTTAAAAAAGTTGGTTGATAACTTACAAATATCAGGAATTATTTTATTCATCAAAGTATGCACCCATGTTGTCTATACACTTTTACCATTTAAGCGGCAGGTTGTTCAGGCCGGTGGTATAAAACCTTGGAGGACGAGAGTCAATAAATTCCTGAAAGGCCAGATTTACAGCATTGTCGGAATTAAACTATTTTCCTATTCAAAAGTTGTCCAAATTGCGGAAGAAGTGGTAGTCAGTGGGGGCTAGGTCTGGTGAGTATGGAGGATGATGAAGAAGTTCCAACTCCAATTCCTGTAGTTTTGCGACAGTCATTTGTGCAGTGTGTGATCTAGCGTTAACATGCAATAAGATAGGAGTCGATCTGTTGACCAATATAGGCTGTTTTTCTTTAAGTTTTTGCATCATTTCGTCCAGTTAGTTACAATATATTTCTGCTGTGATCGATGAGCCAGGTTTTTCTTTTTTGTCTGGTTTTTAAGTTACCTGTGCGAAATTCGGCGAACCAGTTTGATATTGTCTGCTGCGTAGTAACACTAGAGCCAAATACTCTATTAATGTTTCGCGCTGTCTGCGATGCCGTAGTTCCACGTAAGAATTCATACTTCATAATAGTGCGAATTTCCGACCGTTCCATTTTCAACAAAATTAATTTTTAAAAAAAGTTTTTGATATTTTTTAGAGCATACAATGATTTCTTTAAACAAGCGAGATGTGTAACTTCCAAAAAAAAAAAAAAACAGAACAGTAAAATATTAAAACAATGTTAAATAATAAGCTGTTAAAGTTGGCAATATTATTAACTACAAATTGCATCCTTGACGACTTGATACATACATACATATAAATATAGGATATTTACGGTAATGAAACGTTGAACAATTCGGCACTTGAATTAGAAATGAACATCAGATTTTAGAGGTGCAGGTCATTCATTTCAAGAACTGGAATGTTTTTTCATTATTCTACGCGCCCCTAATACACGGCGCCCGGCTGCGGTGCACCCTCTGCACCCCCGGTTGGCGCGCCCCTGAGTGGGTCCTATATTAGGACCTTCTCCTCTACTACATTGTGCTTTATATAATGTTATGAAGTAAAATGATCTTAAATTTATTAGTAAAAATAAAATTATTGATAGTCATGGGAATATGTTCCGCCACCCGTAACTATCTTATAAGTAACAAGTTAGTGATACGAGTTTAAAGTATAATCTTAAGCTGAGTTATTCTATCCTGTCGGTAGAGGCTAGTGCGATATGGTATTACTTTATTGTCCATTTATTATTTGCCGTTATACCCGATTGCGATATGACAACACGAATGTTCAGCAATGAATGTTTAAGATAGGGAGTAATGTTACCTAACCTAAACGACGGTTATTCATGCTTAACTATAACATATAACAGCATAGGAATGACCGATGGTCAGTAAATATGTAAATAGGCAGGGAGGTAAGGGTATCTGTACGTATCTGACCCATTCAAATACAAAAGAATTAAAGAATCGTTTGCATATGAGCGGTCACTTTTGATTTTAAGAGAAACGGAAGGAAGGTAGTAAAGTAAGGTCCGTGGGAATATCCCCTGACCAGTTATAGTCGCCAGAGACTGGTGACATCTACCTGATTCATGCCTTGGTCACTGAACGGTTAATTTCTTAGTTCCATTCAGTGAATGCGGGACAACTATCAGATTTGGCCGATTTATGTTAATTTATTCAAGTCATTTTGGCGCATACGATTTATGGTTATTTACACATTTCACATTTTTCTTTTGAAATTCAACTTAGAAATTTTTATTAAATAGTTTATTACCATGTCTTTAGAAACACAATATTGAGAAAGACAACCAAAAAATTTTACTTTTTAAATTTCTATAATTAAAAAAAAAAAAAAAAATACCGTGCGAACAATAACAAAAAAATAATCAAGTAATAAATTTTTTGAGTCTTTGAACTATTAATAGTATCAGTTCATTGTCAGATTGAAATTCGTTCGAAAATCAATGGCTTCCCTTGATTAATTTTTTTGTTGATCACACGGTATATATACGTGAAATGTGAATTTTCACACATTTGCAGGATTTCGTAGGTATACGTATGGGGCAACAAATTTTATTGTAACTGCATTAAAGTTAAAACTTTTGAATATAATTTTTCTTTCGTTAATCTAAATATTAAGAATTTTCATTTAGTACCCACATGGAATTAAAACAAAATCTCTTCAAAAATACAACAAATTTGATATTTTTCAAAAAAACTTATCTGTCAAAAGTTCCGAGAGTACTATTCCAGTTCACGTCAATGTGTATTTCTCATTGTTTTAGATTTTTAGAGCAACCATTATCGGTGATAGGGTGTGAAACAACAATTTTTTGAAAGATGTATGCATTAGGACAGCGGTTCCCAAACTTTTTTGACCGCGACCCGGTACGAGGTTTTAAAATATTTCACGACCCACCTTATGAAAAAAAGCATTTATTTACAAAACAAATTTTATTTTAAAGCAGTAGCTTTATAGTAATAAAGAGTATAGTATAGTAATAAAGAATATAGTATAGTAATAAAGAGCACAAATACACACTATACTAGTGATTAACTGACGTAAAAAAAAAAAATATGTGCAAAAAAATCTTCTTTGGGTTTTTACAATTTTTTTCGCGACCCGGCAAAATTTTTCTGCGACCCACACTTTGGGAAACGATGCATTAGGACATATAGTACTTAAATATCGTGTCATAATAATATTTAAAATAAGAGCTTTCGAAAAAATTCGGTTCTAATCAAATTTCTAATAACCAACCTGTCTAGTGTATAGACCACTGGTTCTGAACCGGTGCTCCGCGAGCTTGTTGCAAGTGCTCCGCGAAATTTTTAAATCCGAATTATAGTGTTGACTCCAATCATATCTTATTACCCAGATAGAGCATTGACTCTATATATATGTAAAATTGATTATGTATAATGTATAATCAATGTTATTTTTACCTGTTATGTAATAATTATGTTTAATTTTCAATAAAAATGATGTGTTTGTTTTGATGTATTTGTTTTTTTTTTGCCTTTTTGATTTTGATGCTCCGCGAATTTACCTTATGGTCAAAAGTGCTCCGTGACTTCAAAAAGGTTAAGAACCACTGGTATAGACAAATGTTTTTTAATACATTTTTAAAATAATATTTTGTTCGTTAATGCTCATATTAAAAAATATCCCATTCAATATTTAAAAAAAATGTGTTTTGGAAGTATCAGTATTTTTCCTATACAAGGGTCAAAGATCTGTATATGCAAACCAAATTACAATTCTCCAGGTTCAGTCGTTATGTTTTACAGTACAGATAGACAGACATATGAGTGATGGTAAGGATTTTTTGGTTGTACCCAAGAAATCGTAAAAATAAACTTAATTTTGATGACAAAAATTCTTAGGTTGACATCAAAAAATTAAAGTGCAAGGTTTTGTAGTAAGTGATTACAATTTGAAGGTATATATTAAAAATCATATATGTCGATAACATTTGAAAGAATATTCCAAGTGCTTTCATCTAGAGCAGTGGTTTCCAAACTGTTTTAGGTGACGGTACCTTGATATAAAATATAAAAAATTTAAGGCACCTTTCACATATTTTTCCGTATTATACCAGTATTATTGTATGGAATTCGCGGCACCCCCTTTTCAAATATCTATGGGGAGCCGTGGCACTCAGTTTGAGAACCACTGAAATAGAGATTTGAGATGCGTTCGGATCAAGAACCGAACCGAATTAGTGTCTCAATATTTTGATTAGAGAATGTTTTTGAGATTATTTAATGAAACGATAAATGTAGTTCTCAGGCCGGAAAAGGTGGTTATTACAATATTAATTAAACTATTTCTGAAAAAGTTTTGAAAGCAAAAGTTCTCTTCGATTTCACATCCCTTTAATGATGAAAATGTTGATAATAACTGTCCGTAATTTCATTAAAATCATTATAAAGCATTAAATAGATAGGCGTTTCATGAGATACATGGTCAATTTGGTTGACGCAGAGTTGTGGTGCGATGTTAGCCGGTCTCAGATATCGTATGTTCGCTTCAGGCTACAGGTTCCGAGCTCGGAGGGTACAAGGGTATAACAGTGTAGGGATCCGAGATTCAGCAAGTACCTACTGACCACATAGGCTTAGGCATTCGCTGTGGGGTACCATTGTTGTCCGTTGCGGTCAAGTATTTGTATATTAAAGCGATCAATCACTCATGGATATCAACCGGTATAATAAAATACGATCCCAACTCCTGTGAATTTCAAATATATGATCTTACGCATAGTATAACGATGTGCCTGTATCGTGTGAGCTAAAATTGCAACCGATATTGGTTTTTCAAAATTGAATAACGCCTTCTTTAACGGAAAAATCAAAAACAAACATTTACAGAAAGGCACAATGTTTCTTGATTCAACATTAATCGATGAAGATACAAAGATACTGTTTGGTTAATTTATAGATTATGTAAATTTTTGTACTTCGCGCAAATTTTCATGTACTTGTTTGATGATTTTTCGCCATTGATTCCGATTCCTCGTTTTGGTTTCCTATTCCTTTATTTTCATTGTCTGTAGATCTTTTTGAACGACATCTAACAACCTGCCTTTTGGTAGACATCTTCTTTTACTGGCTATTATTCCCAAGGCCGTCTATGGCCATGCAGGGGCCCTTGGGCACACAGAGTTTGGGGCCCTTTTAGAAAGTCAAAAAAATGTGAATGAAAACATTAGTATGTACTTTTATTTAGCTTTAGACAAATCAAATATAAGTGAAGTGATTATTATTTTGAGAATTGGACGTTAATGATGATGGTTTCTTCCGGAATTTCTGTTGTGCAAAATCTTCTATTATGTCCTCAAGTCTAATTTCTGAAGGATATCACTTTCTATGCACATGATTGACAAATTAGTAAGTCGTTCTTGTAACGTAGTCGTTCGTAATTCAATTTTTATTCTTTATAGCCGTGATAATGAGCGCTCTCCACTACAACTGGTGACCATTAAGCAAAGGAATATCCTTGTAGCAACTTCCACATTTAGGAAAATTTCTTCTAATTTATCTGCTTTTATTAGAGTATGTAAGGCTGAGATACTCAAGTCCGGCGATTCATTTGCAAGACAGACAGACACTGAGTGACGTTATAAGGTTTTTTTTTGTGGTCATACCTACAAAACCCTAAAAACAATAAATAGAAATAGGGGGACGCTGCAGCTTCACCCCCCCCCCAACCTATACGCGCCTGTTTGAGCAGATTTGCACAGGACCGGATGATAAAATTTGAGCCTACGAGAATTAAATCCGTGACCCTGGTGATCCGAAGAGAACCGACTTTCCATGGAGTCACAGCAACTGTTGGTAAATACTTTTCAATAAATTACTTTGCGATCAAATCGCAATAAGCATGCGATCAACTGTTCGAATTAATCGCCCAATAAATTATTTCTAAGTAAACGTAATTTTAATCTTCCATTAAATTAGTTTGACCAAAGTATGTAAAATATATGTACGGATTATATATGAGTTTAAATAACAGTTAAATTGTTCAAATGAACTTTTAACCATTCTTAAGTTAAAAAGATAGCATTTTATGACCCTTTGACCTTATGACATGATACAGTTATTATTCAACTTTAACTTCATAAACAAACAGCTAAAAATAGTTAAAAAGGCGTAAATAACTACATCAGAATTAGCTTTTTAAATATAAAACGTACGGGGATAAAGATATAAACGGTCCACAACACGCTCCAAAGCAGAATATACACATTGGTTATATACTCCGCATTGTAAGTGTTTCATAAATAAACTATAATTTCACTTTAAGCTGTTTTAACCATCGCAAAAAAGGCAAAAATGTACATTAAAGGGTAAATATACATAAAGACTGGTTCATTTTTAGGGTGTCGTAGCTATAACTAAAAAAAACTTATACCGTCACACAAGTATCTATCTGTAGGGTAGAAATTGTGGCCAAGCGGGTGAAGCTAGAGTTGAAATTTGACATGTAAATACCGTTCTGATCCACATATAGCAAAAATACGGAGACTTACAACCCGGGAACTCGGGTAGGTCTAGGTTTATTCAGGATTTTTTTCAGGGGGTACATGGTAGTATGCGTAAATAATTATGTACTACATAAGTTCTGGGTTTATGAAATACATATTAGGTGTACCGGAAAGTTTTTTCGTTTTTATTATTAGTGCAGTATGCAAGTCACGACTTATTCGCTGAATTAAACAGACGTCTTTTGCGTTTTGATTAAACTCTGTAATCTTGAGTACCTAATTATTGTTTTCGTTTCATTTTAAACCTTTGCATTTTAAAATGGCGGAATAATTTTCATCAAAACATTTTATATGCTGTTTAATGTTGTACGAGTACCATAGAAAAAAAATCTGCTACAGTTGCTACATAAAACATTTGCACTGTTTATGGTGATAAACTAAGTTTAAGCACCAGTCAACAGTGGTTTAAAAAATTTTAATCAGGAAATTTATGCTTGGATGATGAACTTCGATCTGGAAGGTCCTATAAAGGAATAATTTATTGTCAACTTAATTTATTAAAGTGTTACTTCTGATCTCTACTGTGAACAATTGGATCGACTGAATCAGAACTTGACCATAAATCGGCCAGAAATTGTGAATAGGAAGAGAAGTTATTCTTCAAAGCGACAATGCCTGACCTCATTCATCAAAAAAAGACACGTGAAAAAAATTCCGAGTTGACTGGGAGGTTCTAACACACCCACCCTACTCACCAGACATTTCACCCTCCGACTATCACTTATTTCTTTCACTGGAACACTTTTTAAGAAACAAGATACTTAGAGATATGAACCATGTTAAAATGAGATTTTACTCAATAAAGTACATTTTTAAAGTACAAGAATTGATGACAGGTATGGTGGTAATTTTAAAAACAGTAGTTTAAATTTTAAATCTTCTATCCATACCTTGTCGAACGCATTATTATCGCGTTGCATTAGGCATCTTACACACTAAACGTATTTATGCCTACGTAAATATATATAAACCGGCGTAAAAAAGAACTGAATATAGTAAAAAATAGAAATAACAAAAGAAAGTATGGCTTGCCAAAAAGTTTTGTTACTGAATGCGGCTCTCGCCGTAAAAAAGGTTGCCGACCCCTGCCCTACTCTATTTCCCAGAGAGAAAAATCTAAAAAAATTCGGAGTACTGCCCATCAATATAAACCGGAATAGTACTCCCTATGATTTACGGAAAATACCGAATATTTTGTTTTTTGAAAAAATTAATTTTTTAAGTTAAATATAGGATATTAAATGAAAGCTCTTGGTACTTATATTAAGGGAACAAACATAATTTTCAGAAGTTTTTTGATGCGATTATAACAAAAAAAAAACTGCCAAACATCCAGAATTCCAGCCCTTTATTTTCCTGTTTCAATTACTAAATACTCAGGGCCGCGCCGTGGGTGTCAGTCGCCCGTGTGCAAACATTCATAAAACCGCCTTCTACTAGAATAGACCTCAAATGCCGCCCGTGAAGTTTCATAAGACCGAATTATATTAAATAGGATTATATTAAAATCAACACCAAATCTCGTCCCTTTGATGAGCCGCCGCGGTGAACCTGTAAATGTCTACGCTTTAAAACTACTAAAATGTGTACAAATTTCATTTTTAAAATTATGAGTTTTATAAAAATTCTGTATTCTGATGATATCAAACTACTCTTTATATTAGAAGTGGAAATGCAATAGTGTGAATATACACTATTGTTCATTTATTATTTGTCGTCATAGTCGATTGCGATATGACAACACGAATAGCTAAAATAAATGACTCTTATTATTTTTTATTGTGTTCGTATCTCGGGAGAAAATATCGGCTTTGACCTCTATTCGCGCCAAATTACTTGTTTTTCAATTAAATGTTTATTCATTTAATTGAGAAGTCATTTATATTTCTTGATTAACAACATGAAGTACAATCACTCTATATCATTGTGATTTTTCAAAAACTAATTGAGAGATCTCAATAAAATTTATTAGAATATCATGGATTGGAATAATATGCCATCGATGACTGGCATTCATCATGGTTAATCTGTATTTTGATTAGTGATGTGCCGGATCATATAAATGTTAGATCTGCGGATACAGATACGGATACGGATTATTCGCGCCCTGATCCGCGGATACGGATCTTGTATTCAAGGAGAAAAACCTACGAAGCGACAGTTTGATGTGTCGCACGGTTCCTACGAACAAAAACATGCCAACTGATACGCAATTTAGTTGAGTTCAAAATCACTCCCTCATTTTCACTGATGAAATCAATTTTACTCTAATAATTAATGTATAATAAACCAGTGGTGTCAACATTTTCCCATAGTGCGGCCATATTTAATTCTAGATATGTTTCACGTGAGACCAATGGGAAGAAACCCTGGAAATCAATTGAAGACGGAAAGAGGAGTGAAATTTCGAAAATCACTTGAGGACGTGGGGTAGTAATTCTAAAAATCACTTAAAGCCAAAGGGACAGAACTTTCGTGTGGGTCATTTGAAAGATATCGTCGTGCCGGACATGGCCCGTAGGTCGTAAGTAGGATACAACTGCCCTAGATCATTCTAAAATCATCGGCAAGTAATGTGATGCTCGACTAAACATCAATTTAAACGTCAGAGTAAAATTTACTCCACTTTGAGCATTTTTAAACGGAATCTTGTATACAAAAACCAATTAGAGTTTATCTACATGATATGCGTTTAAGATTCGCTTGGAAAAAACGGATACGGATCCGCATACAGATTTCTATTTTTTGCGGATCATCCGCGAATATGAATACAGATATCCGACACATCACTAATTTTGATACAGCAGAGCAAAATAGATCTATAGACAATGTCGGCCTCTTAAGTGAGGCGGTAAAGCCAATGTTTCAGACGCCAAAATGAGACTAATAACCTTTTAAATAATATTTAAAGGCGCAGTTTCTAAGGTTTGCTTCAGGTACTACTCGGACCACTCTCGAAGATTTTTGAGCTATGAAGTTTTGAACTTTTTCTACGACCAGTGCTTTTCTAGTCTAGGATTTTTCCCTGAGTGATAAGTTGTTGCATCTCATACTTTCCTGTCATTGTATGACCCAGGAAGAGCTTTAGTTGAGAGTATACGGCGGTACACGGTGTATACCTTCTGCTTCGTTTGGAACGAATAGTGTATACCCTGTGCTTTTTAAAATTTCGAAGCGTTAAATAAACCTACTATTTTTTAGGTTTAACCTGTTACATATTGTAATTTGTTGAAAATGTTTGTAGAAACACATAATTATAAATGCTTTTATCTAATGGCTTGGATTTATGGCACCTGTTATAAGTCGAGCCTCGGTACTAGGTAACTTACAGGCTTTCTTTTTTTTTTGTCGTTTAGTCGTTGATACATGGTGATCTTTACTTATTCTAGTTAATGATATTTAATTTTTTATCGATCTATTTGTGGTTTATCTGTTACAGCTGATGTGTCTTTAAAATCAAAGTTAGTACTTTGATTTTAATACGCCGAAGCTATATTTTTCTATCCAAATGGTATATGGAGAAGTTGCAAGAACAAAGATATCCGATACTAAAATTCAACTATCACACAGGAAATTAGATGCAAAAAATACAATAAATAGGGCACGTGATCATGATAATCCAAACGCCCCAGCTATAAATGCCTGCCCAAATACGAGAGAGAGAAATAGACAGTAATAGAGCGAGAGAGAGTGAGAGAGAGTGAGAAACCTAATCTGTAATCACCAAATTAATTTTACTCAAATTTGATATTTAGGTATTTGTAATATATAGTTTTGCTGTAACGTAAATGATAAGCGAGATATTACTATTTCAAGTAGAACACAAAATAATCGTTTCTTCATTCTGAACAACTATTTTGTGAATATTTTTGATGTGAAGTTAATAATAAGCGAGATACTTTGTTTATAGTTAGCCCTCCCCATAGCTCCCATATCTTATTAAAAACTGCACTAAATAGAGAGGAATAGTTTCTTTTCTCATATTCATTTTTGCTGTTAAGTAAATGATAAATGAAATATTTCAACCTTGTAGGTAACACTCTCCTTACCCACCAAATAATCTTATTAAAAACTGCGTTGAAGAGAAAAAAGAATCCTCATATATATGTTCAATGAGGAGTAAATAATAAGTGAGATATTTCGAGATTTTACTTTTAGGGAGTATTTAGAGGTTTAGGGTGTTCCCCCGTTTAAAACTCCACAAATATTCGTCCCCCCAATCCCCAATTTAAAAAATGCATTGAATAAAAAATATTTGATTTCTTACAATAAACAATTTTCGTTATATATATTTTCTGCTAACTCAATAATACGATAGATATTTAAGGAATTTTAATATACAGTTTTAACCCCGAAACACCCTCTTAGCTGCGTTCAGAGCTCTTTAAATTAGTTGACTGTGCATTGTGCGTTGTGCATAAGTTTAGTAGATATTTTAAAGTTTAAGGCAACGTTTACAGCAAGAAAATTAGTACGTTACGAATAGTGCGACATCTGTGTGTCTTTAAACCAGCTACGGTGGCTTCGTAACATGTTTATTATCTATTATCATTTTCCTAATTCTGCTGTCCTAGATTTTTACTAACTAAACCTAACCTAATTACCTAAATTTATCATATTTACTGTTCGTTTTTGTAATTTTGTGCGAGATTTGTTGTAATCGGGGCGATGACATTTTGTTAGGTTATGTAAAGGCATACAATGTGAACGTTCTCTACGATGTAGACTGCGATAGCCAATGTGTTTATATATCTGTCTAATTAAAACAACTCATTAACTATAAGTCTGGAAAACTATCGACTATCGACAACGTATAACGTATTAAATTTAGAGCTCTGAACGATTGCTGACGTTACCATATGACAAACTTGTAGTAACAATTAACAATGCACAAGTCATAGTCTATGTTCGACTAATTTAAGAGCTCTGAACGCAGCTCTAGAATAAAAATTTTGAAATGCCTTATAGCCTACGCTCGAATCCTGGTTTTACTCTATCATCGTACCAAATAACGTGATAACATATTCATCCGTTTTTGCGTGATTTGCGGACAAACAGACAGACATAAATTGATTTTTTTTGCGCATACTGTCTTATAATCATATGAAACGTATAGAAACAGATAATCAGACCAATTCTGTAACTCAGTTACTATGAAAATAGTAATTAAATGTGTCTCTATGAGCAAGGTCAGTTACTGTCATGAATGAAAGGCATTATACTTTTTATAATATATTATCTTGTAGTAATGTTACTACACAGTAAATTTTTACAGAATTGATCTATTAGCCTCCAATTTTATTAATATAGATATTAATGACCTTAATGAAAGAAATTATGATCATTTTAAGTATAATACTAGCTTAAACTTTTTAATTAATTTATGTTCATTTCAAATCATAATCAAAATTCGTATTTATATCCATATCGTATCCAGATTATTATACAATTGTATCCAAAATTTCACAAATAATACTAAACATTTAACATTTGCCTGTTGGCATTACAGGGAAGCCCCAGTGAAATAATTCGATCGGTTAATGCATGCAAGTATTCGCTAAGTCTATGACAATGCAGTGTCTAGTAAATTTTCACACGAGGGGAGAATAGTTGTCAGGTGTCCTGTTTATACTTATTAAAAATAGTTGTTGGGTAGAAGAAAAGATCAAAACGGTCACTTCGCTGGTCAATCTTAGCATAACAATACAATAATAAGAACCATTAATTTTGACCAGTCCGCTTGTCAAATATACTGGCTTTAGTTATGAAATTTTAGCGATACAACGATTAAGAAATTTTGAAGGGGGTCAACAAATCAGTGTTGTAAGATATGTGGCCAGCACACAGATAAAGTAATTTAAATTTTTAATTTTTAACTCCAAAAATTAATAATTTAAATTACTCCCTTATTATTGACTTAACATTAAAATCTTATAATACAAATATTGTTAAGAATAAGAAGACAAATATTTTATCTCAATGCATTTTTTTGTTTGGATAAATATAAATACGACTTTCAAATCACACTTGAATCATACAGCGATTGTAGGCAACATGTATATTGATTCTTTAATTAAATGTCTTATAAAAATAAACAAATATATATTCTAACAGTACCGAAACAGTCATCTATTTGCAGATACACATTTTGATTTTTTTTTTACCAATGCATTTTTCACAAGGGATACTTTTGATAGACCAGGGTAATAAAATGTCTTAAGACGGTCCTGCAGACAAGGCTGTACTGGTTCGACGGGATAACGGGTATTTCCCCGTAACCCATGACCTGACAAGGTAAAAAAAATAATAATAATTATAGAATTCAAATTAGAAAGACAATATTATATTGACCTTTATTTGCAATAATTGCCATATGAAAAACGTAACTGTAGTAAATAAATTTAATTTTTTTCTTGTTTTTAATCAATTGCTTGGACCTACCCCATCCTGATATCCCGGTACTAAATATGTTCCATCCAACCATAATTGCAGGTATAGTTTGAGAATAGCCCTACTTGTTTAGGGGGCTAACACATCGACCATGTCCAGTTCGTAGATAATTCAATGTTGTCCAAAGTTATTTTAGTAAGTCAAATCCAGCTGGTTTTGGTATAGATTCGATGTTAAAGGACAGTGCCGCCCCAATTCTTATGAGCGCCCTCGTGCAAACCTAAGCTTTGCTCTTTTAAACGATAATAAAAATAAACTGAACAAAAACATAGATTTATCGAACTACGCGTTTCAATATCACGTTCATCTATATCAGGGATGTTCAACCTTTTTGTATTTGGGATCTACTTTTTTTATATATATTGTTACCACGATCAACCAGAATGCGTAGCCGGCCCGGGGGGGGCTATATAGTGCCCTCCCGAGGGGGAGGTCCTCCCTTGGGAAGAAGATTTTGAAAAAATTCATTACATATTGCAATTTTAAACCTGTTTTTAATGTAAAAATAACGTAATTCGCTAAACGAAATTTACAAAAAAATGTTTATGAAGATTCTTCATAGGCCCTCCAAGGCTGCACTTTTAACCCGACGGTTAACACATTGATCGCCAACGAATTTTATGCAAGATGATTGGAAAATAGTTCTTTGTTTTTAAGTTTTGTTGGTTAGGATATGTTAAAATAAGGGCTTTTTTACGGTGTATTTTTAAAAATTAGTGGCTTTCTGATGTGCGATCACCAGTCTTCGTTATGGAAAATTTAGGAATATTATACATGCGACAGGCTATCATCTTGCCAGTTACTTATCTCACTCAAGCTAAAGTGATCGATTGTGCGGACAATTACTTTTCGCCGAGTTTATCGTTGGTAATTTTGATTTGTTTGCCGGTCATCCCCATGACAATGAATTTATTGAAAAAATAAGAATCTATTATATAACGTTTACATACAACGTTTATTAAACATTTCAATACGACATTTGAACGTAGGCTAGCGAGAAGCTTGTTTTCATTTTTACTTTGTTTATAAAATTTATTTTTAAGTACATGGAAGCAAGAGAAACTAAAGATCTACTTATAATCACGCCGCGATCGACTGGTTGGGCGCCCCCAGTCGATCAAGGCTCTATATACATGAAAATGAAACAAATTTTATTCGATTATCACGCAAAAACTATTCGACCGATTTTTGTTATATTTGACAGTTTTGTAGACTAAAAATGTTATTAATTAACTGTATAATTAATTAAAAACGTTTTCCCATTACCTGCAATAGGTGCAAGAGAGACAGAATATCAACACCGGTACATCGGAGAGAAAATTTAACTTCATGACTACACCTACATGTTCAGGATGTCATTTCTAATAATATGAACTTATTTTTATGATTCCAAAGGCCCGTGAATTTATACAAATAATAAAAACAAAAGAGTTGTATTAACACGGTTGTTTAATTACCTAAAAATATAAATGATAAGATCTCCAGTTTTAATAATCGTAAAACATTATATTTTAAACGAATGTATTCCGCAAATTTTTTTGTACACTGCATACTCATTTTTACGTCTTTAAAATTTGCCAATTTTTTATAAACAAGTTGATAACATTAGAAAAATGCCTTATATACGTCGACGTACAACAGTGAACGAATATGTTGTAGTAGTAGGGTGATTTAAATGCGATGCTAACGAATTGTTAAGCAAAAGAGAAATTCTTAATAAAATAAATATTAGGGGGGTTATGTATGATAAATTTGCCAATGAATGAAGTACGGGAACCTCAGCTAGTGCAAGAATAAATGTACTTGTAACTAGATTAATACCTACGAACTTTGGATCTATTTTTATATTAAGAACATGCATTAGTTTAATTCATAATATGTAAAATATTGAAATTGTATGACATCTTTAGGCGTTTAGTCCTTATGAATCTGGTAAAGGGCCCTTTATAATTCTGTCTTTCTTTAGCCTAAGCGTCTTGCAGGTTGAAACTATATTTCAGATATATTAAGGGGCCTTGTCAGGAGTTTAACCTAGTTGGGTGCTAACTTGTCAAAATATTATGGATCGTTAAATTAAAATTCTGGTTCAAATTATATGAACCTTAAGACGTGGTTTGTGTTGAATTCCACCTTAGAGGTCTGCACGGGCTCTGGCTTGGCCCGTGGGCCCTCGGGCCGGGTCGGGCCGACTGACATGTATTATATTCGGGCTCGGGCCGGATAAGAACAATAATATCTTTAAATAATATATTTTTAAACCTTCGTTAAAAAAATTATATTTTTTTTAAATTTCTAGTTTTATAATTATTACAAATTGTAAGCAATTTTTGTATCATAATATTTTTTTAACGAGGTTTATTCAGGCCGAATTTAAAATTTTGTCGGGTTCGGGCCGGGTAGATGCAATAATTGTATTAATATTTTCTGGTTCGGGCCGGGCCGGACTGGAAACATAACGGGCCGGGCCGGGTAAAGGTGGTCCAAAATAGGCCCGTGCAGACCTCTATTCCACCTCACATGTTATGCAATTATGAATATATGAGCAATGTAGTTTGGGTTAATACACATATTAGGATGACAAATCGTCCCGAATTTTTGCTTCCTATAGAGGCGTCCCGAAAGAACTCTGGGCGGAATGCTATTTTTCCCGATTTTTCACAAAACGTAAAATAAATAATATAAACGATAATATTAGATCGTACTAAAATTTATTAACTAGAATAACTTGAATGTGTAGAGAAAATTTAAATAGAATAAATCTCCATTTGCATCTTATATGTGTAAGAACCAAGTAGGAAACTAGTGCTAACGTATCTTTTACGAAATACGGGTTGACAGAGGTATACCCGTGGATCTTACTAGTAAATGCTGGACACTCCCAGATTATTCGAGAAGGAGCTTTGCGTATATAATGGTTACACCACGCGCGGATATTTAATGTACAGTGAGAGAGCATAGAGTTCATACGTCAATTAACTGAGGAAAAACCGTTGTTGTTGTAAAATAGTTAGTTAATGTATAGTCCAATATTTAGATATTTAAATAATTAAACAACATGGTAGCAATATTCGTCTAATTTAATTATTGTCACGTAACATGTTAATATTATAAGGTATTTTGTATTCTCATGACTGTGTATCTAACTAATGAAAATGTTTCTATTTTTTGGATTCAATCCCGATTTTTGAGTTGAATCCCGACTTTTAAAGACAATATCCCGAAACTGGCTGACCATCCTCAATCCTCACATTCAATGATCAGCCTCAATATTTATTCGGATAAATCGCTGCACTACTATTATGTGCAGCTTGAAACGTTTGAGAGAAATTGCAATCGATAAGCAAGAGTCCAAGGCTGGTCCCACAGTTGAGGCAACTGCTTCGAACACCAGATTAGAATAGGTGCCAAAATGAGACTAATAACCTTTTCATTAATTTTAAAATTCGCAGTTTGCAAAGCTTGTCTCTGGTGCCAAAAATGATAGGCCCAGACTTGGATCTTCAGTTAAAAAGACTTTAAAAGTTCGTTCACTGCTTAGTTCAAAATGTTTAAAATTCTCTTGACTATATTTTTATTGATGTTATTGGCTAAACATTTATCGATTTGTCACACATAATGACAATTAATAAGAGTTAGTAGAAATAAAATTCGTTTCTTGTTTGTACAATTTTTTTAATATAAAATCAGAAAACTCACCTTCTCTTCGCATACCCATCTTCATACATTTCTTCAGTCTACAATATTGGCACTGATTCCTATGATGTTGATCTATTGGACAATTTCTACTTCCTCTGCAAGAATAGGTTAGGTTCCTACGTACGCTCCTTTTGAAAAATGACTTGCAACCTGTTAACAAACATATATAAGAGACAATTAACTTTTTCAACATGTGCTTAGAATATTAGAAACGTTGAGCATTATTATTTATTTGAAGAGGGCTATTCATTACTTTTTTGTTTGAAGTAAAATTGGAACACGTAATTCTTGCAAGTCATTTTATCACTGTGAATGTTTACCTTCAGGTTTTAAACCGTTTGGACAGATTTGACACAACATAAGTGAATGACAGTAACATAACTACATAATAATAACAGAACTGATGACATTAAAATAATAATAATAATAATAATAATAATAATGTGTTCTCGTTTAGGTGGTGCATAGACCACTAGCACTCATATCGACTGGTCCTATTACCTCTTTTAAACAGATATTTATTTTAAGCATTAAACATTTTAGGTTGAATCGACATCTGAGATCACTGTACAATACAATCGTACATATATAATTAGCAAGTGTGTGTATGTGATCTGGGTAACATTGTGACGTCATTTTTTCCTAAGATTCTCGTGATTGGCTAACTGGGGACTCTTGAGGTCTCTTGATTGACAGGTATTTTGCAGATTTATTTTCTGCGGATAATATAACATATAGAAATGTCTAGGGTTCGTAGGCATAAACAAGAAACTCTAGACACTCCTATATCCTATGATCGATATGAAAAATATTTTTCAGATTTATTTTCTAAGAATCTGCGGATAAAATAACATACAGAAATGTCTAGGGTATGCTAGGCATAAACAAGAAACTCTAGACACTGCTATATCCTTTGACTGATATGAACAATATTTTGCAGATTTATTCTCTAAGAAACTGCGGATAAAATTACATATATAAATGTTTAGGATTTCGTAGGCATACAAGAGAAACTCTAGACATGCTTATATCTTTTATCCAATATGAACAATATTTTGCAGATTTATTCTTTGAGAATCTACGAATATAATTATATAAAGAAATATTTAGGATTTCGTAGGCATAAAAAAGAAACTTTAGACACTGTTATATCCTTTGACCGATATGAACAATATTTTGCAGATTTATTCTCTAAGAATTTACAAATATAATTACATACATAAATGTATAGGGTTTCGTAGGCATAAATTAATGTCTCAAATTATTATTAGTTTTAACAATATAAATGTAATGTACTGTAAAATTAATCGTTTTCCCATCTTAAAAAGTTCATGAATAAATAATCTAACTATATAATTAGCTAGTGTCTGTATGTCGTGTCGGTAACATTATGACGGCAATTTTTCCTAAGGTTTTCGTGATTGTCTAACTGGGGACACCCTGTCTCTTGATTGGCTGATAGATGACACCCTCTCCGTGATTGGCTAACGGGTGATACCCTGTCCCGTGATTCGCTGACCGGCGATGAAATTAAGATACGTTAAAAAATAAAACCAAATACACATGCAAACAATTGAAATTTTTATATTATAAATCCGTCATTGTTGACGGGTAATAACCTAGTTGTACAATAAAAGATGAAAATTCCGAAGTAGTATGCGGGGATTTGAACCCGCATCCCTGTGCTTCGTATACAACCGTTTTACTACGGAGCCACGATAACCTATGATTAATAATTTTTAAAAGATTATAAACATTATTTCAATTAAATAACTAGATCAAACCTTGTAGTTTTATCAAATATTTTGTATCTGGGGTCAATTCAACTTTTAAACATATTTAAAAAAATTAAATTAATAACGAATGCTGATAGTAGTCTGAATCCTTGAAATAAGGAGTGCATGTTTCTTCATGCATGTATAAAAATGTGAACTGAATTTACACACATTTCAGGGCTTCGTAGATATTTAATAAGTGAAAGAGACCAATCCGAATGCTGGAAGTGTGAGATGGTATTTTTATTTTAATACAGTGCTTAACTGAAACACTTAGTATTTCTTAGAAAAAAATATATCCCAGGAGACTAATAAAAAATAGCTTAAAAAATATAAAAAAACAATATACTTAATCCTACAATTATTTTTAATGATTCGCTTAATTTCTGTAAATCAATGACAGTTAATATTTTCACATATGGTATCGAATATTGGAAGGTAAAAAAAACATGTCGAAGCAAAATTCATGCAGCAGAAATGAAAATTTTGAGGACCGTGAAAGGATGTATTAGACTTGACCAAATTCGCAATTAAGATATAAGTTAAGATTTGAAAATCTCTTCCATGTTGGAATCTCGAAAAAATTTCTACTTGCAAAATTACCTAGCAGACACTGCTGTATAAGCCAAGAGGATTTCGAAACCGAGAAGGACTGATGAAGAGATAGGCGTCGGAATAAATTACACGATTAGCGATGAAGATTATTTTAAATTGAAATTTTGATTTTTAGTTTTAGTCAGATTAATTTAAACTATAAATGTCACAAAACCCATAATACTGTGACACACCAAGGTGTCACGACACACTGGTTGGAAAGTACTGTCATCGCATCAAAATAAATAATTTTTAGAAAATTAGTTTCGTCCGTCATGTATTAAGAGCTTTCATTTAACTTAAAAACCTAAAAACCCTACATTCAATAAAACAAAAAGTATTTGAAAAATATTAAAACAACCTTAACGTCAAAAATTCGATACATAACGTATTATTTCGATTCACATGAAGGTGCATTACCTTATTCTCTTTAGTTTTTAGACCGATCCCTTTGGGTAATTGGGTAGGTGATAACATTATTTGGAATTTTTTTGACAAAAATCGTGTTTAAATATTTATTAAACCTTAATTTTTTATCGTTAATCAAAATCTTTCAGTTGATTTTACTGTAATCTAATTTTTAAATACTGTCCTGATCCGCAATGTGCATTACTCTATTTTTTCATATTTTTAAACCAGGCCCTCTGGGAAATAAGATTTTTTTTTCAATAATATAATATTATTCGCTAATCCACGTCAAGAGCTTTCATATGATTTACCTATAAAAAAAAAAATTGATGTGAAGTGTGAATATTCACACATTTCAGGGTTTCGCAGGAATATAATAAGTGAAGGCGGTATGCTGAGTGTGTAGGACAAATTTTACTTTGTAGTAATCACGGCAAAATGAACGATATTTTTAAAATAATTTATCGTCTGTTAATCATATAATAAGACTGGTTATTAAATTTACGCTCTTAAAAATTAAATACAACATTTGTCCAAATATAACTAGAATTTTGACAAAATAATTTCAACATAATAAAAATGCAAAAAAAAAAACAAAAAATAAAACTCACTCCGTACTCGAACTCGAAACCCTTCGTTTTCCAGAGAATTTTAGCTTCCGACACCAGCGCTCTAACCCGTTACGCCATCGCACGCCTTGCATATGAGTGTCTTAAATTGGTATAACTTTTGTACTTTGTGAACCAAAAACCACAAAAAATGCGTTATTTTCCGAAAACATAATCTGATCAAAAATTCCTGTTGTACTATTTCAGTTCACACCAATATACATTACTTAGAATTTTTTTAGATTTTTAGTTTAAACCATCTGGGCTACAGGGTGTGGGACAAAAATTTTTTTGCACAATTTTGGCAAAAATCGCGTCAAAATAATTTATTTTGCAAAAATAAAAATTTGATCGTTAATCCACGAACTAAGGGCTTTCATTTGATACCCTACTCAGAATTAAAAAAAAATATTTTTGTTTTCGATGAGCACATATTTGTTTATATTTTTAGGGGGGTATGTTTTTTAGATGTTTTAGTATTTTTCCTATGTGCGGGTCAAAGAGTTGTATAAGCATGCCAAATTTCAACTCTCTAGGTTTAGCCGTTTGGCTACAATTTTAACCGAACAGACAGACAGACAGACAGACAGACAGACAGACAGACAGACAGACGACAAAATGACGGTATAAGGGTTTTTTGGTCATACCTACAAAACCCTAAAAACAAATACAAAGGGGAAACTTCGCTAATTCCGCGAAGGTTAATACCGTGATAATATAAAAAATTGATGTGAATTGTGAATTTCCCCACATTGCAGGGTTTCGCAGGTATATAATAAGTGAAGGCGGCATGTTGAGTGTGTAGGACAAATTTTGCTTTGTAGTAATCACGGCAAAATGAACGACATTTTTAAAATAATTTATCGTCTGTTAATCTGAGAGCTTTAAAAACAAATTTTATGTTAAAATATTGTTTTGTTAATTTTAATTCGAATACCTAATATCATTATGTGCAATATTTTTTTTATAAAGCAAGGTTCATTAAGATTTTGAAAATTGCGGCTATGGCTTCCCTTGGTTGTTCTAAGTCATATGCTCCGCCTATCTGGTTTCGTGTACATGACACATAGAACGAAAATATAATTCCAACAATTCCAATTGGTTATTAAATTTACGCTCTTAAAAATTCAATGCAACATTTGCCAAAATATAAATAGAATTTTAAATTAATTTAAACAAAATAAAAAATGGAAAAAATCCAAACATAAAATTGTATCTGCCCGGGAGGGAACCCTAGTATGCTGAGTAGCAAGCGAGCAAGCTAACCATTAGACCAGGATACGCCTTGTAATATAGTGTGTTACATAACTATAACTTTTGTGCATCGTCAACCAAAAAACATAAAAAATGCGTTATTTTCATCTGATCAAAAATTCCTGTGGTATTTTTTTCAGATTTTTAGTTTAAACCATCTGGGCTACAGGGTGTGGGACAATTTTTTTTTGCACAATTTTGGCAAAAATCGCATCAAAATAATTTATTTTGCAAAAATAAAATTTTGATCGTTAATCCACGTACAAAGGGCTTTCATTTGATACCCTACTCAGAATTATTTTTTTTTTTTTTTCGATGAGCACATATTTGTTTATATTTTTAGAGGGATATGTTTTTTAGATGTTTTAGTATTTTTCCTATGTGCGGGTCAAAGAGTTGTATAAGCATGTCAAATTTCAACTCTAGGTTTAGCCGTTTGGCTACAATTTTTACCGAACAGACAGACAGACAGATAGACAACAAAATGACGGTATAAGGGTTTTTTGGTCATACCTACAAAACCCTTAAAATTATAGCTATTATAATCATAACAATAAATTTTCATCACGGTATTATAACACTATCACGGAATTATCGCGGTTATCATGAAATTATAGAACCTACAGCATCAAAGTCGTCTTGACACTAAAATAAAATTCATAGTTTGCCAACTGAAGGCTGTGCCGTCTTCATAATATAAACATTTTTGTAGGAGTTCTTAATATCACGAAATTAACCGAGTTACCCCTATATGTTTTTCGGGCGGTGTGTTTCTTGCAAGTCTCAATATTTTTCCTATATGTGGGTCAAGAGTTGTATATGCATGCTAAATTTCAACCATTTCAGCCATTTGGACACAATTTCTACCCTGCAGACACACAGACAGACAAATAGACAAGTAAATAGACAGGACAGTCATTACAATAGTAAAATAGACAGGCAGACAGACAGACAGGCAGTTACACGAGTGACGGTATAAGCAGTGTTTTTCAACTTTTTTCATTGAGTGGCACCCCTGACTGAAGAATAAAAAATCGTGGCACCCTTGACTGAAAAATTAAAAATCGTGGCACCCAATTTGTTTTTTAAATCTAGTTTTATTATGAAATATATCAAATTACACAAAGCAAAATAGAACTGACAATGAGTTATCTTGAACTACACTTAAGTAATTTTGCAAGAAATTATTAACTTTACTTTGAGATACTGAAAAAGTTATCTAGGAGTATTTTGTGGCATTCATTGTTGGACTTTGCGGCACCCCAATCGGGCGCCGTGGCACCCCAAGGTGCCGCGGCACCCCGGTTGATAAACACTGGTATAAGGGATCTTGGTTATACCTGAGAAATCCTAAAGAGGAGAGTTTTAATTATGCCCTGTTCTGTTTTTACACGATAAATATGTTCCAGAAAAATAAAATACTACCAAAAGTCTATACTCTGTTCGAAATTAAGAAGTAGTAATCATGCAATGTTCACGTGATTATTTTGTCGAACTCTCGTCGTTCGTTGGCTGTTGAGCACTTAAATTTACGCGACAGCCAATAGGGTAGATTTAATTTAGGTCATTGTTCCTCAACCCAAAATTTAAGGCGGACTGACAAAATATCTAATTTTCATGCAAGGGCCAGTGAAAATATTATCTTAAAAACAATTTTAATGTTATTTAAAAAAAAATACATTTACATGAAATATCCGATATATGGTTAGCATATGATATGATCTTTTGTCAAACTTTAATAAACTAAACAAAAGGACCCATAAATCTGTGCTCTTAATCTTATTATATAATATCTAGGTTAGACATATCGTCCTGTCGACGCGCGTCAGGTATGAGCTTCACTTGAAAAAGTTACAAATATAAATACCATTTAAAATTTAACCTAATCTAAAAAATGTACGAACCAGTGCAATATGTTGAGAACTCCTGTTTTAAACGTTCGTAAAACAGAGAATGAACCCTAAAAGTCTATCTGTGTTTTAAACCGAATTAAAGTTGACTAATGTCTTCGTAATATCTATCTACTAAAACCATACCCATTAAGCCTAAAAGGTACAATTTGAAGCAAATTTTGCACTGTTATTATCAAGTTTATTGAATGAGTTTTAATATGCTGGTATGAGGATAGTTATTATCTTTTTTGTGGTAATGTGGCCATTAGTATGTCATTGGAAGTATAAAAAGCATTTAATATACTTAGATGTTTTGAATTTTGAATATTTTTTTGTATTTATTTTAACAATCTTATTTTAAATTACAATGTAGTACTATTCGGCTAACTTATTTAGATAAGATCTTTACAATTATAAATACTTGAATTAGATCAGTCCAGCTCATCAATTTTCTTTATTAATAAAACTGGAGGCTATATCTGTTTTTTATTTCTTCGGTCTCATATTTGGTTTCTATACGATTCAGATGATTATAAGACAATATCAGCACAAAAAATCAATTTTTGTCTGTCTGTCTATCAGAGATTCACGCAAAAACAGCTCGACATATTTTTAAGTGTTTTGGTATGATGATAGAGTAAAATCAGTATTCAAACATAGGCTATAATTAGAGCCCTGCGCGGATACGTTTTTCTGTATCCACATCCGATTCGCATCCGCATAGACAGGATCCGCATCCGATCCGCATCCGCACAGGATTTGCTGACTGTTTGGAAATATCTAACATGATTCGCCTTATTTGGTATATCGCTGTTTTAAAACACTACTAAATTTACCAAAATATTTCAAAAAATGCAAAATAAGGCGATACATAATTATTTTTAAATTAATAAACGCAATAAATCCAAAGAAATTGTTGTATCTACGACTGTTATATAAACTCTACTATATTTATCTATTTAAGTACGCGTAAAATAGGTCTTTATGGAAAGATTAAAAAAAGTAAAAAGTGCCATAACGTATTATTATTTCACTCTTGCCATAAGCACAATACAAATGCCAGCCATACATTTTTGGGGTTCTAAACGCGTCTTCCGTAGAAAGAAGCGTCCAACCGAAGATTTTTTGTTCACGCGGATATTGCGGATAAGCGGATATAATATATAATCCGTATCCGATCCGCACGATTTAAAAGATAATTTATCCGCATCAGCAGAAAACTGGCGGATATCCGCGGATTTGCAAGGCTGTAGCTATAAGGCATTTCAATTAATTATTTTTTTCTAGGGTGATGTTTCGGGTAAAACTTTATTAAAAAACTTAAAATATCTCCTTTATTATTGACTTAACAGAAAATATATACAACAAAAATTATTTATAATAATAAAACAAATATTCAATTACATGGATATTTGGAGAGTTATAGGGGGACATCCTAAAGCTGAACTTTTAAAATATCTCCCTTATTATTGTCCTAAAAGCAAAAACGTACCTATATAACAAAAATTGTTTATAATATGAAAATAAATCTTTTTTGTTGTATATACTTTTTCGATTGGATGAATATTTGGGGAATTACGGTGGAACATCTTAAAACTAAAACTAAATAATTACAAACGATTTGATGTTATCACCTTTAATATCAAACTCTAACTAACAGACAAGAAAATTTGCAGGTTTTATTTGGTTTTATTATGTAACAAAATCATTTTCAAAGCTTGCAATGTTTAACTTTGTACGATTTATGTTATTTATTATTTTGTAAATAAATGGTCGCCATTTTGAAATGGTTTAAATTGAAGTATGATATTTTGATATCCTTGTAAAGCTGATTTAATGTACTTTCATGAAAGTACCGATTCTCTATGCTAGATAAAAAGTTGATACAATTCCCGTTGAAACCGGAAGTGATGCAGAATTCTTATTATAGTCCTTAAGTAACAAAACAGCCTTTGTCTAGTTAAAAAAAAATTCTGAATAATTTTTTGTATCTCTTAAAATAAAGGAGTTATTGGAGGTGCGGCATTTCAAACAAACACCCTGTATATTTGGGGAGCCTTGGGGAGACCTACCTATGAACGAAGTATCTCACTTATTATTTACTTAACATTAAAACTATATACAAAAGAGTGATTTAGAATAAAAAAACGATTATCTTCGGTTTTACTTGATACTAAAATATCTCACTTATGTAAATGTAAACATCGAAAAAAGTGGCAATTTTTACAATACTTTTCTTTCTGTGTATTTAGAAAGAAACAATTGACAAATTCTAATTTATATAAAATTGGTTGGCTTAGGCTGACCAGATTTTTTTTTACAGAAAAAGAGTATACTAAGAAAAAGGTCACACTGCAAAAATACAAGTGATGAGCAAAAAAAAGTCCTCACTCCCAAAATAGAAGTGATGAGCATAAAAAAAAGGTCCTCACACTTCCAAAATACAAATGATAAGCAAAAAAACAAAAAGGTCCTCACTTCCAAAATAGAAATGATGAAGCAAAAAAAAAGTGACCAGCAAATAAGAGTATATTTAGGTTTTTTTTAAAAAGTAAGAATATAGAGGATATTACTCAAAAATGAGTATAATACTCCAAAAAAGAGTACGTCTGATAACCCTAGTTTGGCTAGTTCATGGAAACAACTCATCAACTGTAAAGAAACTAGGAGATTATATTTTTTATCGAATTTCTTTCACCAATTCTATTGTTTATTTATGTCAGTTTTATTACTCTTATTTGCTAATATAACTGTATAACTAATGGATATAATAATAAAATTTCATTTTTATTTCATGATGCCGTTAAAAATTTATAACTATTTAATCCCACTTCTAGAATAGATTTATTACAATTAAATTTTTTAATTTTAATGTTTCTTTTGTGACGGTTATATCTAATTCTATATATTAGTTCCTACAGACGACTAAAAATATATAAGATGACTAGATGACAGTTAACGTCAAATGATACTTATATGCAAATTTACCACATTAATAAAGTTAACACATTTTTCATTAAACTGTATTATACTTTAAAAAAATAAAATAAAAAAATAATCTGATCTAAAATTCTCGTTAAACTATTCCGGTTTATATCAATGTCCATTACAATTTTTTTTCAAATTTTTAACACTTCTGGGTTATAAGTTGGGAGACAAATTTTTGGCACATTTTTATCTAAATCCCAGCTATATTATTCGGGTTCACTTCGATTAAAAGGTAGGAGACAAACATTTATTTGCACAATTTTGACAAAAATCGAAGTAATTTGTGAAATTACTTTTTGCCTTTAAGTCTACGTCTCAAGAGCTTTAATTTAATATACCATTCCAATGACATCTTACGACATTTACATTTGTCAGAACATACATGATAAATCCATTGAATAAAAATTTAAATACATTCGAAAACATTGAAAAATGAAAATACAATATTAAATGTGTTAGATGAGAAAAAATAAATAAATAACAGTAAATAGCAAGTATCTACTATTATATTCTACAAGTGTTGGTATGTATGTTCTATTCAACTTCTGGTGTATCTTCATTTTTCCGGTAACGCGGAGAGAGGAAAATGAACCGCCGTCTTATCCGGGTGATATTTTTAGTGCTTAGGCTTAATTTTATTTCGACGGGGGGTACTGACTAATTTTTATTGATAAAAATCATGCATTTTTTCCTCGAAACCGTGGCGCTGATCGTCACCATTGCTCAGCACGGATAGGTTGTACCAGACGATAAAAGATGTTTATTCATATTTCTACTATTATGGGATGATTTCAGACCAAAATTGAAGAATCGAACCACCGACCGAACAGTCCAGACTGTTTCCACCAGTCGAAACTGCACGACTTAATGCGCTCGGCCACTCCATTGGTAAATCTTAGTAATAAAAAATCACTGAAAAATTAACAAAATACACAGAAAATGAACAAAAATTCTTAAAAAAATGAGCAAAAAATATCAAAAATAATAATTTATAATCCTTTCGCGGACCACTAAAATTATGCTAAGGACCACCAGTGGTCCGCGGACCACTTGTTGAAAAACACTGGTCTAGAGTATATGTTCAGGTAGGAAATTCCTCTCACTGGGGACATTGCCCATTCCTATAAATTTCCTGTCTGAAGATTTACACTAGACCAGTGTTCCTCAACCCAAAATTTACCGCAGACCGTCAAAATATCCAATTTTCTTACACGGACCAGTGAAAATATTTTAAAAACAATTTTTATATTATTTTGTAAAATACTGCCGATTTACATTTAGGAATAGGAGGAACTCGGCTAAATCTGTGATAAGAAATGTCGTGATAATATGAAAGTAATAGTCTAACTAAACTCTTTAGACTATGGCGTGGCAGTTACTGAAATTTTTGTGTGTTAACATGTCATCCAAGGTTACAATGGTCTAATTTCGTGATAATTTGCACGTAATAAAAAAGCGCGCAGGTACTGTTAACGATAAACACTACAAGCTCAGGGACGTAAAATATTATTCATTATAAATATAATAATTATAAAAACAATATTTAAAAAAAATCATATTTACTATAATCACAACATTTAAACTATTACCATAGTATTATACTATCGCTATTATAACGGTATTATAAGATTATCACGGAATTATCCTAATTATTACGAAATTATACGATCACCATCAAAGTCGGCTTGGCACTACAATAAAATAAAAAATTTCAGAGATACAATTCACAGTTTGTCGAGTGAAGGTTGAGCCTTTTTCAGATTAGAAACATTTTTGTTTTTCCTTTTTATTTCAGGAGGTTATAATAAAAACTTAATTTCAGAAACGGGGAGTCGGGAATCGGAGTCGAGAGTCGGAAAAACTATCGACGCTCTACTTTTTGATTCAATTTTAAACAGGGAGGAGAATAAACCGAAAACGGAAACAAAATAACGATATTATACCAAATAATAAATCTAATTACGATTTTTTTAAAATGAAAATCAAGTAAAAATCATTCATTTTAAATGCAGTGGCGGATTAAGTTGCTTGGGGGCCCTGGGCGGTAAAATTTAAATGGGCCCTCTATTATTTTAAATAGAATGGAAGTATTTGTATATAGGCCTCTGTACACCCCCCCCCCCCCACCCTGGATTGTAGGCCACGGGTGGCCGTCCAGTCCGCCCACCGCTTAATGCGCCTCTGTTTAAATGTTATATATTCATATATTATTTATAAAAAATTTATTATTGCCAAAAAGTATATTATTGCCTACTTTAATTCTCTTAAGGAGAATACAATAGAATTTTATTTATCAAGCATACAATGTAGGATATAACACACGACGATGAAGTTTCAAGTAATCATCCGAGTGTAATATAGCCATTATATGCGAATCAAATACATTATTTTATCAACAAGTATATAGTATAACAGAAATTCTGAGCGTCAATTGTAAAACTTCAGAACTGACATAATCAAGATGGCTTCCGAACCATCAGCTGATTCTAATCCGTTGACTGATAATATAAATACTTTAATAATTTAATCTACATACAGTTTAAAATTAATTTATTTATTGTTTTATTTATTTACTTATAGATAATATTCTAGACATAAAGATGGGTTGTGTGAGGCAAATAGCTATTATTGTTGAGCAGCAAAAATTTTAACTAACTAACTTACTAAAAAAATATGTGTATAAAAAGTTCATTATTCACGGCTGAGCACACACGCGCGTCCCATTATAAACGGCGTGCAATATGAGTAACTTTATCTATTTACAGTTGGACAAATAATGCATTTATTATTTGATGGTCGTAAATAAAGTAATTTGTAGTGCATTAGTAAAAAAAGTCAAAGTCGGTTTTCAAAAATACCGACTCGGAAGCCGGAATTCCGCAACAAGAGCCGTTATTTTTCTGCCAATTCCCCATCCCTGTTTAATATCACAAAATTAGCCGAGTTTGCCCTGCATATTCTTCAGTAATTAGTACATGGACTTATTTATATTTTTCTAATAGCCCTAGTTTTTTTGTTCTAAAAAATATTATTAGCTATACATTTTAAAACTTTTTGCACTGATTAGGTTCTGTTGCGAGCCAGTTGATAAACATTGTTCTAGACCAGTGCTTCTTAAAGTGGTGGGCCGCGGCCCCCTAGGGTGCTGTGGTGTTCCCACAAGGGGGCCGCGAAGAGTCGCAAATATAACACTTAATTATTTTATTACTTAAAAAGGATGAATAGCTTTAACTTTAATGCTACATAAATATTATTCTTCATTATACATAGATTATTAAATGATCTGAGCATAAAAAACTGTATGTATGTATATATTTTAACTAATCTTGGTTCCAAAAACAAAAATTAGGGGGGCCGTGGGTTATTGATTTGAGTTGCAGGGGAGCCGCGACATCAAAAAGTTTAAGAAGGACTGTTCTAGACCGCGTTAAATTAAACTTGTGAAAAATAATCTGTGTAAAAACAAAATTTGGTGTATCACTGTTATTGAAATCTACTATTTCTCTTAATTTTCAATAATTAAATCAGTAAAATGTCAGCATATGCGATACTTTCCATGCAGCCCCAATCTAAATGTGTTACCCTTGCGTGTTTATTTAAATTTGTATTTACATGTCGTAATTAGAGTTATTTCCGATCTAAATTACCGGCATATGATTTACACAATAGTTACCTGTTAAAATACGTTACTGGTGTATGTCTGTAAGTACATAGGTACGCAGAACAAAGATTCATACTACAGGTGTTTATTTTATTATAGAGATCTATGCATGAATGAATAGGGGTGGAAAGGGTTCTATTGAAATGTAAGTCAAGGTGCATATTTTTTATTGTTATATTTGTTTGTATGGTAAAGTCAATTGTAGTTTTGATTTTATATTTTTTGTTACAATGAATTAATGCTGTGATTATTTTTAGATTGATTGATAATTTTTTTTTTCGTGGTAAAATAATTTTTTACGCTACTATATTTGTTTTCACAGTCAACTGATTTTTCTACGGAATTTTCTGCGTGACACCCCATGTCAACCCTTATTTTTTAAACAATAAAAGTCATTTGGAACATGAACACAGTTGGAGAAGAGTTGCTAAATCATATCAAAAAGAGATTTTCGTCAGAACCTAATAAATCGTTAATTAAAAGAAAAACCCTATGTGCAAAGCATTGATATCTACCGCAGCAACTTTTAATATATATTCTAGTCATTTAGAGATGACTGTGTTAGGCGTAACGATAACTAATCGTTGCTGTTCGTCAAAAACTTTAACTAACTAACTAACTCTAACGCAGCTACAATCAGAATTCAGATAATTTTACAACAGTCTATCTATTTATTTTAATTTTTCTTAATACATTTGATCCTGCACATTTTAAGTCAGTGTGTGCGCACGCGCATTTGTTCGGTTTTAGTCTTAGTCGTAAGAAAAGATAAATGTTGGTTATCTCTCAAGGTCGGTTTTAAAAACGTTAAGACTAAAACTAAATCAATGTTTTGTATAAACTTATTCGTAGCAATATGATGTTTTATCTTATAACGTTAAAACTAAAACATAAGTTTTAAACTTAAACTAAAACTAAATATTGACTAAACCCACCATTAGTTGAGACAATCGCATTGCAATTTTAGATACTTCCTAAAAATTTTAAAATAATGTCAAAGTAACTTAGTAAGTTCCAAAATAATTATTTTTATTACACAGTAAATACAATAAAAATAAGAGCCTTCATTATTAATGTATAATTTGTTTTGTCTTTTTTCTTAGGTTTTTCTCTGATTGTATCTTTAGAATTATTGTATTGCCATAAGGGTACAAATATATAGATTTATATGTATAAGTGTAAATATTGTAATTATGATACAATTTATTGTAAAGATCCTTTGTCATAAGTTATACAACTGAAGACAAATAAATGTTATTATTATTATTATTATTTATTATTAAGTTCCAAAATAAAAATAATAAAATCTTAAAAGAGAGAAATAAACCTTTTGATTTCAATATCAAACTGAGCGTTGTAATTTTCGTCTAAAATGAAAATATGTATAGGTACTTATCTGTTTATCTGGGATATATGCCCTAGTAGACATTTTTGTAGCAGTATTAAATTCTAAAAGACTATCCAATATATCTTCAATACATCTTGGGTTTTTTGCCAAAAGTGAAATAATATATTGACAAAGTTGAAAAAAAAGCATTACAAGTTCAGGTGCTTCCCAAAATTTTAAATTAATGTCAAAGTAACTTTGTAGGACTTAACCAGTGCTCTGTATTAGTGTCGTTAAAGAGAGTACAATATAAAAAGAAAAATATACCATTTGTTGTTTTTTTAACCAGTAAAAGTACTTGGTTGTTTTTTGCTGTCGAATAATACATGTTGGTCAAATCTATTTGGTCAAAAGTTAAAAACGCTAGTGATATGCAAAATATTTATTAATCACTTCAGTTACTCACAATAACGTTCCTTAAAATAATCAAGCCTTAAAGAAAAAAAAAAAAAAAAAGAAAATGAACACAAAAAAAGAACTACTCCACCTTATTTTCTAATTCAGTTTCTGAAGTCGCTGATTAAGGAATAGTGTTCCTCTACAGCAGTGTTTCTCAAACTTTCGACAGTTGCGGACCACTTTCTGGATTCCACGCTAATCGCGGTCCACCAACATCAAAATAAAATGTTTTTTTGCGAAAAGGCCCATTATTAATACTAACGAAATTTTGTGTTCGCGGACCATCAAGAACTGACTCGCGGACCACAGTTTGAAAAACACTGCTCTACAGTTTATCTACGGCAGGGGTCGAAAAACTTTAGAGGCTAAAGAGCCAAATTCACCCTGTATGGCATCTGGAAACATTTTAAAGAGCCATAATTTTGTTCTAATACATGCCTTTTTAAATATTTTCTAAATTTTATTCCTTATCAACTTAATTTGAAGAGCCACATGAATATCCTCAAGGAGCCGTATGCGACTCGCGAGCCGCGGTCTGCCGACCCCTGATCTACGGGAAGTGAATCGTACCATTCATGGTATTCACGTCAATTTTACATAAGACCCTATTCAGACTTCCTAATTAAGCTTTAATCTGTTATAATTTTTTAGTTTTAAATTATTAAACTTTATGTGCCTTGGAAAACCACACAAGAGTTCTGCGTAACAAATCAGTGTGCAGTTTTAATATACTCAGTTTTGATAATTTTAAGTTTCACGACTTGTATATCGCATATATTTTAGTTAAACATGAACTAACATGAACCAATAACAATCCTGGCAGAAAACCTTAATTTTGACAGTTATATTTTGTATATTTTGTGATTATGAAGAGATATAGCTATGTGCGGAATTGTTGCCTTTACAACTTTATATTACTTTACCTTTACTTATATTTTAGTTAAACATGAACTAACATGAACCAATCACAAGCCTGGCAGAAAACCTTAATTTTGACAGTTATATTTTGTATATTTTGTGATTATGAAGAGATATAGCTATGTGCGGAATTGTTGCCTTTACAACTTTGTCTATAATTATAAAAACTACAAATAGACATAGTCATTTTCGATGGAGTGTGCAGATAAACTAATTTTCCAAACCATGATTGGAATAATCTCGTACAAAAAATGAGGTTATGCATCTTAATTTCTGCTGAATTTACACTAATTTAACTGGTAAATCGAACACTTCGAATTACCATTATCGAATCGACATGTCTGAACGCGGAGGTGTGTTTTAAGAATATTAAAAATATTTAAAATATTAAAAAAAAATAAAAGTAGATTAGAGCTTAATTTTGATGTCTAAATGGGCCTTAACTTAACCAAATTTCTTTTCAGAAACAGGAAAGAGTCGTTTATATAAAACTGTTAATTCGTAAATGGTAAATTATTATTTAAAAGTCTACCAGCTAAAATAAAGGTTTAAATTAGTTATAGGCGATTTGCATTTACTTGGAAATTCGAAAATCGTAATATTTTTACTGGGTAACTTTTGGCAGCAAGCCCACTATATGTTAGTCAATATTAACCTAATCCATGTTATCGTAAAGTATTAACATTATATTATTATATTGCAAAATTTAATTGTTTTTGATTTTATTTTTTGTTACAAAGGAAATATAATGTATAATTTAAGTTGTTATTTAATTCCTAGATACTATTGTGACTAATCCGAAATAAAAAGTGGCAGAGCTTACGGTACTCCATATTTACCGCACTAATTCTACTCATTTGTTTTCAAAATCGGCATGATCTGTCAAGTAGCCAAAAATTATCAATTTCATTTTGTGAAAGAAAATGACTTGAAACTAATTTGGGGTCATTAAATACAGTTTTCAATTTTGAACCTTTTTTGTACTGTGTGTTCTAAAATTAGTATATAAAATGAAAAATTTACAATCGTATTTCCTATGTCCAGTTAAATAAGTAGGTAGCTATACTAGATGTCTACTGTTTTATTAATGTGTAAAGTGATATTGCTAAATGAAAATTTTAACATTGTCTTTTCTATGACTAGTAAAAATGGAGACACCTTGTATAACTGGTGAATTTGCGATTGGAAATAATCGTTTGAGGAAAAATCCATTAATGTCGACTATTTTATAACTCACTTATGTAGCAGTTAAGACTATAATAAATTTAGTCCTTTTTTAAGAATACACTTCTTCACAATTTTCGTGAACAGAATTTGCAGTTAATTCACTAGATAATATTCATACAAACAAGTTTTCAAACATTTTTTTTTTTTGTATGTTTACAAAATGTAAATTTTTTTAAAGGTCTTGTACCTTGTGTCTTTTAATTGTAGGTTTTGGTATTGCAAATTGCCTGCAGCCCTATTGAAACCATGATTTTCATCATACTAGTACAATTTAGTAAACTTCATGTCAGCACAAATTAGAAAACATAGCATTTTATAAAAATATTAAACTATCCTCAAAAATGTTTTTTTGAATGTAATAAAATTAGTGCAGTATAAACTACAGTAAGTATAGTTTTATATAAATAAAAAAAAAAAAAACATTACGGAACCGCATTGTTAGATGTTTATCAACTATTATAAATTTTTACATTTAACACTTTAATATTTATTATTTAAAATTTACGTAGCAAAGCAACACACTATCCTAAACATTTTTGTTTTATATTACCGAAAGTAGATTTAGCCTTTAGTAGCAACTTGGATTAAATACGTAGAAATAAATTCAATGTATACGATTTAGGTAAGAATAATTATAACCTGAGGACTGGATACAAATTTTGGTTAGTAGTTAATTGTTAGTGTCAAAGTATTTGAGTGAAAAAATATATTGCAGAGTCAGTGAAAAGATACTGGCTGCAAATTTGCCCAAAAACAGTGGCCTCACCACAATATCACTGATTTTGTGGGCAGTTTGTTGGTTTTAAAGTGGTAAGTGGCAAGCGGTCATTATCAGCAAGCAAGTGCATTACATAAAAGGAGAAAGAAGCTGTACGCTGTGCGGGTGATGGTACAGCGACTGTGATAGGCAGGGAGCGGGAGTAGTGCTGTGTGAATTGTTGAGGTTACAAGACAAGACAAGACATGGTATGGTACATTACGTTATGGTATGGTATGTTGAGTTACCTTCACAAGTGAACTGCCCGTAGTGTTTACCGGAACTTTTGTCCCCACAAACGACACACTCGATATTTTGGTTTTTATCACTGGACACGCTGTTCTGTGAGTTTTGCGACGGAGTCTGTCGGTTTATGAGCGATATGTCGGCGGCGGCGTCCAGCGTGCCCGATACATTCAGCTGGCCGGATTGTAGGGGGTTGAGCGTATTCGACTGCAGAGGATTAAGCACATTCGTTAATGGGTTCAGACTGGTCGGCACCGGGTTTACTAGTGTCGACTCGCGCCAACTTGTAGCAACCAGTGCCATCTTGGACCTGGATTCGTCGGCAACACTTTGACTGATGTTATCCAGCGTGGTTGGTGTTGAACGCGTTCCGCGGCTAGCCGCAGACCACTACACCGGCTCGACCCGAGCACCAGATCAAACAGCAGAAGCAGCAGGACACAGCTACGAACACGTGCTGCTGGCACTAATCGCCACAGCACTTGGTCACCACCGGAGTAACGGAGCTAACGCTGCACCCACCGTGCACACCGGTACACCACGACCACCGACACACCGAGCCTCGGACAGGTACTCGCGGCACCTCTCCGGCACGCCACGGCCACAGAATACACTGTCCACCGACCACCTAACGGCGACCACCGCACGACCGCACACCCGTACACGCTCTGCTCTCCGTCAAAAAACAAGCGAGATAACCTTGCACTTCAGATATTCATATTTCATGCTGAATGCGGGATGTCGATCTGACAGTCTCTCACGACTCGGACACAACCACGATTCTTACTCGCACATTATACACCACTTGGAGTTTTATCACAGTCCGATTTCAACAAACAGAAATGTCATTTATTCGAGAAACACTTACTGAGCACTTTCTACCGAAACATAAGACGAATTCACTGCCATGTAGGCATATTGAGCAACAATATTTAAAAAAAGATCATATGATTTATCAGTATGAGGAAGGGTAAACGTTTACGGGCCCCGTTGAGCGGTCACATCGGGTACACGTAGCACAGGCACAGAGCACACGCTGAGAGGTGAATAGGTCAACCCCCTAGAACACTCTAGCCTCTACTGGTGACCTCTGGTTCGCGGTCTCTACACTCAAAATGCCCTGGGCGGTTCGGGGAGGTCCTAGGTTCACACTCGGGTCACGATAGGCTAACGGGCGTGGCCTACCGGGCCATGGGTGGGAGTATCAGATCTTATTATTTGAACTAAAGCTGATCCGAATGAAATGATCCTATATTAGCAGTTGGCCTCTTTCGCACTAACATTCACCATCGCACTGGACATTATGTATTTTGATATTTTAAACCGAGTTCTAACTCGGTTCATGTTACATTACATTTGACAAAACTATCTAATATTTTTATCCGTATTTGTTGAGAGTTTTATTTTTGTTGTGTTTCATAACACGATTTGTATCGAGGATATTTTGTGATTATTTAACACTGCGTTTAAAGTGAAATGTTCATTTTGGAAGTGAGTAATAGTTGAGGAAGAAAGTGATTTTCTTTTTAGCCCTTGATGTAAGACTAGCATAGTGTTCCCCGCCCACTTTGTGGCAAATGTCTTAAGATTATAAGGAGTGGGGGACGGCAGTGGGACGGTGGGGATACGTTTGTACCTATCTTGAATTTAATACTAGACACCAGGATACGTGTAGATCTATCTATTTATCTATCATAGATACCTATATAATAATGAACCTAGTAAATTACCAATTCAATATTTGTATTGCTGTTGATTATGGACGTTTTTAATAATATGTATGTACTAACTTTGCATTTAAGTTAATTAGACTATAATTTAAATAAATTAGAATAACCAGGGCGGTCTTAGGTTGTTAGCGATTTAATCACAATATAATAGGGGTAGCAAAACATCATACGAATTTATATTATTCCAATTTATTACAATGCAAGTGTTTATTATTTGAAAATAAATACTTCTTATATAAACAGTTTAGTTGAAAAGCGTCATCACAATATTAAATATAAATTGAGTTTAGGTAAAAAAACTAAACATGACATATAATTAAATTATAATATTAGACTTACAAGTGTTTGCAGGGCCGGAGGAACGCGGTATGCAGGGTATGCAAGACATTAGGGCGCTTGATGCCAGAGGGGGCGCCAAAGTTAAACTGAGGACCTTTTTTTAGGTCTTCACTTCTAAATTTCAAGTGAAGACCTGAAAAAAAGGTCTTCACCTCTAAATTCCAAATGAAGACCCAAAAAAAAGGCGCCAAAGACCCTCGTTCCGGCCCTGAGTGTTTGTTTCTATAACATGTTAACTAAGGTTATGTTTTCGACCTGATTGGGGGTACATGTAAACTGCAGTACATATTTTTTTTTTATTAACACTGCCATATTTTATTCAAAATATTTTTTCCATTTTAAATTATTTGATAACTATATATTTGGCAGCCTACCATTTTAAAAATTCTTTTATGTATTTGTGCTTTTCTTAATATTTTGTTTATATTTGTTTACAGCCTTCATTTGAATTATAATTAATATTATATATTATGGTCCCCATTCACTTTTTAAATAATATTTCATCACAATACCCCCTTAGATCACTAGAAAATCATTTGTCAAAAAACAAAAAAGTGTGTTTAAGAATAATATTTCATTCAACATATTTCCAGTAAAGTTCATGAAGAAAATCGATGGTATTATGGATGAGGAAATTTTCCCCCAATATATGAATCTTATTGCGTTTAATTTCTATATAAGAATTAAGATCCGAAATTTAATGGATATACATAGAATGTTGGGCATCCGCAGAGAGGGGCAAACGGGGAACGTGCCCCCCTTTCAACTAGAGAAAAAACAGTATTATAACTTTATATTTAAAATACATGTCCCACCCCCTTGGAAAATAATTTATCAAATTTTCAGCCCATTAATGGGTCATCGCGATTGAATCAACTAACTTATTTGTGCGGACAATGAATAAATTGAAAGAAATTTTTGTAATATTTTATTTCACTCAAATAGTATCTATACTCTATCTCTGAAAGACTGATACTAATAAATCATTTTGTCAGGCAGTTACCAGTGGCGTGCATATTTTAAACACGTTTAAATTGGTCTTATGTATTTCTATATTACTATTTATCATTTTATTAAACGCACGCCTGCGACCATATTTATCATATCATTAAACACACCCTTGTGACCATATTTTTCCTCAAAATTTTAGGGTCAAATTTTTATGGCCTATTGTGTTTAACCCTAGTTCGTATTCCCATATAATATGTGCGGCACACTCGGTTGTTTTTAACAATATTTCGTTTCGAACTATTCATATTTTGTCGCTTTTGTTTTACCGCTTCTGTGTGATAATACAATAACTTTTTACAAATAATAAATTTTATTACTATCAGTCTTTCGGAGATAGAGTATAGAGTGTTTTAAATTGATTGAATGTGACAAACAATGACCTTATTCTAATCAATATTGATTTAACTGTCACATACAAATGACAATCAAAACTTTCTTCTAGTATTCTTGTATGGATATGATAGTAGTGTTCGTTTATTGTTTATTTAGCGTTTTTTTTCCTTTAATCCTTGCATTTTGTATGCAAAATGCAGTCTTTAACTCTGGTTAAAGAGTCTTTTTATTTTTATTTTATCAATATTTTTAATATTTTAAAGACATTTTTAAATCATGGATTCTGTAACAATAACCAGCTTTTCTATTACTGTTCTAATACTTTTTATCATTTTCTATTTTTAATTTTAAAGTTTAATTTCATAAAACCTAACAAATACTTAATTTTGTGAAAAAGTTATAATTTTTATTACTGATTTTTTTATTGAACATAACACAGGCGCGCGCCTTGATGGGGGGAGGGGTTCATGGACTTCAGCCCTCCCCAAGCACTCAAAAAATACTTTTACAATTTATCTTATTATTGAAAGTGAGCTGCAGCCAGAAAACATTTACGCCATAGAAATTGATTCTGAAAAGGGCTCCGCCAGTCAAAAAGGTTGAGAAACACTGCGTTAGATAATCTAGATCTAAGAACTAAACCCAACAAACATTTCATTTAACGCATCCCCACAACAAATAGAATGTACGCCTATGTGTACTTGTCCTTGGAAATAAGTTTGATAACTAAATGTTTCTGTCAAGTATTGCATAACGTTCAAGAATTAATGATCGCACTGTATTTCCATTTATTGTAATATGTTACATATCTATTTATGTTTATTATGATGTTTCATTATATGTATATATATACAGAAATAAAAATATGTAAAAAGCAATTCTATGCTTTACTCTTGTGGTGAAAATTAGTTACATACAGTAATATACATATTATCCGCGTTATCCGAGTTTTCATTTATCCCAGACAGGTGCCACCCACTTTACCTCGGATAAGTGAGCTTCTACTGTATATAGATTAATCCTTCATTTCTGTTTTTTATTATTAGCTGCGTTCGCGCATGTAATGCCTGACATCTTGCATTCCGACGCGCGTGCGCATTGTTGCTGTCGCAATTGTGATTACGGAAGGCACGCGCTTTCTATCCAACCTGTCAGGGATTGAATCCGCGAACGGATTGTTATTATTGTTTTTTTTTTTAAGAAATAAACAATACCTTTTTCAGTTATCAGACAGTTAACAGAACATGATAAGTAGACTTAGGACGTAATTAGTTTCTGAACTAAATTCATTTAAGATCATCAGTGCAATAGAGGTGTTACCATTAGAGGGCACCTGGGGCTCAAAGTGTTAAATCAATTTTTATCATAAATTTCCAAAAAATAAATAAATAAATTATATTCATTCGCCAAGGGTAATAGTAAGTAATATTTTGAAGTTAATTAACATATCTTATTAAAAATTTATCTCTACATCGTTTCAACCACATAGTAAAGCTTTATGCTTTGATTGCAGACACATTTCAAGACAATTCCTTGTTTGGACAATTGTATTACAATCATGTTCACAATTTTAAAGAAGCGATATACACATAATATTTAATTAAACACATTAGAATATAATTGCCGCTTGATATGAATGTTTTTAACATATTTCTTAAAAAGGCTTTTTTGTGCGTTCACTAATATTATATGAACACATTTACTCAAAATTAAATGAGTTGTTACAATTAAAATACATACCCGAATAAAAATAAATTCCATAAAAGTGTAGATACTTGTCTAAGTTAAAGTGGTTACCATGGTTACAATGACAACTGGTGAAGTGTTGCACGAATCAACCGCATGTCAACATAACATATTGACGTTTTATGACGTACATTCATCTTTTTTAATCCAAAGTTTGCAAATAAGTTTTTGCAACACAATTTGTAGCAAAACAAATAACAAACAACGTACATGATTTCTGACATGATTAAAACAACATAAATAAGGATTTTATATTTTTACATTCAAGTCAGTAGCGTGCGTCATTTATCTAACAGAATATTTTAAAAGTATTATATAAATTGCACTTTAACATGTAAAGAGGTTGTTAAAAGTGGTAGTAAATTTTAAGAGGGTATAGCCGGAGCCTTAACTAGGCAGGGGTACAAGTCCGGGGCCCTAATCAAATGGGGGCCCTAAAATGGTCTGCAAAAAAATGGAAATTAACATAATATATTCGAATAACGGATTACTTTTATTATTGAATAATTACGGATTACCATTCCTGAATGAAAATATATATTTACCGAAAAATTATTTTTTTCGCTGTCCGTAATAAAACAGATCTCAGAAATAATATTGTTCCATAACGGTAATGTAATAAAATAAATATATAACACCCAGCCAAGGCCGGATCATGGCATAGACAAATGAGACAAATGTCTAGGGCCCGGTTTTTTGAGGGGTCCGGTCAAACCGTCCACTTTGAAAAAAAAAAAAAAAAATGTAAAAAAAATAAAAGTTTCCTTTTATTTCATAAAAGGCGTAAAATAATAAACATTTTACAGTAAAAAAATATATGTACTACTAGATGGTTTTGTAGAGCTGATGCAGTTAAGGCAATTCGCTCTGGGTTCAACAAAATAAAAAATGCTCTACTTGATATATCTCTAGATGAATCTCAAAAATGTTCTGTAAAAGTGGAATCACGAGAAATAGCAAACTAGTTAATAATTTATAATTCATTTTATTAACAGTTATTTGGGATAAAAAAAAAAATTCCAGAATAAATCCTTACAAGATCCTATTATGCCAATCTCGTTTGCGGTAAATATTTTTGACAATTAATTTAATTACGTTAATAGTTTAAGAAGTTTATTTCCCGAAATAGAAGCGGAGTTTAATGCGTCAGAAATAAACACTTATTCCGATTCAAAAAAAAGGTCCCGAAAAAGAAAAAGATTTTTTGATGAAGTTCATCATGATGAGGAAGACGTAAGTTCTTGAAGTCAGGGTCAAGAAGCCTTTAAACGAAATTGTTTTTATGTTATTTGTGACAAAATATCTTTTGAACTAAAACTACGTAGCAAAAGTTACAAAGACACTAACGAGATTTTTAAAATATTTCATACAGACTTAGATGACGACGTATCAATTAGATATGAACATACCGCAAGGCTAAAAAAAATGGTACAATGAAGACATTGATACTGAAGAATTGGACGAGGAACTGTTGCAATTTATGTTAATTTGTAAAAGCCAAAATTTAAAGTTGCCATCTGATATGCTACAATTTATAAAGACCACAAAAATTGTATCCACATTTCCGAATATAGAAATCTTATTGCACATATATTTAACTTTGGCTGTATCAAATACAGCCAAAGTACGTACGTTTTCAGTATTAAAACGTGTAAAAAATTATTTTCGAAACTCATTGAGCCAATCAAAATTAACTTCTTTAGTTATATATCGAACAAAATGCTTTGGACAATATCAATTATGATGAAATATTCATAATTTTGCAGAGAAAAAAGGATTTTTGAATTGTCGTTTTTCCCTATTGATTCCATTCTAATAAGAACTAAAATTTATTTATTTTGTTTGAAAATTGAAAATTCTTTTTTAAATAAAAAATTAACATATGTATTAGTTTTTTAACTACCCCAAGAACATTATTTATTTATTTATTTATTTATTGAATTTCATTTGTTTTCTAATTTTTTGGAGAGTATTTTTTTTTTGGTCTATTTCTTGTGGGGGCAGGGAAAAAATGTCTAGGGCCCCAAAATAGGTTAATCCGGCCCTGCACCCAGCCAATATTTAAGATGAACAGTTAAATACGTAAGATCCACAGATGTAAAAGTTTAATCTCAACAATTTTCATATAAATGAAAGAATAGTATTAAACGTATGAAAGGGAATGTCTTAAAATTACATAGAAATAAATTGCCTACAAATACTGTAACTATCTTACAAAAGTCCGGTCCATACCTACGTATTAAAAAACAGGCAGGCTGAAGCCTCTTTTTCATGCCTTACAACTTCCTAATTTTTATAATCGAACTAAAAAATACTCAGACAAAACGCCTGAGATGCTCCTGTTCAGCATCTGCAGTGCACTGTCCACGTAATGTATAGACACAGAGTGAAATATGAAGGTTGGATGAGACAAGTGGTCTGTTGAGGACGAGGTCTGTCTGTCTGTTCGTACGGACATCAAGCTAAAATGACTGGATCAATTTCACGAGATTTTCAACACACCTTAAGGTGAATCCCGGCAGCTTATAGGCTATAACGTGTAGTTTTGGGGGTGACAAGAAAAAAATAAACAAAACAGTTTTTTGATATCTATAAAACTATTCATCATAATTACTTCCGATTGTTTTAGTTAGAAAGGGATGATAATACCGAAGAAAAGCTACTCTTACATAATACCTCTATTTACGTTTTTGCGAAAATTTTATCTGAATTTTGTCAATGTTAAAAAGTGCCTAAAAATCCGCAGTAATGTCTGTATGAAAATTACATGAACAACTTCTTTGAACATTAGTGAATAAAACAAAACAATAATTTTGTAAATAAGTCGGTCTAAACCGAAATTTTGACAGTTTTAAAATATTATATTTTATTAGCACTTCAACCCCGCAGCCTAGGAAGTTTTGAATTGTGGAAGGACGGTGGGAGTGGAACACATTTTACATTTTTACAAACTATATACTCGAATATTTATTTAATGTTACTGACCCCGAACTTATTTCTGGATTATTCTTATTCATATATTCAGTTAGCTTTATTTTGAAAATACATGTATTTAATATATGAGTAGATATATATTTAAAAAAATATATTTATTTTATAATCAGCTTAATTGAACTTATCTCCATAAAATATTCTGCAGTTTTCATTTATTTACCTTGAGTGTGCTGAGAATACCTTGAACATATTGAGTAAAGCCCCTAGATGATTAAGACAATTTGCAAAAGTAAATTTATCTAAAAATGTGTCGACATTTTCAAGAATTTTTAAACACATCTATGTGTATACAGACGGGTCAAAAATCAAAAATCAGGCCGGAACAGCAGTAGTAATCGGAGAAGAATTTCAAAAATACCAGCTGCCATGCATGAAAGTGTTTTCACAGCCGAAGTCTTCAGTATTCTCGAAATAACAGAGACCATAGTACACGACCTCAACACAAGAAAAAAATACATTATTTGCATGAATTCTCTGGGTGCGATCAACACCATGCAACAAATGTATCCGAACAACTGGCTTATGCTAAAGATCCAGGAAAACATCCATGATGCCATCAATCGGATATCGTATTGAAATATCAGTTTTGTGGGTACCGTCCCATAGCGGCATCCATGGTAATGAAAAAGCAGACGCCGCCGCAAAAGAAGCTGTAACATAACCAGCTCTCTCAGTGCCTTGCCCAAACCTGGACCTTAAAAACCCAATAAAAAAGAAAATAAAAGAACACTGGAACCTCCAATGGCTGGATATCCAAAACAACAAGTTAATAACACTAAAAGAAAATACACTATAATGGTCAACACGCTACTTCAGAAAAGAGAAAATAATAATTACAAGACTACGAACAGGTCACACAAAGTTAACCCATCATTTTTTATACATAAAGCCTGGAACAGAATGCACAGCGCGCTACGCCGTCAGCGCGCTACGCCGTCAGCGCGCCGTTGAGATTTTCGCCTGCCCACAATGCAATAATTTTTAACGCCGTCAAGTGTCACTTGACAACCTATATCTGTGTTTATACGTGCGCTTTCTTTTATTAAAAGTATAATGGATGATGAAGACTTGTGTGTGATGTTATTTATGTTGTATGCAAGTTATTTATACATACAAACACTTTACCATTCAGTAAAAACTGAGGTTAGGTGTTCTGCGTCAACGTTCAACGGCGTCAAAAGTTGGAAGTTGACGAACATTCAGTATCAACGGCGTTCGAACGTCGTAGGACGTTGTCCATTCTGTGCACTTGCGTACGACAGCTTGGTTTTAACTTTCTTCTGACAGATAGCGCCGTACGAACGCCGTCAACGCGTCGTAGAACTCGGTGCATTCTGTTTCCCACTTAATATATACCCATATATTTGCTACATAATATGGAATACAACATATGTGAAGAATGCAACGCACAAATCACCGTACAACATATAATTATGGATTGTCCAAAATATTCCATACAGCGAAGAAAGAACAACGTCGCATGATCTCTGGAAGCAGTGACGGACTAAGGAAAATCGGGGCCTTAGGCAAGGTTCTCATTGCGGGCCTTACTAGTTGGAGGAAACCGCCATCACACGCCTCCGTATAGGCCACTGTTGGTGGACCCATGGACACCTCCTTCGAGGTGAAGAGTCCTCTATCTGTGAGACGTGTAACACAGATTTGTCTGTGTTACACCTTTTAATTGAATGTGTACAGTTCGAGGGTGTCAGGGAGAGCTTAGGCATGTGCTATGACCTGTCATATGCTTTAGGTGACGACAGAGTACACATGGACAGGCTGATACTCTTCCTGAGAGAATCGAACTTACTGTTTTATGTGGGAAGTCTTGCATCTTATTTTAATGTGTTCTATTTCTAAACTGTGATATTCGATGGTAATTGGCCCCTTTACAGCCTTTTACCAGCACCCTGAGTGTTCAAATTTTCGAGAAAACTTTTTTATCTTATTTATTTACGTTTGTCTGTGCAAGATTTTATTGAGTATGCGTATATTAATTGATTTTATCTATTTATTGATTGTTTCATTTATTGTTTTTCATATGTAGTGTAGTCATTTAGATGGGCTGCGTTAGGCGCACATAGCCTTGGTAGCTGTGCGCCAAAAAATTTAACTATCTAACTAACTAACTCTTGTTAGTTAGTTAGTGTCGGATTACTACCGACTTAAAACCCCACTGTGTCTTCCGGAGGATACCCCGGAACCGTTAGGGAAACATATCTTCAGGGTGCCTCTTCCATCTAGGTGTCATCTGGGTACCTTATCTCATGCGATTCGCCCTTCCCGCTCCACAGTCTCCTTTTTCTTTAATACCTTTTTGCTGTAGGTCTCAACTGCTGACCAGCTATCTTCCCCTGCCAGCATCTTACCGACTAGAGACTCAGGTGTGACACTTCCTAGGACTTCGATCATCTCACTCCTGTCCTCCGTCCATTCCGGGCACCGAAAAAGGGTTCAGCGTTGTCCTCTTCTGTTCCACAAAAAATGCATGTGCTGTCCTCAGCTTTCTTCATCCTTTTGAGGTAGGACTGGAAACATCCATGTCCAGTGAGCAACTGTGTAAGAGTAGTTGGTCTCACTGTGTTTCCGCCCCACCCACAGTTCGATGTCTAGTATTAGACGTCATATCCACATGCCTTTGGTGCTTGCATCCAATCTCTTCTGCCATTTTTATCTCACGCGTATAGGGATGTTCCGATACTATTGATACGATACTAGTACCGATATTTTTCATTCGATATCGAAAATATTTTTTTTTTCTAATTTTCGGATACTTTATTAATATCAGTACATTTGAGCCAGTATTGTATCGTTTCTTTTTTTTTTTTTTTTTTTCTTTAAACTATATCGTAAAATTTTGGTAGAAGAGGTACACAATTGCAATGGCGCAGGACATAGTACGCCAAGAAACATGCGTTAAAGGGTTTAAGCCTGGTTTATAATAAGCCCATAGCATAACTGCATATGCATTAAACAATAGATTTGACCCTTCAAAACATCTGTTTGTAATAAACAGAACAAAGAGAGTAGTGTAATTTTTATGCTTATGTTCCATAACATATCTATTATAAACCAGGCTTAAGACACAGTATACACAGTAGTTTCACTCGACCGTTTTTCTGTACCAGATTTTTCATGCGCATGTGTGAATCCTGGTTAGGACGCGCAGTTTTGCGAAGTGAATAAATTAAAAAATATTAAATATTATTTTATATTTAAGTAATTTTCCTACTTCATTATTATACTACTTTCAATAGTTTTTGTATAATATTTTTTAAATTCATTTTAGAGTCATAAAATGCAAATTCTTTTGTTAGTTGTCATATAAAGCTTATTCGTCCGTATCCATACGCGTAATAGTCTGTATCGTTCTTTAGAATTTTGGTTAGGACGAGGTAGCTCGAGGTCACGAAAATGTGGTACGCCAACATCAAAGCTTCCGACACGAGTCGGCTTACTGATTCTACTGTGGTTTAGAAGTTGCGTTTGGCGCCTTTTTATTCTAAGTGTGAGGTTATGAAATTTTATTGATTATTTCTGTATTTTAATTAAAAATGTCACCACCAAGAAGCAAAGTGTGGACCTATTTTAACAAAATAGACCAAGAAGTTTTCTAGGTGCTTGCAATGAAGAAGAGTGGAGTGTTTAATTCTATTTTAAATAATCACTCAGACCTACAGGCTTCAGCAAGAGTTCATATACACATTAGTTTGCAAGTGAAAGATCGGAAATGCCTTCGTAAAATGTTTATTATTTATTATCGTTTTTCCTAATTTTCCAAATTGTGCTGTCCTACATTTTTACTAACTAAACCTAAGCTAATTACCTAGTTTTTAGGTATACAGTACTTCTTTATTTTCCCCCAAACATTAGCCCATTAAAAATAGTGTAATAAACTCTAGTAAATACGATCAATTTAGGTAATTGAAGAGGTTAAGTTTAGTTAGTAAAAATCTAGGGCAGCAGAATTAGGAAAACGATAATAGATAATAAATATTACGAAGGGATTTCCGATATTTCACTCGTAAAACTGGTGTGTATATGAACTCACTGATAAAATACCTACAAAACCCTGAAATGTGTGGAAATTCACACTTCACGTCAATTTTCTTTTCTTTTTTTATCAACTGGTTTAACTTTTATCTATTTTTATACCTATTTGCCAATATGTGTATACTCTCTCAAAACTGTAATATCGGTATTAGACCCTTCTACAATTCCTCCCTTTAATCATAATCCTAAGTTTAGATATGAATCCGTTGAGGGTCCAGCAGTATAGAGGTCAGTCGCCTGATAGTATGCGCTGGTCATTCCTCCATGTGATGCTGGTGATCTACCATTCGCAGGTAACTTAATGACAGGTAGAAACCAGACCACCTAACACCAAGTATCTACCTATTTCTAATATCGTCAGATACCGTTCATTAGTTTTGAATAGGATTAAATGAAGGGTTTTCCTTCCAAAATTAAATTAAAATTTAAAAGTAATGTCACGTTCTTAAATCAGAAATTGAATTAATGAATATAAAACAGCTCGCCATCTGAAGAAATTTAACCAAGGGCGCGCTTCGGATATTTAAGAAAGTCAGTGGTGAAACCATTGAGTGTTCGGTGTTTTATGATACGTATTTATAAATTAGCAAACCCGTTGCAAAATATCTGCAAAAGTAGTTTATTAATTTTATTGATCAATTAAATTAGCATAGCAAATACGAGGGCTACCTTTTAAGTTTTTACAAAAACTAAGAAAGACATTTTTTTTTTGGAACAGTTTTATTTCTTTTCAAAATATTCGCTTTTAAGATTTATACACTTTTGAATGCGTTTAAACCAATTCTCGAAACATTTTTTCCACTTTGAAGTTGGTATTTCAAAAACATGGTTTTCGAAAGCTGCAAAAATTTTTGAGGTGATGAAAATCGTTGCCCACGCATTTTTGTTTGACATTGGGGAACAAAAAAAAGTCGTTAGGGGATAAATCAGGTGAATACGGGCAATGAGACATGTCCTTCAAATAATCAATTGATTGACGTGCTGTGTGGGAGCTTGCATTGTTATAATGAATAATGATGCGACGTTTTTGGTTGTTCTTCCTGATTTTGTTGATGACTTCTGGCAAACAAACTGTTGTATACCATTCAGCATTAACTGTTCTCCGATCCTCTAAAGGAATGGTTGCGACATGTCCAGTACAACCGAAGAAACAAGAGATAATTTTCTTGGAAGTGCTTCGTGAACGAACAACTTTTGTTGGTTTCAGTTCATTTTGGAAGACCCAAACAGTGGATCGTTGCGTAGTTTCCAGTTCATATGAATAAATCCGGATTTTGCAGCGCCTAGGTTGAATTTTTTTAGAATTCCCTTACACAAATCAACACGAGCCTTTTTTTTTAGCTTCGGTCAAATTATGCCAAATCCATCGGGAACAGATCTTTTTCACAGCTAAATGTTCATGGAAAATCGAATGTATTGCAGTCTGGGATATGCCAAAGGATGCCTCTATCTCACGGTAAGTCACATACCGATTTTCTTCAATCATTTTGCGCACATCATCGATGTTTTTTTGAATCACAACCGATTTTGGTCGACATTCACGAGATTCTGCAACGAAATTCTGCATACCAATTGTAAACAGTCTTTTCTGATGGTGCTTCATTACCAAAAGTTGAATGAAGCGAATCTATGCATTATTTTTGAGTTTGGCCTTTACTAAAATCGTAAAAAATAATCTGAACGAAAACCTTTACGAGTAATATCCATTTTTTCACAAACTTGTTTTTTTAAACGCCGCGAATTGCTTGCATACACAAACTCACTTTACAATTATTTCAAATAATCTAACACTATATAAGATAACGTTATTATTATATTATTTTTATTGTACACTTAAATTGTTACATTTTGTATTTTCATTATTTACATGTAACATTCACTAAATATCATACATAATACTATGTAAAAATAATCGTATTACAAATTTTCAATTTTGTGAATGAAAACTACATAATTAAAAATTGTTAAGGGGTGGCTGCAGCCCCTTATCCCCACTTAGATGGGCCGCTGATAACCAAAAAACTCTTATAAAGTCCATTCTACATTATACTTTTTTCAATACTATCCAACTCTGACGTCATTTCAACTTTTGATACTACAGAATATAGTGGGGGAAAAAAATAAGAGACAGTGATGTATTTTATACCTTCCATCTCTTATTACTTTTCATTGCCAACTTAAAAAATTTTAGGTTCAGATGGCAGACAACAATTTGGTTATAGTAAACCAATTTATAAATATTGTTTAATTGTGCTAAGTTTATATTTAATTATATGTTCTAAATAAACTTCTTATCAACTTAGTAAACTACTAGAAGTTAAGTTGTTAACAAAGACTAAAAAGTTGGTAGTTGGTACGACTGTATAAGTATACAACTGTCATCCAAAACTACCTCCGGTCAAATTTTTGGTTGACAGTTCTGTACTTTTCAATTTACTCTGTCTACAGGAAACTCATTTTAAATCCAAAGATAATGGAAATTTGACAGGGTATAATACTTATAGAAGAGACAGAGGAAATGATCTACATGCTAGTGGAGGGGTAGCAATATTCATAAAAGACTCAATGTACTGCGAACCACTAATAATTAACAGCAACTTAGAAGTCATCGCAATAAAAACCTACATAGAAGGGCAAATAACCATATGCAATATGTATCTCCCTCCTGACCAACCAGTAACAGTGGTAGAAAACGAGAACGTTATACAGCAGCTACCTAAGCCGTATATAATTACTGGAGATTTTAATGGGCACAACCCACTTTGGGGATCAATAGGCCTCGATCGTCGGGAAAAAATCCTAGAAAAAGCCTTTGAAGAAACCTGCTTGCTAAACGATGGATCACCAACACATTTCTGTGCCAGAACAGGAAATTTCTCGTGAATTGACCTGACTGTGTCTGACGAAAAAACCATCGAAAACGTCTTATGGAAAGCCTTACCAGACTTAAACGGAAGTGACCATTTCCTAATTAAAATTGAACTACTATGCAGAACTCAACCATTTAACCATACTAATATGCACAACACAAGAAAATGGAAAATTGAATCAGCGAACTGGAATCAATATACTGAAACCCTTGAAGAAATGATTTTAAACTTTGACGAATTAGACAACATAGATCTTATACTGGATACTTTCACTCAAAATATAATACATGCTGCAGAAGTCAGTATAGGATATAAAAGCATAGAAAAGAGAAAAGTTTTCCCTTGGTGGAACGAGGAATGTTAGAAAGCTAGAAAATAACACAGAAAAGCGCTAAATCATTACAAAAGAAATAGAAATGATGAAAACTTAGAAAGATTAAAAAAGTCACGTTCCGCTTACCACAATATAATGCTAAAAAGTAAACAAAAATCATGGACAGAATTTGTATCGACAATGACCAAAGACACCAACACAACGGAAATCTGGACAAAAATACGGAAAATAAATGGAAAATATACAAATACAACAACTGAGGTGTTAATTGAGAACAACACCATCATTGACACTCCTCAAGAAATAAAAAACTGTATCACTCAACACTTTCAACGTAACTCCAGTAATCAGAACTATAGCGCAGAGTTTAGAACGAGAAAGTCTATCAAAGAAAGAGAAGAAATAATAATTCCTCCAGATATTAATAACCCACTAAATAATCCATTTACAGACGAAGAATTGTAATTTGCGCTAAATACCAGCAAGAACAAAAGCAGTCCAAGAGCTGATAACGTTACGTATGAGATGCTTAAGCACCTGCCAAAATCTTATAAATCATATATGCTGAAAATGTTCAACAAAATATGGGAACGTAACCAATTTCCAAACAAATGGAAAGAGGTTACAGTCAAACCTCTTTTAAAGCCCAACAAAGATAAAAAAAAACACCCAACCAACTATCGACCAATTGCCCTTTCTAGCACCATATGCAAAACAATAGAAAAAAATATTAATAACCTACTAACGTGGTATCTTGAATCGTCTAACCTACTTAGCAATGCCCAATGCGGCTTTAGGAAAGGAAGATCGACAAACGACCAATTAATTATAAAAGAATCAGAAATACAGTCCGCATTTCACAACAAACAGCATATGTTAGCAGTTTTCTGCGATATCACCAAAGCCTACGATATGACTTGGCGCCATCATATTAGTACTTCGTTGACAAAAATGGGCATACGGGGAAATATCCTGAGCTTCATAAGACACTTTCTATCTGAGAGAAAATTTAGAGTTCATATGAAAGGCCATGTATCCGATGTATACGTACAAGAAAATGGAGTTCCACAAGGATCCGTCCTAGCAGTTACCCTCTTCTTGATAGCTATAAATTCAGTAACAGAACAGATAACACTACCAGTTAAAATTCTTTTATTTGCAGATGATATTGTCATTCTGTGCAAAAGCAAAAACAGTAAGACGCTACAAGAAACACTACAAAGAGCCCTCAATAGTATAAAGAAGTGGTTTTGTGAAACCGGCTTTGAATTTTCACCTTCTAAGACGCAAGCAATGCATTTCTGCAAATTGTACAAATCACTTGGTGATCCAACAATAAAGCTAGGTGATCATATAATATCCTTTGTGCAAACAAAAAAGTTAATGGGGATGACCTTTGACTACAAAGATACGTGGAAGCAACACATACAAAATATAAAAGTAGAATGCTACAGAAAACTTAATGTACTTAAGATGCTGGGACATTCCAAATGGGGAGCAGAATCTATCTGCTCCCCATACACTAACCACCCTGTATAAATCCCTAATCAGATCAAAAATAGACTATGGCAGTGTAATATATCAGTCAGCGAAAGTTTCTAATCTTAAAATCATCGATACTATTCACAATACGGCACTTAGGATAATAACAGGATCATACAGAACTAGCCCAGTTAAAAGTCTACTGGCAGAAGCTGGTGAACCATCTCTTCAAAGACGCAGGATGCAGCTTACCGTGAGTTATGTCGCCAAACTTGCTAGCAAGCCATATCACCCTACATATCCATACCTATTCAAACCGGGACTCAAAACAGAGCTCCACAATCAGTACCCACTTCAAGCCAAAATTGTTCACACCCTCAGCGAAATAGATTCTAATATTCCACAAATAATACCTAAGTATACCATCCGATACCCTCCTTGGACAATTACTCGCCCGACATGTAACACTGAGCTTGTAAAGAACCCAAAATTAGTACTTTACCACAACAATTACAACAGTTATTTGCGGAAATTTGTGAAAAAGTTGGTGATGGTCAAAAAATATACACAGATGGATCCAGAGTGGACAATAAAACAGGGGCTGGTATAGTACTCCCACAATCCACTCTGTCATATAGACTACCAGATGAAAGCAGTACATACACCGCAGAGGTATTCGCTATCCTAAATTCTCGAGCAAATTAAAGGGAAAAATGAAGAACACCAAAGATATTTAATAATTACAGACTCACTCAGTGCTTTACAGGACATAATCCATTCCTACACACAACACCCCTTCACAGGTCGAATCCAAGGGCTCATCCACCAACTCCAGCGAGAGCAAAACACCGTACACTTCATCTGGGTACCATCACATGTCGGGATAAATAGAAATGAAGCGGCGGACCAAAAAGCAAGAGAGGGCACGAATTTAATCCACTCCGAAGAACACCTCAAAAACTTAGACTATGACTGGAAGAATTATGCAAAAAAGCAAATAATGGAACAGTGGGAAATTGAGTGGCAGCGTACATTAGAAAACAAATTAAGAGAGGTCAAGAAATCTATTAAACCGTGGAAAATACCCGGCTCTAGGAAAGAACAAATACTTATAACCAGGTTAAGAATAAGGCACTGTCAACTAACACACAAGTTCTTGTTTGACAGCACAACAACCGATAGATGCCCTACCTGCCACACAAAAACCTCAGTTAAACATGTTCTCACCGAGTGTCCCCAATATGACGAAGAAAGAAGAAAGTATGCGATGCCCAACAATTTGTGCGAAGCCCTGTGCAACGACCTAGTGCAACTACAGAAGACCCTTAATTTTCTGATAGCCACAAAATTAGACAAATATATTTAAATATTAAGTAAATGTACTCATTATAAAATGTAATCAATGTAAAACTAAAAATTGTAAACCAATGTAACTGTTATAAAGACGCTAATAGCAGTATGCTGATGCGTCTCTAATTATAAATAAAAAAAAAGAAATAAATAAAAAAAAAGAATAAGAGACAGTGATATATTTTATACCATCTTTTATTACTTTGTCATACTTTTCATTGCCAAAATAAAAATTTTTAGGTTCAGGTGGCAGACAACAATTTGGTTATAGTAAACCAATATATAAATATTGTTTAATTGTGCTAAGTTTATATTTAATTATATGTTCTAAATAAACGTCTCATCAACTTAATAAACTTTTTGTTTAAACTCAGTTAAGTTGTAAACAAAAACTAAAAAGTTGGTAGTTGATACGACTGAGAAGTATACAACTGTCATCCAAAAATTTAACCGGAGGTAGTTTTGAAAATAGTGTAGTTTGAAGTGTAGCATCGAAAGTTGGAAGGAAGTATTGTGTTTCACATTATACTTTTTACGTCAGTACTACGCAAAAAAGTATAATGTAGAACGAACTTTAGAAAACAATAGAGAGCTCGAGATAATACATAGCGGGAAAATATAAATAATTATATATTTAACGAAAAACTTAATAAGTTTTTAGTACTAGATAATTTTTTAGTGGGGTTCAAATGAAGTCTTTAGTGCATAAATAATCCATCAAAATTTTAATTCAAAAAAAAACTTATATTTTTATTGAATTTTCGCCAAACATGTTTCTTTTTTTTCCCCCACCCAATTTCCCAGAGGGTTGGTCTAAAAATCTGATAAAATTCTCAATAATTTCAAAAAGTATATGTATAAGACTCAAAAAGATTATTACTTCTAAAAATATCGATTTTTTGGTGTCGTTGAAAAAAATACCTATTGTTTAAAAATTTATTGAGTGGTATCAAAAGAAAGCTCATAAGACGTAGATAAAAAACGAAATATAGTTTTTTTTTTTTTTTAATTTTAACTCGATTGAAGACATAAATTTATAAATTTTATAAATTATATATATATATATATATATAAGACCTAATTCCTGTGTGTCTTAACGTAACACTAAGTTCCTGGGTGCTAGCGGGTGTTGCGGTGTGCGGTCAGTTACGAACTCAGTGGTGGGGAAAGACGCACTCCGACAGCAGCTCACTTAGGCTAAGCACATAGTGAAGCAGAGAACAAAGCAGCGATGAAAGCCGAGAGTAGAACATCGAAAGAATGTCGCGCTTATAAAAGAGTGTCTACACATAGTGACGCGTTTGAAATCGAGCAGAAACTTCACAAAATTATAATGGACTTTTTACTAACAGAAAACTCTTCCTTAAAAATTTGGTATTTACTAAAAAGTAAACACACTAGAAGGTGCAATGTTCACAGAATACATAAAAGTAGACATATACATGGTGAATTTCATCATTTGTATATGCAACTCCGCGAACATCCAGAAAAGTTTCATTCTTATTTTCGCGTATTTCGACGAGTATTTCAACGTTAGATTATATTTTGGAAAAAATTCAACATAAATTGGTAAAAAATTGGACAAAGTTCAATCGGAAAATACCTACTATAAATACCTCTTATAAATGAGAACTACTTATAAATGCCTCAATATCCATTTTAAACAACTATTTTAGCAACGATGATAGCAGAGAAATCAAAATTGTTTGAACGCGTCGCTTTAATCGACTATAACAGCGATATAACCTCGCTGCAGTACGCTCCACCATGCGCGTGTTAACAGGAATTCATTTATTTAATTTCGCTGCTTTGTTCTCCGCTTTCATCGCTGTTTTGCTCTCTGCTTCACTATGTGTTTAGCCTTAGCGAGAATATAGCTCTTAGTTCTCCAGTCAGTATATACCTTGGCTTAATTAAAGAATGTTGTGTCAATTAACGTTATGCCCGCGGGTGGTGTCCGGCCCGATACTTATTTTTAAACGACACGCATTAAGCGGCTTTTTAGGATTTCCTAGGTATAATCAGAAACAGCTTTACCATTGAGATCCAGCATTGAGATCCGGCATGGCCCGCGGGCCGTGCCCGGCCCGATATTAAGTTTTGAACGACAAGCATTAAGCGGCTTTTTAGGATTTCCTAGGTATAATCATGAAACGTTTTTGTTTTGTTAATATACGCTGAATCATGCAAATTTTAATAAGTGATTCCTGATTATATTAATTTAAATTCGATATCAGTTTGCCAAAGTTGTTGGCAATGGGTCTGCTAGTTTTATATATAATCACACACAATACTTTCAAGTATATCGTGGCATAATCTTTAACGTACTAGGGATTAAGGGGTAATTATGTCACTATACTGTAAATACATCAACATGTAAATTTAAATATGTAGGTATGTATAGATTTATATTTTTTGTAAAGATGATGTATATAATAAATAATAATAATATTTTGTCCCACACTTTACACCCTAGTGGTGTAAAACTAAACAAAATTCTGAGTAATGCACATTATTGTGAATCAGAAGAGTACTACAGGAATTTTTGATCTGATGATTATTTCGAAAGTAATCGAACTGTTTGCAACACCGTGCTTAACAATATTTATCTGATTGATTGGAGCACTGGATAGCTGGGTCTTGGAAGTACAGTTCAAGTACGGTTGTAAGTCTCTAGATGAAAGCACGTGAAATATTCTTTCAAAACTTATGTAAATTTCTGATTTTAAGTACATACTTGTACCCACAATTTATTATCACTTACTAGATACCTACAAATCCCTGAAATATGTGAAAATTCACACTTCACATCAGTTTTTTTATAATATTTTACCCCCATGTTAGAAGTGGCTGTAGACTGTTGTTGACCGCTTACTTCATTGAAGCCTATGCTTGAATTAAATATTCAACTCCCACCCCTCTGTCAACAACAAAAAGTTATCGTGTATGAGGTGCTTAAAACTTTTGTGTTGATTCCCTTATATGTCTGTTAGAGGCTGGATGATGGGGTGTATTAATACATTAATGTTCATTGTTGGGCAAACCGTACGGTGTACGTTTTGCGTTGACTAGAGTGCGGTGAGCGGTAAGCGGAGAGCGGCGAGCAACAGAACTAAACAGTCGGATTACGGTGTTAACATTCATGCTAGATGTGTTTCCAATGGTAATGCAATCATGCTCATTAATACTTTACGTGGGGGTGTGAATCCTGAATGTAACCATAGTTGCGCATGGATCCGAAAGCACTTGGCTTCGATGGCCATTCATAACTTTATATTGCGTTACGTTATTGTTTGTTAATGTTCATGTTCTCATTTCCTCCTACCTTCTTTCATTGGGGATGATGTTTAATCAGAGAGCAATTTGCTTCTTCATTATTAAACAGAGGCGCAAGCTTTTCTACCATGTAAGATTCTTTCACAAATTTTACACAAGAAACAAGTTTTGTGGCGAGATTTAAAAGGAAGGCATTGAAGAAAACTGGAAAGCAACTATTGTAAAGTAATTTTATTTTACAATTGCTAGACAAAGACAGTATTGTAAAGGTACTGCATTAAAGCTAAAATTTGGAGATTTTTTCAATTTAAGTCGTATTTTTTAAATTACCAAAAAGTCTTACATCTTCTCTATTAGTCCAGAAAATTTTTGTCCTAAATCAGGGGCGTCAAACACATTTCAGGCCCGGGCCATTTTTCTAATAAGTAAAATTCACGCGGGCCGCACGATACGTATTTATATCAATACTCATTCTGTTTTTCATTTTCCACTATTTTTTAATATGTATTTGAAGGAAGTAAAGAAATAACATTTTAATAATAATTAAATTTTGCCAAAATATTTTCTTTACCGAACAACAAAACAAAAACTGGTCGCTCAGCGTACCGGTACAACAAAACCGGTAAAACAAAATCAGCGTACTGGTACTGTACACAGCAGTTGCACCTATTGGGCTCAACAATGACCGATGGCCGCGCTGCGTTCGCTGTAAATCAGCTCATCGAAACGAGTAATGTGAAAGTATTCCCTATTTGTTTACATGTTAAATCGATTTACAATGAATAATAAACAGCTATTATTAATTATTTTAATTTCTTAAGTGCAACACCTTCTTCTAGGTGTGTAGTTGAAAGATGATAGTTAAACGCCAGTCATGTTATATTATGCGGAATTTCGGAAAATAAATTATTAGCATGTCGACATATGTGGGTTATGTTTACAAACAAGCAGTTTAAAATCACAACCTCACAAAGCCACTGGAAAATGAAAATTAACTCAAGATAACCTGCACCTGTAAAACAGGAGCTTCATGCATTATTTAATTTGTTTAAGAAATACTAGTGTGTTAAATATTAATAAGTAAAAAATATTGATGTAATCTGTAGTTCTGAAATGTTTTCAGCACATCTTCATACTTTTTGTCACTTTTTTCCCCGTATCTATAACATTTTCCATGCTTTTTTCCTATTTATCTCTTCCACAACATCAAATTTATTTACTATTTTCACAAATTGTTTTTCATTTGGAAAATAATGGAATGTTTTTTTTTTTTTTTAATTAAAATTTATTTTGGGGTGTATCAACTACATTGTCATTAACACCCCGTAACAGTTACAAATATTACATTGAATTAGTTCATTATACTTAGGTGTAAGCAAGAAATTTGAATTACATAAAATTACATAGTACATGTTACATAGGTACATTACACAGTGAAGATTTTTACAATAGATGTTCATTACATTTTTGCCTATATTTTATTTGTTAGGTTAGTGTCTTCTAGATATTTTAACATTTTGGCTGTAGCTTCCATGTTGTTAGATAGGGCCTCTTCCAAGGAGTTTGGGATGCTGTTTTGGGCTCTTTTTCTCGTGTACTTCACACATTCAATGAGAATATGTTTAACAGTTATTGGGCTGTTACATGTTTGGCATATTTCCTGTTCTTTTTTCTGCATGAGGTGTTTGTGGGTAATGAGAGTGTGGCCGATTCGCAATGTAGTCATTATAACTTGCTCTTTTCTGTCTTCAGGAGTGGCTGATGGATGATTTTATTCTTCTTAATTTGTTGTTATTTAAGGTATTCCAGAAGGAGTTGAAATTTTCGCTGGTTTTCTTTTTTACATAGCTTTTATAAGTCATATGGCATAATTGTTGTATCAATGACGTGTCTTGAGGTTGCGTTTTTTGCTGCCTGGTCTACTTCTTCATTACCCATAATTCCCACATGTGAGGGGATCCATAACAGAGTGATTTGGTTACCTTTATCTAGTGCTGAGTTGAAGTTACCTTGAATTTGTTGGACCACGTGGTTTCGGTTATACGTCTGCTGGATACATTGGATTGTGCTTAGAGAATCGGTTTGAATAATATAATTGCTTGTGGTCTGATGGAATGTTTCTATTACTTCCTTTTCTAGAGTGACAACCAAATACACAGCAATTTGTGTTATGACAACTTGTTGTAAGTCAAAGCAATACAAAAAATAGTAATAATTGCTATCAAAAATTAATATTACAAACAAACTGCAACACTAAAGTTTAAAAGATATACAAACATTTAGAGATAACCACATGTAAACAATAAACAGTTACTCGTCTCATGAGTTCAGATTTGGTCTGCCTGGCATCACTCCATAGCCCAATAGAAATGTGCTATTTAAAAGTTCTGCTTACGAGCATATTATTTGGAATCACGGGGAATCACTGATCTACCGACTATCACACAGCCTTGGCTAACTGCAACAGTTACTGCCTGACTATTGGTTTTCCGCCCTTTGCCAAAGTCTTGTGAATTTGCTGAAATTTCCATCTTCAGCAAGAAAAAGAAAATAAAGTAACAACCAATAAAATGACGTTGAATAGGCCTCCCGGGGATACCAAGATATATATATAAAAGATACCACTGTGTAGTATTTTTTATATATATATATATTTTTTTATATTTTTATATTTTTTTGTATTTTTGTAATATTGTATAATATGATTAATGTTTTATGATTTATAAATTAAATTTCTGTATGACATGATTTTCATATATAGTGTTGCACTATTGTAGATTGTACTCTTTTGTAATGTCTGTATATGGAAAATACAAATATAAACTAAACTAAACTAAACTAAACTAAAGGCGCACACTCTACCTCACGGGTGGTGTGGAAATAAGTATATTTTTCATAAATGCACATGCGCAACAAAAGTTATTAGAATCAATCAAATAATAGAAGAAAATAAAACTTATAACTGTAGTTAAAACTAAATTATAGAAAATGTATCTATTTTTAATTAAGATTAAGATATTTGCAAAAAAAAAAAACATTTCTTGCACGTTTTTCGAGGTTTTTTTCGAGTTTGCTAACAACCGACTTAAAGCAAGGGCGAATAACCATTTCTAAGCAATGTCTAGACATGGTCAAGTGCAACACAAAAGATTTTTTGCAACGTTTTGTAACTGTCGATGAAACGTGGATACATCATTACATTTCGGAGACCAAATAACAATCAAAACAGTGGATAGCACGCGGTGAACCAACTTCGAAGAAGACTAAGATGATGCCATCAGCTGGTAAGTTTATGGCTATCGTCTTTTGGGATTCCCAAGTAATATTTTTTATCGACTACTTGCAGCATGGAAGAACAATAATAGGCCAGTATAATATGTCATTATTAGACAGATTGAACGAAGAAATCAAATCCAAAAGGCCTCATTTGGCAAAGTAAATGTCTTGTTTCACCAAGATAACGCTTCCCACAAATCGGTAATTGCGATGGCGAAACTGCATGAATTAAGATTAGAATTAATCGATCATGAACCGTATTCGCCAGACTTGGCTCTCTCCGATTTCTTTCTGTTTTCAAAACTCAAAAAATGGTTGGCTGGAAATAAATTCTCATCAAATACTGAAGTCGTTGAAGCTGTTAATGAATATTTCGAGAGTTTAGATAATTCTTATTTTTCTGAAGGAATGAAAGGTTTTGAAAAGCGTTGGACTAAATGTATAGAACTGAATGGAGACTATGTATGAAAATAAATAGAGTTTTGGCCCAAAAAGTTATGTTTTCTATCTCGTTCTAGAAACTTTCCGATCCCTGATTTCTGAAATTAATTTAATTTAATTTCTCTATATAATCACCTCTTAATTCTATACTCTTAGTCCAGCGGTTCTGAAGCATCTATGTGCCGTCCTTAAAGTGATTTTTTCGAGGCTCTCAAAATAATCATTTACCATGACCTCCGAAATCTCATCCAACCGAAATCTCTTTCCAACTAGATTTCTTTTTTTTTTTAAGTTTGGAAAAAGGAAGAAGTCAGTGCATATTTGGCGAAAAAGGTGGATAACCAACTACTTCATAGTTAAATTCATCCTTTTTTCGAGATGAAATGGACAAATGCAATGTCATGGTGGTAAAGAATTTTCTTTTTGAACAAACCAGGACGTTTTTCTCGTGGTTGTAAAATAAATCACATAACACTTCGAAGTTATTTGGACATATTCATTAATTTGCTGCTAAAATGGACCATAACCTCTCGCTAAATGGTTCTAATTTTGTCCGGCATTTTGTCTTATTTCTTCAAACACCCAAATTCCGTATCGTTTTACACACACACACACATGTATATATATATATATATATATATATATATATATATTTCAATGTTGCAACATTTCGAAGTTATATCAAAAATGTTGTCACTTTTCCACTTTTGCACTGTGCTACGGATATTAGAGCGCTGTTTTTGCACTCTAGTATAGTAGAACTCGTTATTAGGAAGCAGTTGAGCCGCAAAACACGCATATATCCTAGGGCTGCCATAATTGTCGGAGTACCGACCGGGACCCCCCCCCAAAAAACAACTTAAAAAAAACTTTTATCGACAATAATACCTTTATTATAAAAAATTGCACAATATTTTAAAAAAATAAAAAATTTTAAAGACAAAAAAAAAAAATTAAAGTAGAGATTGATAATAGCTATTCCAAGAGCAAAACGTTGGGATCAATGGTGAATCATTTTGGAACACTCAGTTCGTTTGGAAAAATTTGATGTTTTTTTTTGTGGATGCGTCTTTATCAAATCTAAAATAATATAATATAAATTAATGGGCGATTCAATTTAATAAAACCAAATAGAACCTTACATTCCATTCTTCTCTTGCCTTTACTCTCCCCCTTCTCCGACTTCGGTGGCTTCTTTATCATCGCTCTTCTTTGCCCAATCATACTTCTCCGATGTTTTCGTTTTTTGGAGCAGTTCTTTTTCCCCTTTTATATAATTATAGAATTCAGTGCATGACATTTTATAATTTAAAACACATTGAATTATGCTTTTCACGGTGTCAATAAAAAGCGAATTGCGCTCAATTTATATATAGTATGTATATGTACAATATTATCGAAAAATAATTTTTTAATATGCATAAATTTTAAATCGACCGGGACAAATTACTCTTGGACCGGGACACTGGGACACAAACCTCAAAACCGGGACATGTCCCGGTGTACCGGGACGTATGGCAGCCCTAATATAGCCTCTCTGTTTGCTGAAGTGACGCGGAATAATGTCAATTTTGCCTCACTTGCTTATACGTTCCGATATCATTTTAAGTTGATCTTATCTTTTAAGTTACAATAAGTGGCAGTGAGTATCACGCGTATATCTATGTTATTATTTGTTTAGTTATTTATTTTACATCGGCCTATTTCTGCAACGAGGCTAATCGCCCATGCCAGGGGGCGAGCTCCTACACCTGGATGACGGGTGAATGATTGTGAAATGAGAGTAATGTAAACATATTATTCTCGCCCGAATAATATCACCGACGAAGAATCGAACTACCAACCGCACAACCCAGACTGTATTCACCACTCCAAACTACTGCGATTTATGCGCTCGGCCACACCGTCGGCGCGCGTATATCTATGGTTTATCACGTGATACTGTTATCATGTTTCTCCGACTTTTTAACGTGTAGAACTAACCGTTTGAAATCTATCTTTGCTATTCGATGCTATTCTTTCATTCATGTCTGAAGTCTCTGAAAGTCTTGAATTATATTGTCTTTCTACCTTCGATTTAAGCAAAGCTTTCGATTGTGTCTCCCATTCAATACTGGCTTTAGTTCATCAGCTATTCACTTCTTGTCTCATATTTGAGCAATCGGAAACAATTTGTTGCTTTTAAAAATCAAGCATCTAATTTTTTGGTCAATATAGCGTGGAGAACCACAAGGCTCAATACTTGGTCCCTCTTGTTCATTATATAAATAAATGATTTTCCATTCTTAATGACAAGCCAGTTTTATATGCAGATGATATTACTTTCATTACATGGTCACGTTCTCTTGTTAAAATAATACGCAATAATGACTGCACAGTAACTCGCTCGAAGATTCAAAATTTGTTAATTACATGTAGAAATCATAATTATGATAACTCTTATTATCTTTTATTTATTTCTTGGGAGTTTTAGTTGATCCTACTTCATAAATGGGACCAACAAGTTAGTGCAGTTGCTAATAAAGTCTGTAAAACAATATTTCTTTTGCGCAACTTGTCTGTAATTAATTCTGTGTCAAAAGATATATTGTTATTTTCAATATTTATAATTAGTAAATTTAGCTGTAATAACTGTGAATGACTGACTAAAACTAAAAACTTTTGTATAATGTACTTTGGTCAATAAAATACGAGGGTAAGTCAGTAATTAAGTCACAAACCGATGTTGGAAAGCTGTAAATAGCAGTGAGCTATTTCCAAAAGTGTCACTAGATGGCAGCAAAATCCAGCTTGATAACACTAAAGTGACAGTTGCCGTGTGGGTCCGCAGACAGAGTGAAAATGGCGATCGTGCTCGAAGAGTATACTGTGGAAGAGCAACGTGCTGTTATGTGTTTTTTGTGGGCAAAAGTACTTCCTGCAAAGGATATACATAAGGAAATGTATCCTGTTTACAGTGAAGAGTATTTGTCGCGTAAAGCACTGTACAATTGGGTCGAGAAAGTCTCAAGGGCGCTTAAAAGTTGTTGACGAACACTGAACTGGGCGGCCCCGTTCAGGTGGCGAATGCTAACAGGCGGGTTACAATAGACAGCATAGCAACTGCAATAGGATGTTCTCATGGTTTGGTCTACTAATCATCTTGGCGGCAAACGTTTCGCGGGTGATAACGATGTTGAACGAGAGGTACGCATGTGACTGAGGTTGCAGCCCAAAGACTTTTATACAGCAGGCATTGGGGCATTGATTAAGCGATGGGATAAGTGTATTAATGTTGGTGGCGGCTTTGTTGAAAAATAAAACTTGTTTTTGGTTAAGTATTTCTTTGAGTATTTTTTTAAATATCTTTTTGTGACTTATTTACTGACTTTCCCTCGTATATTTTTATTATTATTATCCTAATTTCAGTACGCTCCATTTCCGGGAATTAGACCCATACCAGCTACGGACAAAGACTACACCAAGATTTGACTGCGTCAAAAAATACATCTATAATTTACAAAAGTTATCGTGGTAAAGATAATCTTCTTGTATATAATAACAACAGCTAAATGACAGAATCTGTAAAGTGTTGAATTTGTATAGGTGCGTTACGGTCCTGTATAGATCATGGCTCACAAAGCAATACACACGTTCAATGTGTTTGAAATCCTTAAATGCTCAAATGGATATTGTGTGTATGTCGCACTGGCACACAATGAGGTACGGAGTTCATTCTACACGGCTTTTATCTGAAGGCGTTCGTATGCCTATAAGCGATTTGTTTACCCATGAACTGCCTGCATGTATAGCAGTTTTTTATATGTAACACTTCATATTGGACACTACTGATTTCGATACAAGATCATTCTTACAATATTGAATGGATTAGTTTGTACCAGAGGGTTACAATGAACATTTTCGAAATGAATATCTCATGCGAATTAGCACTTGGGATGACCGATCAAGATTGTACTTTGGGATTCCAAAACTCAGATTCTTAGGATCTTGAGTAATCCAATCTTCGTACTATATTTCAATGCAGAACTGGGCGTCATAAGGCCTTTTCAAACATGGTTTGGAGTCAAGATATGGCTCGCAGCCAGATGATTATGTGAAGTGTGAATTTTCACATTTCAGGGTTTTGTAGGTATTTAATAAGTGTAAGAAGCCAACATAATGCTGGATGTCTAGGAATATTTGTTCCAAAATGACATGAAATTTAACTGATTTTTGATACTCATTTTTATTTGTTATTTGAGTACTAAAAGATTCTATTTAATTTTTTTAAACAAAATTTAAATAATCTGCCAAAATTTGGTCAACAATAAAGCTGCGTTTACAGCTCTAAAATTAGTTGACTATACGCTGTACAAAGATAAATTTAACAGACAGTTTTAACGTTTAACGACAGCGTTCACAGCTAAGAAAATGAATGCGTAACGAATGTTGTGAGATTTATGTTTTTACAAACCAGCTACGAAGGAATAAATATATGAGACTTTGTATGAACCCCCGACTATGAATCAGCGATATGAATCAGTGAGATCGTGATTTCTTACTAAATTTTATTATCAAAATTATAGGCGCAACTGCAGCAATTCTTTTTCGTTTCACGATTTCCGAAATTTGTTGAAATTTGTGCGACAGTATTTTTTAGGTTATGTAAAGTGAGATAGCTAATGTGTGTTTACATGTCTGTCTCATTAAAACAGCGCACTGACTATAAGTTTGGAAAACTGTCTACTGTCGACAACGCAGTTTATTAAATTTAGAGTTGTTAACGGTCGCTTGCGTTACCCTATGACAAACTTGTATGGTCTATTAATTTCAGAGTGTGAACGCAGCTTAACATTTAAATTTATTTCCAACGTTTTTTTCTGCATTTACTTCTTCAAGTCTTCATTAAATTAATAAGAAATATATTAATAAACGGCTTTATTCTTTTCAATTTCAGAAACGTATTTCTCACTATTCACAATGTGTTATAAGTATTATACTACTATAAGTGATTTATTCCTCTTTGATAACTTAAAAACAAAAACTAAAGTAATTCTAACAATAAGTTGAATCACGACACATAATACCTTCGCCTTAAGTAAAAAAAAATCATACCATTATTACTAGGAATGACGAAAACTAGAAATTTATGGAACCGGGTACCCGCAACAATTACCCGGATATTACCCACTACCCATTAATTACCCACTGCTCGTTAATTACCCGTTACCCGTTAATTACCAGTAATCCCGTTAAAATATAAAAATGAAAAGTAAGTATAGAAAAATTGATGTGAAGTGTGATTTTTCACATATTTCAGGATTTTGTAGGTATTTAATAAGTGTAAGAAGCCAACAGAATGCTGGATGTCTAAAAATAATTCTTTGATTAATATTTTTTGAACATTTTTTTTTCGTTATTTGAGTACTAAGAGATTCCATTCAATTTTTTAAACTAAATTAAAATAATAAGCCATAATTTAGCCATTAATTAAAAAAATAATTAATTTCTCTCGTACGTTTCCGGCTCAGATCAATGTACATTACCTATAATTTTTTCAGATTTTTGGCCAAAATCGTGTTAATAGAAACAAATTTAAAAAAACAACTGTTCGTTCCTTAATCTACGTCTTAAGAGCTTCCTTTTGATACCACACAATAAGTTTTAAAAAAATAATAATAGTTTAGGCATTTAATAGGCGCATGAGGCGCATGCTGGGGGCCTACCAGGGCCCTCCAGGGGGGCCTCTCAGAGAAGTTGCGCCTCGGGCCTCCGAGTGGGTAAATACGCCCCTGCCAACAACATCAACCCCTCTGGGAGATAGGGTGGGGGACAAAAGTTATCTCTTTTGAATTCTTAGTATTTTAACTTTTCTATATGTTAGTCAAAGAGTTGCATAAGCATGCCAAATTTCTACTTTCTATGTTAAGCCGTTTGGCTACAATTTCTACCGTACAGACAGACAGACACATGAGTGACTTTATAAGGGTTTTTTGGTGGTCATACCTATAAAACCCTAATAATAAGCATTATGGAATAGGCATTCATTCCTACTACTGTAACTGAGAACAAAATAGTCACAGATAAATAAATACTCAAAATACCTCACACAATTACTCGTTAATTATCCGCTACCCGCTAAATACCCGATACCCGTTAATAACCCGTTAGTTTACGGGTAATGGGTAGATGACTGGTCGCGGGTATTCAAATTCGGAACCGGGTACAACCTTACCGAGTCGGGTAGCGGGTACCCGGGTACCCGTTGTCATTCCTAATTATTAGTCATAATGTAGCTAAGAATAAAAAAAAAAATGTCAAAAACACAAATACTGCAATATCCAAAAACAAAACCTAATCAAAAAATTCTTTGGTACGTTTAGATAAATGTACATGACTTCAGATTTTTAGTTTAACCCCTTTATATTAAAAGGTGCGGGACAGTTATTTTTTTGGTACAGTTTTATAAAAAATCATATAAAAAATTCTAAAAAACATATTTTCGCGCCTTAAGCTACCTTAATCTTAAGAGATTTCTTTTGATATCACATACTAAATTTTAAAAAATAATAATTTTTTTCAACGACATAAAATATTCTATATTTTTCGAAGAACTAATCTCATACAAAATTCCTGTGGAACTATTTCGGTTTCCATCGTGTACATTATTGAGATTTTTAGACCAACCCCTCTGGGAAATAGGGTGAGGGACAAAAGTTTTTTGGCATTATTCGGCGAAAATCCCATAAAAATAATTGATTTTTCAAAAATGAAAATTTGCATTTTTATCCACGTTAAGAGGTTTTATTTGATACCCCACGCAAAAGTTTTAAATAAATATTCATTTCTTTATTAAACACATATTTATTTATATTTGTCTCGTGGAGTGTTTTTATTGAACTCTCAGTATTTTTCCTATAAGTTGTATAAGCATGTTTAAATTTCAACGTTCCATGGTCAGCCGTTGGTCTACAATTCTACCGTACAGACAGACAGACAGATTGATAGACAGACACATGACTGACGTTGTAAGGGTTTTTTGGTGGTCATATCTACAAAACTTTAAAAAAAGTAATATTTGTAATTTTAAAAATGATCTTCGAGACTAAAAAAGAGGTTATTCGACGATGTCTCAGTTTGACTACCAGCATATATGACAACCCTGTACCCTGTACCTGGCTACTTATTGACGATGAATTTAAAAAAGTCATCATATATAACGGGGGAATCTAAAACTCCAATTAATCTCAGCACTATCATCTACCATCGGAAACAAACATTACTTCTCCACGAGTTTTGTTTTATCAGTGTTCATCTTGAGCCTTATCTGCCTGTTTTACTATATCCTGCGGCATTTTATCTATTTCTTTTGTCCGTCGTCTCGATATTACCTCGAGTTTACCTTGATAACCATAATAATTTTTACGTTATATTTATGTTAATAACTTTTAAACGTTGTAAAAGTTTCTTGGTCTTACCTACAAAATCCTAAAAATGAGTACCTGGTTATACAGGAACAATAGGACTTTATAGGGCAGTGTTTCTCAACCGGTGGTCAGCGGACTACTAGTGGTCCTTAGCAAAAATTTTGTGGTCCGCGAAATGCTTATAAATTATTATTTTTGAGATTTTTTGTTAATTTTTTTATGATCTTTTGTCCATTTTCTGTGATTTTTGTTCATTTTCAGTCAGTTTTTATTACGGAGATGTTGTATAGATGTAGAGAACATATCGACCCACCCAACGAAGATTGTCGTAACTCAATATTTTAATTTTTTGAATTATGTTAGTTAAATATTAAAATATCGTGAAATCTTTCCACGAAAAATTCTTAACTCACAAAACTATAATTTTGGTAGCATAATGTACAGTTTTGAGAGATACATTAATTTTTTCACGGAAAGGTCACACAGTATTCTAATATTTAAATAATTCAAAAAATTAAAATATTGAGTTACGACGATCTTCGTTGCATGGATCGATATACAATAAATTTGTTTAATAGTAAATTTATTTTTTGTGGTCCGCGGTAGAAAATTAAATATTTTACTGGTTCGTGGTACGTTTTCGGTTGAGAAACGCTGAGATAGGGAACTTACCTTCTCTGCCTTGTGCACCACCTAGCTGTTAAAATCTTATTATTATTATTATTATAGTTATTCCAGTAAAATTTTCACTTACGGCTGAAAACAGCTACGATTAAAATCCTTGCTAATAATCTCGCTGTTATTGAAAATGTCCTGAAACGTTCTACGTGGGCGTTGATTCTAATGTAGTCGGTGTTCAGGTGCGCACTTACTTTATCCCATTCGGGAGAGTTGGTGTCGAGCCGAGCAAAGCCGAGAGCATTGAATTATTTACTGTGTACAGTTTAATTTGGAAAATGTCCATTAAGGCCACAGATGCTATGTTGTCACCGTAACAACGTCTCATTGGTCATTTTGACATGGGTAATTTCGTAACTGCACTTCATGCAGTCGTTATTCGTTATTTATTATCATGTCATAAATACAGCACCCATCGACGTCTGGAACTTTCCTACAGTAGATTATGACTGCCTGTTGATTTTCAACATTATAAATTATTTGTTGTATCTTATGTTTATTAGTTTTGTTATTTATTGGTTTAGTTATTACTATGGATACATTGGAAAAGTTAATAATGTTTTAATCATAAATCGATTAGCCAAGAACGTTGGCAAGCGGAGGAAAGAAGAAAAAATGCTTTGTCCGAACCATTTTTTAAAATAGCTGAAGTGCTCCTACTTTTGTTATATGTGCTTACTGCGAAAAGTGACCATATCAAATATTGACAAAGTTGAGAAAATCGCATTACAAGTTCCAGTACTTCCTAAAATAACTTTGTAGGACTTAAACAGTGCTCTTTATTAGTGTCGTTAAATTAAGTACGAGTATAATATAAAAAGAAAAATATGACATTTTTAACCAAAAAATAGTAGAGGAAGGCGGGGCTAGTTGTTACGGGAGCACGTTGTTACATCGTCGATAAATCCCATGTCCTTTTGGTGAATGCATCACAGAACTTACGTTTTTTTGTTAACCTTGCAAGACGATGGCTCTGATGGACTAGTGCCGTAAATATTATTTATGTTTTATTGTATTTCGTGTATCAAATGGAACACTTTGAAGTCATATTATCACCTGAGTATAATAGGTGAATCGCTTATTCGTAAATTAATGAAATTTCACATATTTATGCTTATATTTCGTTATGTTTTCTTAACTATAGTAATTTTTATATAAAAAATACTACGCGTTAAAATTTAACGCGTTTTTTATTTAATTGTGTAATGGGGATAATTGTTACAGTAAGTCGGGGGCAAGTTGTTACTTGTTGTCATCTAGCTGTGGCACTTATGTAAGACCTTTAGCGTTAGAAACAACTCATTCTTTAGATATACTGGAAACAGAACCTCAACCATTAACAAGCGGCACTGTAAACCCCAAAACGCCCAAACAGAAATGGATTCAATGAACTACGTGAAAGCAATGTACTTACATTTCTTGTATTAGTGGTGATAATATTAACTTCATATGTTTAAATTATTACGCTGCCATAGCTTTTAATAGAGAGTACTAATAAATGTAAAATAACAATAATTTTAGTAATTGTTACAGTTTTAGTTAAAATTTTCAGTTTGTAAAGCTAAATTTTCAGCTAAATCTGTAGAGGGTGAAAGAAGTCAATTAACCGTGAAACGAAGCCTGTGAGAAGGAGATCTTCATGGCAGGGTGGCTGTAAGAAGACCCTTGTTTCAAACCATCAGTAGGTAGAAGAGGTTGTAATGGGCCAAATAACATTAAAATTGGACACTTGAAGTCTGGAAGACCGTCCTATGGAGTGAGTCATAATTTGAAATTTTTGATTCTCACCGATGAGTTTTCGTTCGCGGATTAGCAGAAGAGAAAACATCTGACCAATGTTTGATACCTTATGTGAAACACGGTGGGGGTTCTCTGATGTTGTGGAACTGTTTAGGTGGAGATGCAGGTGGCAATATTCATAGAATTGAAAGAATAATGAAGTAAGATTAATATCGAGGTATCATGGAAAATCAAATGTTGCCATTTGCATTGGATATTCTTTGGTAGGCCTTTGTGTTTCAGCAAGATTGTGACCCGAAACACTCTTCCAAGCTCTGCAAATACTACTTGGATAAATTTTCTGCTAAAAGAGTAATAAAATCTATGGTTTGGACCCCACAGTCCCCTGATTTGACCCCCATTGAACTATTGGGGGATGAATTGGACAGAATGGTGAGAAAAAAGTACTCACTTCTAAAGAACTTTTGTGGAAGATTTACAATAAAAAAAAAAAATGAGTAAAATTTCAAAGGACACTTCATTTAAATTTTTATATTAGATGTCTAAACTCTATGAAGCAGTTATCAAAATTAAAGATGGACATTGATGAATAGAAAATTTAATAATTTTAACAATGTTTTTGTCATTTATGTAATTATTATTTACATCTATAAATATACTTTAAATCAGGCGTTAACACATAAAAAAAAGGGAGCTTAGAAGCCAAATTTTTTCATTAGTGGTGTCAGAATCCAAAACTTTTTTCTTTGGGTGGGCTTTACGTTCAATTACAAGATAAATATGTCCCTTTAAAAGGTTTTTTTTGAGTGATTGGTGGGGAACTCAAGCCCGTGAGCCCTCACCCTTGGGTGCGTGCCTACTTAAAGCCTGTTTTAAATACTCATCAATAGTTAAGTTATTTTCCTAATCTAATAATTATTCATTTTTAAGGTGGGCAAATATTTTTAGCGGTAGTGCCCTCACACTCTCATATTCTTTTTGAATTTTTTAACGATTATGAAACCAACCTTCTGGGAACTTAGCAGTGGCGGCTCGTGATATGAAATCGCGGCGGTGCAGCAACTTTCGAAATTTACAAACACATCATAAATGCGTGGTTTGATAAAATTTCGAAGTTATCGTCAAAATTTAAAAAAAATGAAACATGAAAAAATATTGTTTATTATCCATAAATTTTCATTTTGGTATATTCCAAAATCACTTAAAAATAAAATCCATTCTTCTCGTCTTATTTATAGCGAAAAGCTCAATAACATTTTCTTTGATGTCTGTGCGACTGTTGAGTAATTTTTTTCTCAGTTGAAATCATTGCAAGTGCATTTAACCTATCCTGATTCATTACTACACTACAAACTTAGCAAAGGAACTGCTTGATGCACAGTGCCGCATTACGTATGTCACTGCGAGTGTAAATACATGCGCGCGCTATATGATATGACACTGTGAAAAACACTTGTTCAGCCTGCGTTCTTCTCTCTTCTTAGTGCTGAAACTTGCAGCGGGGGTTCGCGTGCTACTTGCAAGATGTATTTTTTTCCTTTATTTTTATACAAAATAAAGAGTATAAACAATTGTTGATAATAAAATTAATTATTACAAGCAAATATGAATAAATTAATAAATATATTTATATATCGACAAAAACAGGGGGTGCTTCAGTTCCGCAGTGCCTATACACGACCCGCCCCTGGAACTTAGATGGGGCACATAAGTTTTTTTTACTCGATATTTTCGATAAAAAATCATGCTAAAACTATAAAGACATTTTAAAATTAATTTTGTTATAAAGTTGAATGCTGAGAGCAATTTTGCTTGTCGTGCCAGGTTAAAATTTACACTGAAAATTTTATAACATAATCTTCAAAATTAAAATATTATAATTTTGTAACTATAAGGAGTTTCGGAATGCTGTGAAGCATTTCTAGGGTTTTGTAGGTATGACCAAAAAACCCTTATACCGTCATTTTGTCGTCTGTCTGTCTGTCCCACACCCTGTAGCCCAGATGGTTTAAACTAAAAATCTGAAAAAATTCTAAGTAATATACATTGGTGTGAACCGGAATAGTACAGCAGGAATTTTTGATCAGATTATGTTTTTGGAAAAAAACGCATTTTTTGTGTTTTTTGGCTAATAATGTACACAAGTTATAGTTTTGTAACACGCTCGAATGGAAGTCTTATCTTGGTGTAGTGGTACTTGCGCTGGCTTTTTCACCCAACTAAGTCAGTTCGATCCCCACGAGAAGAGACAATATTTGTTTTTGCTTTTTCTTGCATTTTTATGTTTAAATTATTTTTTCAAAATTCTAGGTATATTTAGGCAAATATTGCATTTTATTTTTAAAAGCGTAAATTTAATAACCAGTGGAAATTGTTGAAATTATAATTATATTCTGTTTCAATGTACACGAAATCAGAGGGGCGGAGCTTATAACAACCAAGGAAAGCCATAGGCGCAATTTTTAAAATCTTAAAGAACCTTGCTATATAAAAAAAAAAAAAATACTGCACATATTTAGAAACCTAAATAATGGTATTAGGCGTTCGAATTCAAATTCACAAAAAAAAAAAAAATAATATAAAATTTGTTTTGGCATCCCAAATAATCATCATTCACTTACTAAATACCTGCAAAACCCTGAAATGTGTGAAAATTCACACTTCACATAAATTTTTTAGAATGAAATGTGTAGAAAATAAAATCACCATGTATAGACATAGGTAACTGCATTTATTTTAGTATATCGTCTACCTTGTATTATAATTTTGTCTTGAGTCAAATTATCTTTAGCCGGTCCTGTATGGGCTGGTCACACAAAGCTTCCCTGTACCTAACATTAAGAGGGATGCATGATAAAGGTGCATTCTGCTTAACATCAAAAACGAGACAGCAGAACTCATCCTTCTCGGCAGCGATAACGGTAAAGGTGCATTTTCATTATGACAGTATCTGATGTACAGGTTGTTAATGTCATATTGAATATGTCACATTATGACATTCTATGACAATACATAACTTTGAAGTCACTTTGTCATACAATTATTACTGTGCGGCTATAAAAGTAGTCACTTTCTCAAGATCCTCGGCTTAATGGATTAGCGAAAATTGCATTTTTTAATCTTTTTTTGATGTTGACAGTGCGCTAGGGGCAGAGCCGTGTTTTGGCGCCCTCAGCAAATAAAAACAAGGTCCTCACCTCCCAAAATGTAAGTGATGAGCAAAAAAAAAAAAGGTCCACACGTTCACAATAGCGCCCCTTACTCAAGCCCGTTAGCGCCCTTTACCTTGGTAAAAAAAAAAAAAAAAATTCTTTTAAATTCTGAGTAGGGTATCAAATGAAAGCCCTTAGTACGTGGATCAACGATCAAAATTTTATTTTTGCAAAATAAATTATTTTGACAGTTTTTTGCCAAAATTGTGTAAAAATAAAATTGTCTCACACCCTGTAGCCCAGATGATTTAAACTAAAAATCAGGAAAAATTCTAAGTAATGTACATTTGTATGAACCAGAATAGTACAATAGGAATTTTTGATCAGATTATGTTTTCGGAAAATAACGCATTTTTTGTATTTTTTGCTTGACCACGTAAAATATTTAATAACTTATCTAACACACTGAACCAGTATGCTTTGATAGTGTAATGGCTAACATGCTCGCGTTCTAATTTGAAAACTAAAGTTCGCTCTGCTCTCCAGGCAATTTTATTTTTTCTTTTTTTTGCATTTTTATTTTGTTTAAATTATTTTTTCTAAGTTCTAGTTATATTTGGGCAAATGTTGCATTTAATTTTTAAAAGCGTAAATTTAATAACCAGTGGAAATTGTTGAAATTGAATACACGAAATCAGAGGGGCGGGGTTATTACTTAAAACAACCAATGGAAGCCATAGGCGCAATTTTCAAAATCTTAATGAACCTTGCTATATATATTTAAAAAATAAAATACTGCACATATTTAGAAACCTAAATAATGGTATCAGGCATTGGTATTAAAATTAACAAAAAAAATATTTTAACATAAAATTTGTTTTGGCTTCCCAAATAATCATCATTCACTTACTAAATATATGCGAAACCCTGAAATGTGTGAAAATTCACACTTCACATAAATTTTCATGTTAAACATTATTTGTAAAAAATACTTAAAACAAGTAAGAAGTTTTAAATACAAAATTTCATTTATTTCGTATAAAAGCGTATGATATGATCGTACATCGTATAGACAGTAAGATTATCGTATTTACTATGGTATTTGTACGGTAATTATAGTACGGTTACCCACACTGCCTAAAAATGAAACATAAATAGATCCCACCACCTGCTGCTAAGTGAAAAAGCACAGTTATCTCTTACTCTTCGGCTTAATTTAATAAATTTTGGAAAAATGCTTTTATGTGTTTTACATCATTCAATTTTCATTTTGTTATAGTCCTACATATATTCTTTTTTCGCACAATGAATTTTATTTCTTCTAGAATAAACAATAAGAAAAGCCACAGTACATTTATATTACATAGCTACAACCATGGGCTTGTCCCGTTAAGCACCCTTTCAATAAATAAATAAATAAATAAATAAATAAACCATGAGAGATAAGTCCTTAAGGACATGAGTTTAAAAAGTAGCCTGATGATTCACGTAGTTCTTACGGTTATGAAATGCCCTATTATGTTGGCAATCTTGGTTATCATTACTTTGTTGACTGCTAGTCGATATAATCCTGTAGTAGTCATAACCCAAGATTATTAAAGTAAAGGTTGTCTCGTAACTTCTGACCAATCAGACCGTGAGAGGAAATAAGTCACATGTCTGCTTAGTTCAAACTAGCATACAAAATTAATATAGATGTTGCATATTTTAACCCTCTATTGTAATAAATTATAAATAAATCCCTAAGGAAATTTTATACTGATTTATATAAAATTTAAGGTGATGGGTATTTGTATTATAGTTAATAAATAACAATAAAATCGAAGACAAATATAATTTTATGTATACTTAAATAAAAATAGAAAAACAAATTGCCATAATAATATAGTAAATAATAAAATTGGAGGTTATGTCTATTTTTAAGAACGGCTGGACGTATTTTAACGAAATTTGGTACAATAGAGTAGAACCAGGATTCAAATATAGGCATGATATCTCAAAATTTTCTTTCTTAGGGGGTGTTTCTGGGTTAAAACTGGTACTAAAAAATTTAAATATTTCCTTTATAAACAGAACTATCTTAACAGAAAAAACTATACAATAAAAATTGTTTACAAGAAAACAAATCTTATTTATTCTCTGTATTTTTTCAATTTGATGAATATTAAGGTAGTTACGGGGGGACACCGTAAAACTAAAATATTGAAATATTTCACTTATTATTCTCTTCACATCAAAAATGAATGTAAGAAAATTTATTTAGAACAAAGAAACATTCCTTTCGAAGAAAGAATAATTTAAAACAAGTAGAAAATCAAAAAATGAAACGATATTTTCATATTTATAGAAAAAATTCAAACTTCACATGTATATAACATATACGATAAATAAAGGCTGACGTCCCGTTAGCAGACAGATGACGTGTAGCTTTGCTATTTACCCCACCACTACAAGTTACAAGACAACCTTTACTTTAATAACCTTTCCTTTGCAAAATATTTTGTTGTAGATGGAATGTGGAAGCACATTTCATACAATGTGGTTGAGAAACTGGAGCTTTCTTGTTTTTACATTGACAACACTTATATGGAACCCTATATTTTTTTATTCTCTTGAGAATCTCAATATTTGGCATAAGATGACCCTCAACATTCTACGCTAAAATGTAATCATAATAGTCGAGAATTATTGAGTAGGCGTCGGATTCGGAGCTGAAGTCAGATACATAAGAAATCAAGGTGTTGAGTCAAGGTGTTTTGAGAGGACACCAAGGCCCTGTCCGAAAGTGCTTGGAAGGAACGCTTCCAGAAGTGGAAAAGATTGACAGTGGTGTGAAGCAACTGCTAAAAACAATTTTGAAGAATATCATTTTAATTTATTGTTAGAAAGCAAGTTATTATTGTTTAAGAAATATGTATTATTGTCAAAACGTAGCATTATTATGATTGAATATCGTTACGAGAACGTAGAGAAAAACAGTGTTCATTTAATAATTAATTCGAATAAGGTAATAAAAATAGAATGTACGCCTATGTGTACTTGTTGGAAATAAGTTTGGTAACTAAATGTTTTTGTCAAGTATTGCATAACGTTCAAGAATTAATGATCGCACTGTATAAGTGGTTCGCTACAAATAAAATAAAAAAATTAACAAAACATCAAAAAAATTGATGTGAAGTGTGAATTTTCACACATTTCAGGTTTTCGCAGGTATTTAGTAAGTGAATGATGATTATTTGAGATGCCAAAACAAATTTTATGTTAAAATATTTATTTTGTTAATTTTAATTCGAATGCCTAATACCATTATTTAGGTTTCGAAATATGTGCAGTATTTCTTTTATATAGGCTTCCATTGGTTGTTTAAGTCATAAGCTCCGCCCCTCTGATTTCGTATACATTCAAACATAGAATTAAGTTATAATTTCAACACTTCCCACTAGTTATTAAATTTACGCTTTTAAAAATTAAATGCAACATTTGTCAAAATATAACTAGAATTTTGACAAAATAATTTAAACAAAATAAAAATGCAAATAAAAAAACCAGAAAAAATAATTTTGACAGGAATCGAACCGTAGTTTGCAACCTAGGAAGCGAAGACGCCAACCATTAGACTACGGACGTTTACTCGTTTACTGTCTTACATAGCGAATTAAATATTTTACATATTTTAGTTAAAAACACAAAAAATGCATTATTTTCCAAAAGCACAATCTGAAAAATTCCTGTTGCACTATTCCGGTTCACACCAATGTACATTATTTAGAATTTTTTTCAGATTTTTAGTTTAAACCATTTGTGCTACAAGGTGTGGGACAAATTTTTTTTGCACAATTTTGGCAAAAATCGCTTCAAAATAATTAATTTTTCAAAAATAAAATTTTGATCGTTAATCCACATACTAAGGGCTTTCATTTGATACCCTACTCAGAATTTAAAAAAAAAGAATTTATAAAAAAAAAATATTTTTTTTCGATGAGCACATATTTGTCTATATTTTTAGGGGGATATGTTTTTTAGATGTTTTAGTATTTTTCCTATTTGCGGGTCAAAGAGTTGTATAAGCATGCCAAATTTCAACTCTCTAAGTTTAGCCGTTTAGCTAGAATTTTTACCGAACAGACAGACAGACAGACGACAAAACGACGGTATACTAGCGTCGGCGAATCAGTGCAGTGCGTCACAATACGAAACAAACGAATGTATTGTTTGGAACAATGCAATTGTTTGTTACGTCGTGTGACGTTACTGCACTGATTCGCCGACGCTAGTATATAAGGGTTTTTTGGTCATACCTACAAAACTCTAAAAAGTAACAGTTTGTTTCTTGTAAGCTAAAAATAAATAAGTAATAGGTTCCCAAACGCCTAGATATACGCATAGGGACAGAGAAAAAAATAAAAATAATATAAAAATTGTTATCATATTAATTTTTAAAGAAGTAAATCGCGTATTGAAATTTTTTGGAATAGTAGATGTTGTGGGCCTTTGGATTAGGGATGGGAAAAAAACATCGATGTTTTTACCATCGATGGTCAGCTAGCGATGGTATCGATAAAACATCGATATCTACTACCGATGTCGATGTTTAAACTTTGAAATTCAGAAACTACCGCTAGAGGCGCTGGAATCTTAAAATTTTAATTTTTATTAAAATTAGTACACAAAATATAAGCGCCATGTATTGTGATATAACAATACTAATAGTGTTAGTTCTTCTTCTTTTTAGCAGTTAGCAGAATACGAAAAAATAAGAAGAAACTTCTAATTTTTGCAAACAATGCGAACGACCAACGACGCCAACACACTTTTTCTGTTTCAATCTTGTTGACACTTTCCCAGTTGTTATTCCTCCAATCCCTGGATTTTTGTAAGTTGTCATTAGCTATTTCTTTATATATTGAAGTTGGCTTTTCCTGAACAAAATGATCAAAAGCTTCAATTAATCGGTAAAAGTAAGTAGAATTAAAAATCTAGTTCCGCCTAAACCAAAGGAACAGACTTTATTTCAACTTAAAAAAGTATAAAAATAATTGTGTATGACAGTGTTATTTTTATGTTAAATAATATAAAATTAACATTAAGATTACTATATTAGTATTGTAATAAAATCCAGTATTTCATTTTAGAAATGTAAAAATAGTAAGTTCTGTTCCTTTGGTTTAGGCGGAACTAGATTTTCAATTCTAGTTACTTTTACCGATTGATTGAAGCGTTTGATCATTTTGTTCAGGAAAAGTCAACTTCAATATATAAAAAAATATCTAATGACAAATTACAAAAATGAAAATTGCGGTTAGTTCCGCCTAATCGTTTGGAATAGACTGTAGGTACAAATTAGGATTATTATATTGGGTATAATAATATTAATGTGAAATTAATTACTATTAAAAAGGAATATTTCTATTTCAAAATCTAATAAATGCTTTTTGTGTTTTATGTGTTACTTTTTTCGTATTTTATCTTCACATTATTAAATAAAACCTACATAATATAAATAAATAGCTTTTTTTAATATTAATAAAACATCGATGTTTCCGATACATCGATGTTTTTCCTTCGATATTAAGCGCCGATGTTAACATCGATGTTAAACATCGATGTTTTGCCTTTGATGTACAACCCTACTTTGGATTAGCATGCTGCTATTGAATCTGGATCCGTCCCTGTAAGTAAGTGCCAGTAAACGCATCATCCCTATTCACCGCAGAAATCTTATTGTGAACTGATCACCGCGAACATTTAAAAAGGGGTATGCAAGTACATTTAATCAAATTTTAAGCTCTATTGACGAATTAGTGGGGATTTGTCGGTAATCCTGTATCCCCAGGGAGAATATTTAACAAATTTTATAAACTTGGACTAATCTAATTTCTAATACACGTTCTTAGCTTCAATAAAAATTCAATATCTTACTGTGAACAAAAAGTTTGTTAATAGTCAATTCATCGAGTTGAATATTGGGTAATCAAGTGGTAAGTTCGTCAAAAATTAATTTATTAAAGATTGATTCATCGAATGATTTATTTACTGAATGGAATTAGTTAATATGGCCTTGAATCAATTAATGTAAAGTCATGAATTATTTCTTAAATGTGACTGATAGGCGCAGATGTGATAAAATATTCCAGTATCATCAAATGTTTTAAAATCTCATTTAAAAATAGTTACTTACAAAATTAATGACATGCAAAGATTGATTTTATTCACATTTATAAATGAGATAAAATCCGATGTGCTCACATAATCAAAAAATGTCCAATGCGTAAATAAAAATCTTCCGCTTTAGGGGTAAATATTTCTTTGGAATCCCCTGTTAATCTCTTTAACTCTATCTACGCTAGCGGCTTTGTGCTTGACATGTATAACAGGCAATAGTTGAATTATCTACCGTGTTTTGTTTTTGCGCTTGCTCACACCCAACTTTTGTTATCTTAGAATATATTTTTAAAATCTTCAGAACTATAGTCTATCTCAGAAAGAGCGATAGTAATAAAATTTATTATTTGTAAAAAGTTATTGTTTTTTTCACACAGAAGCGGCACACAAAATATGAATAGTTCGAAATGAAATATTGTTAAGAAACAACCGAGTGTGCCGCACATCTTATATGGGAATACGAACTAGGGTGAAACACAATAGATCATAAAAATTTTACCCTAAAATTTTGAAGAAAAGTATGGTCACAGGCGTGCGTTTAATGATATGATAAATATGGTTACAGGCGTGCGGATAATAAAATGATAAATAGAAATATAGAAATACACAAAACCAATTTAAACGTGTTTAAAATGTGCACGCCACTGGTAACTGCCTGAATGAGATTTATTACTATCGCTCTTTTTGAGATAGACTATACAAAGATCTTCTTTTGTATGGGTTATTTGAAATCGTTATGCGGGTTACTATGTGACTTGCGGGTCATACATTCGCCATCACTGCCTTACATCTTCACTAATGTGTCTGTCTGTAGAAATTATGGCTAAAGGGCTGAACCTAGAGACTTGAAATTTGGCGTATACAAATACACGATGACTGATTAAACCTGCGGATGTCTAATAAAGGGAAATTTTTCGATACAAACCGAAAGTAAAGGATGTCAAGGACAATGTTATTTTTTTAAATAGGAACGTTTGTCTTATTGAGTATGTTTGAATAGAACTTTTGAAATGAAACAACTATTATTTAAACAGTATATTTTACGGTTTACGAAAAAAATGTATTCTCTATAACGACTTGTAAGTAAAATATTTTTATTTACAAATGTTCAAAATGCCTTCCATTTTGATTTAAACACTTTCTCATCCTTATTCTTGAACTATCTGCAACTCGGAGCATAATAAAAAATAAATCTCTATATATAAAAAAGGTTACGTCTCTCTGTCTATCTGTAGTCATTTAGATAGGCTGTGTTAGGCACAAATAGCCATCGTAGCTGTGCGCCAAAATTTTTAACTAACTAACTAACTAACTCTCTGTTTGTCCGTATGTGCGATTTTCACTCGAGAACTGCTCATCAGATTTTTATGCGGTTTTTTCCAACTGTAGCTACATCATCTGGTCAGGTTTTCGGTTGTGTTTTATTAAAATCGGTTCAGTAATTCCTAAGTTATAATGGTAATAGCGCACGCGGGTAAATCGAAATCCAACATCTGGATTTTTATTTAATGCATTTTCCTGAAATCATCAGTGACAACATATATTTCTTCAGTGGCAAACCTGGTACACGATTTATACACTAATTAGAATTGAATGAATTTTTAAAATCTGTTCAGTAGTTCCAAAGTTACGACAATTTTTACTGGGAAAGTTCTTGGGTCAGTTTGAATCTCTCTCCCGTACTTACATGTCTGTCGACATGGTTGTAGATGAGCAAGGTGCCATTCATTATTCAGTCGAATTCCTGAATTTTGTTAACCAATCAGGATTAAGCTTTTACCTCACGCTTTTACTTTGAAAGTAGGTGCACCAATAATGCTACTGAGGAACATAAACCCACCATAATTATGTAATGGAACACGCTTGCAGGTGAACAGTTTAAGAAACTATGTAGTAGAGGAAATCATTATGACACAGGCGCTACAGGCAAAAAGGTGGTAATCCCTAGAATATGATTCTTACAGATTTACCATTTCATTTTTAACGTCTCCAATTTCTTACCAGCTTTTTTTCCGATGTTTATTAATAAGTCGTAGGGTCAAACCCTGAAGATAGCTGGCGTTGATTTGCGGAGTCCATGCTTCTCGCATGGGCTATTACATGAAGAGTGTTTACGTGTAAATTCTAGCAACAACCTTTACCTGCTAGCTCCTAATGGTAAAACTAAAAATATTGTTTAGAAAAAGGTTAGTAAAGTAATCCTGTTCTGTTTAATCCCGGCCTTTCACATGTTTATAGTATTGTCTTTTGTCCTGTCACCCAATTACCTTACTAACAAGTAGGTATGTTGTAAGTTCCAAAAAAATGTAGGTCAAAAATAACGGCCAGTCTCTGAGTGAAGCCGGACGGGGCAGCTAGTAATAATATAAAATATACCACATTCAAGTCGTATCTACTTGAAAGTACAATGTTTTTAACTATTTTTTATCGGTTTATTAATACTACACTAGTATTATTATTAGTAGTCTTTATATACATCATAATAAAATATATAAATTAAAAATATAGAGTATTATTTATATAAAGTACATTAAATTATTAAATGTTATATATGATTTATGCTTCTACAGATGAATGCCTCCCTCAAACGTTACCATTCTATCCTGTCTCTCGCCAGTCTTGTCTAAGAAGGTACCGCTGCTCTTATTATTTCGTCCATCCATCTTCTTCGCTGCCTTCCCCTCTTCCTTTTATTTTCCAGTGGTATCCATTCTCTTAGACCTTTGCCCCAGCCTGCATGCTTTCTTACTGTGTGTTCCGCCCAGCTCCATTTTACAGACCTTATTGTTGAAACATCTCCTATTTTAGTTTTTTTCTTTCATGTCTTTTATTGTCATTTTGTCTCTCCACGTGACCACGAGCATATTTCTCTCCATTTTATTCTAACAGGTTCTAATCTTGTTTGCTTGTTTTTCTGTCAGATTCCAGGCTTGTGCTCCATACGATAATACTGGACACATGTCAAAAACTTTTCATTTAGTGTGTATTTGCATTTTTTGACTTAAATATGTGCTTAAGAGACCAAAACTTTTCCCAAGCACTTTTCACTATTTTCTGAACTTCTTTATCCACTCGATCTTTAAAAGATACTATATGGCCTAAGTAGGTGTATACTTCTACATGTTCTCTTTGATTATCTTCAATCATTATCAGTGCTTCCGCCGTAAACTGTAGTTAATACTTAGTCCGACTGCTTTACTGTAAGATGTTCAATTCTTGTAGTTATTGTTGCAATTCTTCAGCCGTATTTGCGATTAATACGATATCGTCTACGAATCTTAGATTTGTCAGTTTTTTCCATTAACCCTCAGTCCTATATCTTGTTCTTCCCATTTCTACACTAAATGTTATTAAATAATTACTTCAACTCTCGCTTTTTCGATTTCTACCAAGGCCTATTAGTTAGTAGTTAGTAATTTGGTTATTTTATAAATTGTGAAATTGTTTTAGTTTTTAATACATAAGTATCACATACTTTTATGTTTTATTCTCTAAATAAATAAACAAATAAGAAAATAAAAGTAGTACTTGTACTTTCAAGAATGATCTTTAAGACTAGGAAAAGGTTATACGACTTGCTAATGTCTCATGTATACCTTGTACCTGAATACTTATTGACAATTAATTTAAAAAAGTCAACAAATGGTACATAACGGGGGAATCTAAAATTCCAATTTATCTCTTCGCTATCATCTACCATCCGAAACAAACATTACTTCTCCACGAGTTTTGTTTTATCAGTATTCATCTTGAGCCTTATCTGCGCGTTTTACTAAGTCCTGCAGCATTTTATCTATTTCTTTCGTCTGTCGTCTCAGTTTATCTCGATAACCATAATAATTTCCTTTATTCAATCTCAAAACTGTGAATATTAACAATTTTATTTTTTATTTGTGATACTATTTATAAAAGCGGAAAAAGTGATGCAAATACTGTATTATCAAGAGAGCGATAATTCTCTTCTGGCCCCACACTGCACGAGGGGCGATGACATTAGTCACAGGGGTATCTTTTTTACTGAGCGTTCTAAAAATAATAAAATTGCTCACACACTCATAATTATGACATGAAATAAATATCGCATAATGTATATATATATATAAAAAATATGTATAAAAAAAAACCTAAAATAAAATAAGGAAAAAATGAAGTATACTAATACGTTTGAAATTATTTTGCAGTGGTCTAGTATTAATGCGGACACCATTATTCTGGACATTTGCCATTGCTGGTAGTACTAGGCTAGAATAATACAATATATCACTCTTATTTTGGAAGTGAGGACCTTTTTTTTAGGTCACCACTTGCATTTTGATAAATAAAATGCTTTTGGCTAGCACTTGTTGCCGAGTAATTTCCCGATTCCTACCCTTTATTTATTTTTATTTTATTTAATGTTTGTAGCATCGTAAACAGGACTAACCCAACACTACAACGACAAAATTATTTAAAAAATATAATTACATTGGTGAATATTAAAAAAAATAAAATACAATATAAATACATAAGTTATATCAAGATTAAGAATAGAAGCTAAGTTATTATAAGTAAATGAAAATCTAATAATAGGCGAATTCAAATTGGAGTTGGTTCTGGCAAAAGGTTGGTGTATTACATTTTTGTTTCTTAAGTTACGGTTTAGGACATTTAAATTTATAAGTTGTAGAAGAGATGGAGAGTCAACTATACCAATAATAATTTTCACAAATAGTAATGTCAGAGATAGAGATCTTTTGTCAGTTACTGCATCTTAAAATATTTACATGTATTTTTATAATCTATGCTGGAAATTGGTGCTTTCCTAGAAATATAACAAATAAATATTTTTTGAATCCGTTCTATTCGAAATATCTAAACATTATATTGAGGATTCCATACGGTGCTACAGTAACTTAAATGAGAACTGACTTAAGCCGCGAACATACAGAAAGCCGGCACCGGCTTAACTGGCAACAAGCGCTGATCTGCCGCAGTATTTGTCCATGTTTTCAAATATAACCGCACATGCTGTGTACTGGTCGGCGCCGGTCGGTGTCGGCTACCCGCTTACCAAAACGTTTAAGCAGTTTAAACAGCTTGTTGTCAGCGCCGAAACAAAAATATAGTTAAAAAATCTTGCATCATCTTCTTTTAATTGAGGAAAAAGGTGGTGGTATTCCCCATATTTACGTCTCTCTTGGTTTATTGCATGTATACCTTTTCTTTTTGGTTCCATTTTTAAATATAGTGATTCTGTTAAAAACAATTCATCCAAAGATGAATCAGAACTCGCCATTTTCTCTTATTTCAACTTATAATTGAGCCAATATACGAAAGAGTAGCTGTACACTTTCAAAACTAGCGTTCACTCTATGCTAGGCCAATATAATTAAAAAATGTACGATAAATAGGAAAAAATAAATAAAAACTTCAATATATAGATTATGTCATCTGTCAGTGTCACAGCGTTTAGCTTGTGCTCAACCAGTAACCCAGTACGCTTGTTTTCGGTACCGATTGTCAGTGCCGATTTACCAGCTTTCTGTATGTTCTCGGCCATACGCTTTATATAAAGTGACAGAGACGGCCTTAGCCTGGCGCCCCGGGCGAGATTTTTTTGCCGCCCTCATAAAAAAAAATAATTAAGAAGGTCTTCACCTCCCAGATCCAAAAGAAGAGCAAAAAAAAGGTCCTCACCTCCCAAATCCAAGTGAAGAGCAAAAAAAGGTCCTCACTTACCAAATCCAAGTGAAGAGCAAAAAAAAGGTCCTCACTTTTAAAATACAAGTGATGACCTGACCGTGAAAGCTCTAGAAAAATTTAGAAATAATTTATTTGTAATACAGTAGTCATGTTATTTGACTAGATCGTTTTGTAGGAGCAGACAATCAGTAATTGATGTAATCTGTTAAATCAAGTCGTCAGCATATATAGCAGTATTTACAAATGCTTAAAACAATTAACAATATCATTGATGTATAATATAAAAAGAAGCGGACCAAGGTGCGACCCTTGGGAGACACCCGAAGTCGAAATATAAAAGTCAGACTTATATCCATGAACAACCACAGCCTGAGACCGATTCTGTAAATACTAGTTAACCCAGCGCAGTAGGACACCATGTATACCAGCCTCAGCAAGTTTTTTAAATAATATATTATGATCTATTTTATCAAACGCCTTACTGAAGTCAGTATAAACTGCATCCACCTGTACACGCTGATCTAAAGCATCGGATATTTGTTTAGTATAAAGTAGAAGATTAGTTTACACTGATCTGCCTTTAAAAAAACATGCTGCTGAGGCATGATTGTATGTTTCACCGCATTGAATATTTCAATATATATGATGGACTCAAAAACTTTAGCTATAGCTGATAATTTAGAGATGGGCCTATAGTTGCACACATTACTTTTGTCACCAGATATAAAGATAGGGGTTACGAAGGTATTTTTCCACACTGTTGGTAATACACCACAAGATAGTGATTTTTTAAATAGTTTTGAGAGTGGGATTGTGAACCCAACGCAAAAGTTTTTTAACAAAGATGCAGGACTACCATCATCTCCAGCTCCTTTGTTAGGATCTAATTCTTTTAGTGGGTCACTTCTTGTGAAGAATCATTTTGACATTGATACCGATTTGTAGCTGAGTTAATTTTAACACTGATCTAAAATAATTCGGCTATGGACTGACCATCATTTGCTTTTCTATCATTATAAAACATAGCATTTGGTATGTTTCGTAATCCAATGGTTTGGCAGATATCTACTCTATCTACTCTGCAAGTCGAGCAAACAAAGAAAAGGTCTACACCTAAAAGAACAACCATAAAAATTTTCCGGCAAAATAAAACTTTCGCAAAAATGAATTCACACCCCTGCAATAGCTGGTTTGTTTTTAGGTGATGTGGGATAGCCTTCGTATTTTCATCACTGTCGTCGTAATCATCATTTTCAACTTACCATCATCAACAATTTGTTGAACTCTTCAGTATTGAGATTTTTAGGTTGATCCTGTAGAAGTTTCTTTACATCTTTGACTTGCTTAATCAAATCCTGCATGCTTAGCTATTTCAACTAAGCTAGTAGTGATTTTTTTAAATGTACCCTGAAATCTTTGAAAAAAACAAATTAAATCTTAAAAAAATTTCCTCCACACATAATACACTCCTTTAGATTACTCCAAGCTTTTACTGTTTTCAATGAATATCATATGAAATTTATAATCGCACAGTGATATAAAAGATCCCTAATACATTATTCGGGTTGGAATAAAATCGCGTTTTAAAAACTCGCGTAATACGAGAACTTATATACAGTAAAACAAATTACCTTAAAGCTATTATTTTTAAATCAGGTATCTTAATTCTAATTTTGTATTTAGGATTTCATAAATGTGACCAAGGTTATATTAATAAAGAGTAACTGGCATGTATGAAATAAAGTCGTATCTTAATTTATATAAGTGTATTAGAACGACATTTAAATGTATAAAATATTGGTCGACTACGAAATGCTTGACTACCATATCGCTCCTGAACTTTGACACTCATTATTTTAATAACCTCTCTGTTATCTTATCTGGCTCGTTTCCACGAAAAGGATAACGTTAATTTGAAATGAAGAACTATTGGTTCAGTATACATTAAGATATTAAATATTATCTTTTATATATTAAGATTGCTTTGAATATCCAATAAATTTCATCAGATGTCTATTTATAACAACAAAAAACAACATAAAAATATTTGTGTCTTTACTAAAAAATATTGTTCTTGAAATTGAGAAAAATATTCCCAAGGTTCTTTTTGTCAAATTCAAGGGGACTTAATTTTCTTTTGTAACAGAAAATCACAAATTATTTAAATTTCAATGATAGTAATAATTTTGTAGCAAATAGTTTCAGACTGAATGAGACAATTTAATTCCTTTTTACTATTAGGCATTTCTTCCTTTTTCTAAAATATAATTTCATCAATCAGTTGGATAAGTTGAAGGAAGCAATTGAACAGAAACGCCCAGGAAACATCAGGATAACGCTAGACCACACGTATCTTTGGTCACCCGACAAAAGTTGTTGGAACTTGGTTGGGATGTGTTGCCTCATCCACCATATCTTCCTGACTTGGCACCGTCAGATTACCACCTGTTTCGCTCTTTACAAAATTCGTTGAACGGAAAATCTTTCAGTTCTCTGGAAGACTGCAAACAGCACCTGGAGGAGTTTTTGGCTCTAAGTCGGGGACTTTCTATGAGAGTGGGATTATGAAACTGCCAGAAAGATAGCGAACTATTATGAAACAAAATGGAGAATACATTATTTATTTAATCTACCTTGTAAATCGGCGGAGACTTTCCGAACAACCAATATTATTTTTGAAATATATTTCGCACTGACTTCATCATTTGGAGGAAGTGAATGTCCAGGTTTACTACTTCTACAGTAACGTAATATGGCTTCAGAAAGATTACAAATTGATGTAAGACGTCTATCTTCGCTTTGTCCTTTTTTATTTTGTTTATTTTAATGAAGAATTTGTGATAACGATTGATTGATAACTGTCAGTTGTTCAAAGAAAAATAGAGCGTAGTATCATGAACATTAAGTTAGCAATAAAATATCAAACAATAAAATTAAAAAAACAACACAAGTTATTAATATCAGTGTAATAATGTAGTATATTGCGCAAAACAGAAATGGCGATGGCCAGAACATGTGGGAATAATGAAAGATAACATACGGACACAGAGACTAAGGTTACGAACACGCAGAAAAAAATTGCCGACGACTGTAAGTGCTGGCAGCAAAGCCGACCGACGAAAATAAATATCCCTTTACTTTCAAATGTGCCTGAACACCTAGAAAGATTATCAGCACATTTGGCCGTTTGGGCCATGCAGTTTAGCCAATCATTTTTTTTTATTTACTTTTTTTTATTTAATTTGTATCAAACCATTTGTATTTCACAGATATTAAAAAAAAATTCTTTGATTACCGACGTTTACAATTATTTATCGGCAAAATAAATTTAATTATTTTATTATGGATTTGTTTCACAACATCTAATCTGCGAAACTGGCAAGTTTCAGTAAATATCTCACATCCCCAAGCAACTACAAAAACATTAATTCTAAACCAGCCTACTTTTAATGAAGACATTTTAATAAACCGTCCCCGCAGAGTTTGTACGTGTGCACTAACCGGCATCAATAAGTGCTGGAAACATTGCGTTTATAGGTGCCAATAAATCGTGGACGGAAACAAACTTTCGACGTGTTAGTACCCTAAAAGTTTGGATACCTAGCACAGACAAATGTAGAAAAGGCAGACAGAAAAGAAGATGGGCAGATGATCAATGCGAAGCAACTGATACAACTTGGACTCGACTAACATAAGACAGGAACAAACGGAAGGAACTGAAGCCTATATCAAACACGGGTGGCTCTAGGACTAAGCAACTGTTTTAACCAGTATACTAGGGTTCGCGCCCGGGCAGAGGAGACAATTTTATTTTTTTTTTCCATTTTTATTTTGTTTAAATTATTCTGTCAAAATTATTTAAACTTAAAATATTTTAACATAAAATTTGTTTTTAAAGCTCTTAGAATAACAGACGATAAATTACTTTAAAAATATCGTTCATTTTGCTGTGATCACCACAAAGCAAAATTTGTCCTACACACTCAGCAAAAATTCACACTTCTCATCAATTTTTCTAATTTTTCTTCTAGTTAACTTAAAACCTTTTTATCTTTGGAATTACAATAAATGGGTTATTATTATTATTAAATAAAATTTAAAAATGTTAAGATTTAAAAATATAAAAAGAAACATTTTTCTTAGAGGGGATTGCCCATTTGTACTTACATAAAATCCGCCCTTGATATTAAGAAATGTGCCCTCATGTACGATATCATTATGTGATGACGAAAAATTATAGCAACCGTGGCTGGAAGTCGAACCGGGACATTAAGTAGAGTTTATCGGTTCGGTAATCAGTCAGTTTTGCTTTAACCAAAACCAATACAAATTAAAAAAGACGGTAACCTACCAAGGACTGCTAATTACAAGGGTTGCTACTTAAGTTTTGTGGTTTAACCGTTACTGGATTGATGTTGGTTTCGGTAAGTTATTTTTTTAATTGTTTATGTTTTTTTATGTTAATAAATCAAAGGAATAAGTTGTGTTTGATTTTGAGCACGCATTAAAATAAAACCATTTCTATTGGAAATGGAACACGCAAATGTTTTAGAGCCATGATTGTTTATGATTTTAAAGATGATCTAACTCAACAACAATGTTCGCAAAAATTAAAGCATTTTTTTGGAGATGAAGCACCATCCTTGGCTACTGTAGGATGGTGTTTCAACGAGTTCCAGCGTGGGAGGATTTCTCTCGAAGACGAACAGCTTGAACGTCATTCTGTTAGTGTTGTCTCGAAAACTATCGACGCCGTCCAGAATATGTTGAAGGTGGATAACCGCTGCATTAACATGGATATTGAGCATCCTTGAGCATATCCATGACTCGAATCAATATAATCCTACATGAACATTTGGCCGTCAGGAAACTTTGTGCTCGGTGGATACCACTTAACTGAAGTTCAAAAGAGGACGCGTGCAGAGTGGAGCAAGAAAATGCTCATTAAATTTAATAGAGGCCAGTCAAAATTGTGTACGACAAGTAACAGTAGACGAAACATGGATTTACTGCTACGAATCAGAAAGTAAACGGTAGTTGGCTCAGTGGATCTTCCCAGACGAAGACAAACCAGTCAAAGTGAAACGTACATGGAACACTGGCAAGAAAATGGTTGCTGCAACTTCGGACGTACGGGTCATATTGCCACAATCGTTGTACTGTCACTGTTGAATGGTATACCACAATTTGTTTGCTGAATGTGTTCCAAAAAGTACGCGGAGAACTACCAAAAAGGAGAATCCTTCTTCATCATGACAATGCACGACCACATTCCGCAGCTAGGACTACCGAAATCCGCCTTACAATCCCAACTTAACGCCTTGTAACTTCTTCCTCATCCCTTCTATAAAGGGCAAAATGTGCGGCTTAAAATTTAATAGCTCTGAAGCGGCGAGTAAAACCTACGAAAATCTCGTTCCTGAGGTGATACCTAACAGATGTGCCCATTGCTTTCAGTATTGGTTTCACCAGATGTAAAAGTGCATTGAACAAGAAGTTGAATATTTTTAAAACAATAAAAATATTTAAATAAACAAATTTTGTTGGTCTTTGTTATCCGCAAAACGTAGCAATCCTCGTATGTTGACGGCTTGCCCTAGTTAAAACCAAAGCCAACTTTTAAAAAAAATAGTACTAGTTTGCAGTTGCAATATCATGTGTCATGAACTAATGTATAATTTATGTTAATGTACTTTTAAATACTTTGTTTTATGTATACAAATCTGTCAATATATATCATAGGTATGTGACGTTATTCGGCGATAAAATATGAAATATAACATAATAATTGTTGATAGGTGTTTGATAAGTAGTAAGCAAGTCTTTGTTTAGTGGCTTTCAGCCGGACAGTGAAATGTTCGTAAGAGCGGACGAAGGCGAACTAGCATTCGAGCGAACGGGAGCTTCCTCAGATGACAAATCATCAGTTGTAATACTCGAGGGAAGGCTCTGTCTCTCCCCTTGACGCGAACACAATTCCCTCGACGACTTTCTGCCACGGTACTCACTGATCGCGTCTCAAATGAACACTCTCGCATTTGCACGCATACGCCGCCTCTTTACTACACCATGAACTTGTACACGAGTACTTGAACAGAGACAGTAGACAGTCAATACAACACAAACTGTGAGGAGTGAGCTCCTCCAATATATTTGTCAATCATTGTTTGAACAGATTCGCTCTTCGAGTATTACGTTACCGAAGCAACTGATTCTTTTAATTACATGCAAACATCAAACATAAGCGAATGAAAAAAGAAAAAAAAAATACTTAAGTAATTTGTAAACAAACAGGTCATCAGATTAGTAACTTCACATGATTTTTAGGCTTTCGTAGGTAAATAAACCCTTATAACGTCACTTTGTCTACGGGCACGGTGGAAATTGCGCACAGCATATACGGCTTGTCACAGGTCATTTAATTTTCTAAACATTTGTATGGACGAACACAAATAAATTAGATAAAAATATATGACGAAGATTGTTTGCAATGAGCTGCAATTTTCGTACTAGATTTTCCTTCTTTATCGTGAAAAATGGTTGAATACCGTGTTTCGTTGCACAGTTTGTTCTGATTTTTCTTTGATGAAATGCTGACACAACTTGACCTTCTTGAGACACAAAGACAATAAATGAAGCATCTTAAATTACAAAAAGCATATATAGTAAGTTTTGGAATGTAGTAAGTACCCAGCAAACATTGAACTAACGGCCGAACGCCGGCAAACTGCTTTTACGCTGGTACATTGCTGGCACCAAAAGTAAGTGCAACGCCAGTATTAATAATGTACTTCACATTTGTATTTCGCACTCCTCCTATACGAAGTACTTTACCAGCATTTTATAAGCATTCCTTATTTGTATTAATCCAAGATTATTTCTAGCGGGCCAGTGCTTATGTTTATAACTTTTTTTGAATGTAATAATTTGAAAAGTCTGACCGTTCTTAGTCATAAAACACCCTAATGGCGTGGCCTTCGAGGGTCGGTACAAGTGATATTCTGTGAGTACAAGTTGGGACGTGTTGGTGAACAGTTTTTAAAGATGTGTATTTGAATAGTTATTGATTGTGAGCATTATACAGTTTTTTATTGTGATTTGTGTGTGTTTTGTTAGATTTAAGGACGTAGTTTACACAAACTATTTCATATTAAATTGTTTAATTTTTAGTTTAGTTCAATCATAGTTTTTTTCATGTAATAAAATTTTCAATTATTAATAAATCTGATACAAGATTATAAATATGTCATTTAAAAAATATAATTTGTCATATTTCATTTTGAATAGTGACATCTTAAATATTTTGTAAATATAATACTAACCTAAAATAATACAAACTTAATCCAAAACTGTAAAGCTTTTTTTACAATATAACCAAGTTTCTAAAAGTCAGTAATACACTATAAAAATCACCAAAATAACCAGATCTAGTTTGTTCTTACAAAAGTGAACAGCTTATAGCATTAATGCTTATAAAATTTGTTTATTGAATTTATTTTAACAAGTATGATTTCTTTAGGTTGGCACTCTTCAAGTCAGGGGGAAAAGATGTGGTAGATAATACAAGACGAATATTGGCGAAAATTATTAGTCACCCCTTATCTTTAGGATGAAATTGGTTTGACCGAAATGGCAGAAAACCATTTTCTTAAAATTCTTCATTAAATTAATAAATTAAATAAACTAGTTCCTGTTATTCCTGAAATTATATTTATTTAATATTTATAAATAAATCAATAAATTATAACTGTTAATTCAATTTACAATCGGCTAGTTTTACCATCGTTGAATAAATTTATTTAACAACTTAAGTTAACAATATCGCATCATTCTATTGACAGCAATGTTAATTTCTTCATTAATAGTTTAAAACCGATGCGATATTGTCAACTTTACTTGTTAAATAAATTTATTCAACAATGGTGAAAATGGCCAAATGAGTATTTATTTTGCTCCTAACCATTAATTTATTTTAATACTGGGTAAGTACACATATATTACATTTGAAACACTAGAGAGTGGGTATAATATAAGCACTAGTCTGTCAGAAATAAATCTTGCAACTAATGCGATTATTTTGCACTTTACCGTTGCTGGGCCAGCAACTGATACATCAATGGGCCAGCTAACGGCCACGGGGACACCGGGGTACTGGCCCAGTGCAAAATGCCAGCACTGGACCAATGCGAAATGCCAGCACTGGCCCAGTGCGAAATGCCAGCACTGGCCCATTACTTTCAATGCACTTTACCGTTGCTGGGCCAGCAACTGATACATCAATGGACCAGCTAAGGGCCACGCGACACCGGGGTACTGGCCCAGTACGAAATGCCAGCACTGGCCCATTACTTTCAATGCCGGCGAGTATGTGCTTTACCAGTACTGGTCCGGATAAAAATGTTTGCTGGGTAGTCATAATTAATTTTAAATAGAGTAATCCTTTAATGTTGAAGCTGAATCCTTTCTTAAAACAAGGTATTTGGAGAATAATTATTACATAATTACACACGAAATTCTGGAAAGGTAACTATGAATATTACTAATGGTGTTGGATTATTAAAAAACTGGTGTGAAGTGTGAATTTTCACACATTTCAGGGTTTTGTAGGTATTTAATAAGTGTAAGAAGCCAACATAATACTAAATGCCTAACAATATTTTTTGATAAAAAGTTTTTTGATAATTATTGTTATTCGTTATTTGAGTACTAAGAGCTTCTAAGTAATTTTTTTAAATTAAATTTAAATAATTTGCGAACACTTTATCACAATAAAATTTAAATAAAAAAAAGCGATTTTTTCTGCATTTGCTTCGCATCTAAGTCTTCATTAAATTAATAAGAAATTTATTGATGAATGACTTCATATATTTCAATATTAAAAACGTATTTCTCAATATTAACAATGTGTTAATTGTTTTTTAAGTACAGTAAAACCTCGATATAACGGACTTATTGGGGGGACGGGGTGTCCGTTAAAGCCGAAAGTCCGTTATATAAAAATAGGTTTAAAATAAATCAAAAACTTTTTTTTGAAAATATGTACACTGTATTTTGATATATAAAAAAATACAAAACACAAACAAAATTCTATTTAATTGTCTTCGGACATTCGTCGTGAAGTGACGTTGCTGTTTGATATCGACGCGCTTGCTTTCGGTAATCCTGCTTTGAAAAAGGAATCAAGTTTTGTTTGCACTTTTGAAGTTTGCTGTTTTTTTATAATCAACTCTCTAAAATTACAAAAATGCGTATAATATAGTTGAACTTCATTAACAGGACGTTTTTAATTTTTTTAGATTTGACCGGATTTTTTGTCCGTTATATCCGAAGTCCGTTAAATAGAGGTCCGTTATATCGAGGTTTTACTGTATTTCACTACTCAAAACAATTTATTCTTGTTTGATACCTTAAAAACAAAAAACTAAACTAAATACAAACAATTTTCCGGCTCAGATCAATGTACATTACCTATAATATTTTCAGATTTTGGTTTAACCCCTTCGGGTTAAAGAGTGCGGGACAAGAATTTTTTAGCATATTTTTGGCTAAAAGCATGTTAAAAACTACTAAAAACTACTGAAACGAAGTTTAAAAAACTATTTTTCGTTCTTTAATCTACATGTTAAGAGCTTTCTTTTAATACCAAAAAATATATATATTTTTTAATAATATATTTTTTAATTTAAGAAAATCGATATTTTTCGAAAAACTAATCTGATCAAAAATTCCTATTGAACTATTCCGGTTTCCATCATTGTACGAAGATTAACGATTTTGATTTTTAAAAGGAAATTATTCTGACGCGACTTCTGCCAAAAATATGTTGCCCCCTATCCTATTTTCCAGAGAAGTTTCTGGATAAAGCTTAAAAAAATTAGATGTGAACCGGAACAGCATTAATATGCTGTTCCGGATAAAAAATTCCTGATGGAATTTTTTATTTAATTATTATTTATCCAATTATATAAAAGTTATCGATTTATTTCCTTGTTCAAAAAAATTGTAAATCATTATATGTCCAACTGTAAAAAAAGATGCTCATATTGCACGTCGTGTACTATATGACGCTCATGTATTCACACATTTTATACACAAGTTTCTTTGTAATAAGTTACTCAAAATTTTTGGCGTTCAGCAACGAAATATATGACAAAATTTTACTCGCGCCCGGCGCAGTAGCGGCGCCAGCGGTGGTCGGGGGGGACTCTAAAAATTGTCCCCCCCCATATCCTCGGAGAAATAAAAAAAATTAGATAAAACTAAGTTTTCGGTTAATTTTGGGAATATTTCGAATTGTGAAAGATGGAAGCGGGTCAAGGGCCGCTTATAACCCGCTTTCATCTTTTCAAATTGAAAACCATCATATTTTCATTAATATTTATAACGATAAAAAATGGTGCCCCTTCCAAATATTTCTTGGCCGCCCAGATTTAAAAGCTAGGGCCGCCACTGGCCCTACGTAATATATGGTTAAATATTGCACATACTTGTACATGTATGTGTGTAGCAAATTCGAAAATACAACACGTATCCGCTAATTCACATTTTATTTTTTGTATGGTTCAAATCGCGGTAGAAATAATAAATAATAACCAGTAATATCACTTTTCAAAAATACCTGCACAGTAACAGGTATTAGGTATTAATAGGCGCAGTGCATTTGTTTTAACACAATTTCTTCAAAGAGTGACATTACTGGTTGAAATAATTTAGTTCAGTACGTGGTTTGTGTGACAGGTAGATATTATAGCTTATATCGCATTGTTGATACAACTCCCAGATTAATGCCCATATTCACCAAGAGCCAATAAGAGTTATGGGATCCATAAATGAACCAATAGGGTAAAATTGTATTCACCAACTCTCAATAGCGCTATTCCTTCCATAAATCTCTGTTTAAGTTATGGTGAGTTTAGTCAACACTTAGCGATAGCTTTAGTCTTACTCCTATATTTTAATTTTATCCTTAAAAGATAAACTATCGTATCGCTACGAGCAAGTTCATACAACACATTTCTTTAATTTTAGTCCTATGGTTCTGGCCTTGAAAGATAACTAAATTCTAACTTTCCTACGGCTGGGAGTAAATCACGTTAAAACGCACCATGCGCGTGCGCGCACCCCGATTTAAATTAAAAGCACCCATCGTGGCCAACATAAGGCCATAAATAGCAGCAATACTTCTAGACTTATTTCGGTACATGTTTACACACAATGTTATATTTGTCAATAACCAAAAATTTTAATTTTTTGACACTTAGAAAAATGATACTATGCGCGTGCGTTAAACTCGACGGCTCATTGGTTACTTGTTAAAAGTTAAAACTCGTTAAAACATTGTATAAACCCGTACTCATTCAAGACGATTAAAGCCAAGACTAAAACTAAGAGTAAGATTCAAATTAACGCAACATCTATCGCTAAGTGTTGACTAAACCCACCATTATAAAACTGAAAATCGCCCAATAACTTTCTTATAGATTGTATAATTTCTTCAAAGTTAAATGTTTAATCATTTATTAGTTAATATAAGGTATAAAACAATAGTTTGAAACAATTTAATACAAATTTTAGTGAAAAGATAAGTTATTTAAATGTCAAAAATACTTGCTATTGTTGATAACTTAACATTGTTTTATATTATTATGTCAAATGTATGATATATAGGGATATGCGATACTGAGAAATTTTCCATACCGGTATCGTATCGAAACAAAATATCGATATTTTCAAGTATCGAAAGGAAAAATGAATATATTTTCTATAAAACGTAAAAACATTTTATTCTTATAATAACAATTTAATTGTTTTACAATAATAAATAGATTAAAGTATAAAGGCATTTCGTTCTTTTAGGTCGTCACGAGTCACGAGAACGGACCTTGCTTGGGTTATTTCATTTTTCACATTGGTATTTGAAACTTTAAAATTCCAACAGTGAAACTGTTCTGTGAGTGAAACATTGGAAACGAATGACTTTTGAAAATTTATTAAAAATTTTAATACTTTTTTACATATTTTGAAGACAAAACAAATAAATGGGAAATTTTTATTAAGAATGACAAAAAATTAAAATGCAATGAAAAGAACATTTTATAATGACAATCAATTTAATCTAAAATTTGCAATGTGAGTATGATTTACAAAGCTTAAACAAAATAACCAAAAGTCTGAATTAATAGACAAAAATTACTAGATTTCAAAATCTAGTTCCGCCTAAACGTTTGGAATTGCCTATATATGCTGTTTACTTTGGATAAACAAACTAAGAGGAAATTTTGATTTCAGTAGTTTGCACCTTTGAAATTGTGCATTAGGATGGTATTAAAAAATGGTAAAAAATGGTAAGGCAATGGCGCCTATAGGTCTGAGTGAATGTTTAAAATATAATTAAACACTCCACTCTTCTTCATTGCAAGAACCGAGAAAAAGCAGTTTAGTAAGCCTTTTGCACAGAAGCCTATTTCTGTCTCTGTATACAGTGGCTCCTGCTTTCGAAAATAAGCGCTCTGAAGGAACTGACGTCGCTACTACAGACAAGAATTTTAAAGCAATTTTATATAAGTTAAAAAAAAAAAAACGATTCGATACGATACTGGGTCAAATGTACTGGTCACATAAGTATCGGAAGATTAGTATCGATACTAAAATCGCGATATCGAATGAAAAATATCAATACTGGTATCGTATCAGTAGTATCGGAACATACCTAATGATTCCATTTTAAATAAAATTTACAAATTCTGGCACCACTAAAAACGTCAAATACGAAACAAACTTTTTAGGTTACAGTGACCAGTTCCACCCTAAATTTTAACAAAATTACAACCTAAACATGAAAAATAACTATGGAAACTTGTTAAATCTCCCTTTAGTTATTTATTGAAAGATTTGGATTGGTGAATACCAAACTGTATATTATGGAACCGTTAGCTTATTAAAGGTCTTGGTGAATACGGCCAAAAGACTTCAGAAAACTTTGATAGGCCATCACATTCACAATTAGCAATTTTTTTTACACATTTGGCATCTCAGCCACTGCACATTTTTATATACTATATTCTACTTTGTAAAATGATAAACAAACATAACCATTTGTCAAATCGATTATGAATTAAGAAAAGCAAAACAAACCATTAAACAATAACGTTTTTAAGTGATATGTAGTGCCGTAACTAGACAGGACAACAGGGGCACAAGCCCAGGGCCCAGATCGAAAGAAGACCCCAGAAATGAAAATATTGGCATAATAATTGTATTTGATTGAGGACCTTTTTTTCAGGTCATCACTTAGATTTTAGGAGTAAAGACCTTGTTTTTTTAGGTCATCACTGAGGGCCCGAAAAAAACTAGCTACGGCCCTGGTGATATGACACACAAATAATGCTATTTGTATATATGCGGATGATACTTCACACTTGCTTCATAATGCAGATGCAACTTCACCAGCTTTCGATGGTAAAAGTAATCAATGAGTCAATGGTGCTATGTAAATAAACTTATTTTAAATACAAAAAAAAGTCATGCTCTGCACTTCCATGCACACATAAATGCACCTATTACCAGTCCATATATCCACTAACAAGAACAAAAAGTATTTAGTGTTCCCAATCAACAAAATTTTTAGATATAATGATACCTAAGTGATAATCTAAGTTGGCAAAACCACGTTGGACATATGCTACCCAAACTTAGCAAATCTTGTTTTATTTCAGTATTATTTCATATTAAAAAAGCTTAAAGATATGGTTTCTTTTGATATACTTAGTACTGTTTACTTTGGAACGTTTCACGCAACAATGAGCTATGGCATTTTGTGTTGGGGAAGTTCCTCTGAATCGTCAAAGGTTTTTGTGGTTCAAAAACGTGCTATTTGCATAATAGCTGGTGCCCCCTTTAGATCATCTTGCAGATCCCTTTTTCCTGTTTTGTCTATATTAGCTCTTCCATCTGTTTATATATTAGAAGCCGTAATGTTTGTTAAAAATAATCCGCACCTTTTCGCTACCATTTCTGATTTTCATTCTTATCATACCCGCAGTCAACACTCAATAGGGGATACGCATAAAATTTGTATTTCCTTAAAACTACATTATTTTGATATGTTAATGTTAGTTATGTCACCTAACAAAACAAAAATCACTTTTTAATTAACATTATAGCCAAATTTTTTAATTAAAATATTGTAAATTTGAAATATTCCGAGCACGGGGCGAAGGTTCCCGAGTAGAAACGACTGAGTATGACGTCAAACGATAGGGTTTTCACATCACAGATACAGACAGCTACAACATAATCTTCACACGTGTGTGTATTGTATTGTTCGAGAGTTTTGTATTTGTTTTTAAACAATTTTTCACGTATTTACTATTAAAATGGCAGATAAAGATTTTGTTAGGGCTCAGAGTGATAATTTACCCAACATTGATGCATTTATGCACACAACATAAAGTTTACTTTTTTCTGAAATATCGGTTTTATTTCGCCTCATAGTTTTCAGCCACAAATTTCGCCTTTTCTGTTGTTTTTCGCCATTAGGTAATGATATAAATAGTTTTTTTGGATTTCTAGTTGAACTAATTGTGCACATCGGTACTGAACAATATTTTCGATAATGTTTCGAAGTACTGGGGCCTGGATATTCCATATTTTAATATAAAATTTAATTCGGTAAACATGTATAAATTGTTTTTATAGAATTAAACTTTATTTTAATTAAAATCACTCTCCTTTACATAACCTATAAAAGTTACACAAACAAATAATTCACAACAGACTATGTTCGCTGCATAAACAACCGTTCGCTGGATTGGCTAGTAGTCTCATGCGTCAGTTAGAAAGGATTATGACGTCACACGTCGTTTTCGCGCGCTACATACATTTTTGATTTTTTAAAGCCTTCAAATTAAAAAAAAAAAAATTAAAAACTGTTTTTTATGTTTATATACAACAAGAGGAATATAATAAAAAAATAAAAAAAAATCATGCCTATCCCCTATTGTATGTCCCTCTCATAGCTCTGCATTGTACAGTAAAGGTCTCACTACATGGCTTTAACATTGTTTAACTGTGTACCTGTGTAACTGTGTAAAATCTAAAACGTCCAGTAGAGCATTTAAATTAAAATTTAGACATTTTTTACTGTCCAGGAATATTTACACCATAAAGGCTAATGTTGAATAATGTAATCTCCTAACTGCACTATTTGTTAAATTTATATGTATGGTTTAACTCATGTGGATTCAAATTATATTATATGTGTCATCTTGACTAAACCGCAACATTTATGTAAGGATAAAAATATTTGCCCTACGAAAAAAATATATGATCTACAGAAACCTATGAAAATAATAGTTTACCTATGTATTAAATAATTGATCTATGGTTTTAATTTTTGACCTATGGAATTAATTATTGAGCTATAGAAATATTTATCGACCTATGAAAATAATTATCAACCTATGTAAATATTTAATAGATCAATGGAAATAATCATATACCTACTGATATAATTATTGATCTATAAAATTTGATCTATAAAATTAATACTTGACCTATAAGTACTCTTGCACTCTATCGACGAAATTTTTAACTGTAAATAAAATATAATAAAACAAATATTGTAAATAAAGCTTATAAAAATATATTTTTAAATAAATTATAACAAAAAAAGTAAAAAGCATACATTGTCTTTGGTATTTAAACCTAACCCAACTTCTAGTTTAATGACAAAACACTATCTTAGGTTAGAAGAAGCCGAGCGAAGCGAACTATCCATCTTCTAGTTTAATGTCAAAACACTATCTTAGGTTAGGTTAGAAGAGTCGAGCGAAGCGAGCTACCCATCTTCTAGTTTAATGATAAAACACTATCTTAGGTTAGGTTAGGTTAGTAAGGGTTTGGTTAGAAGAGCCGAGCGAAGAGAGCTACCCATCTTCTAGTTTATTGTCAAAACACTATCTTAGGTTAGGTTAGGTTAGTAAGTAGTAAGTTAGTAATTTTGGAACCTGTTAGTTTACAACTGATTTTAAGGTTATATTCACGAATTAGTTAGGTTATGTTTTATCATAACGGTACTAGTCAATAGATGTCACTACTGTCTATAGCAGTGTTTCTCAACTGAAAACGTACCGCGGACCAGTCTAATATTTAATTTTTTACCGCGGACCCTTAAAAATAAATGTACTATTAAACAAATTATATATGTAAACTCTACATATATTTTAGTAATACAATTTAACTGAAAAATGAACAAAATGCACAGAAAATGAACAAAATATCATAAAAAATTAACAAAAAAATCTCAAAAATAATGATATATATGCCTTTCGAGGACCACCTGTTGAGTAACACTGGTCTATAGGTATTTTATTATAGATCAACTATTAATTTACTATCGATCATTTTTTAATTATCTATAGGTAAATAATTGATTTTTCTATAGGTAAAAATATAAAATTTCATAGGTAATATTTGAATTATTAATAGATCATAAAATTAGGATCCTTTATGTAATGTGTTATTGGTTGAATAAATTTATTATTATTATTATTATTATTATTATTTTGTCGCCCATTTGAAAGATTAAATCGTTCTCTAGTGGGCGGTACCGCCTAAGTTATTAAAAAACACTAATTTAGTATTATGTCAAATTTTCCAGCTTGCATGAAGCTTTCAAACAATATGTCTCAAAGTTATAATGTTGAATGGATGTAAAGGTAAATTCTGTGACTATAAATCCAACGTGTGTGTGTGTAACTGATTGAAAACGTCAATATAAAGTCGTTAGACCATATTCATTGTAACAGTGAAATCGTATGCATAAAATATGTGCGGAGAAATGACCAGATTAATTGAATATTAGAGCAATGTATATGAGCGCAATAGATGTAAGTCATTGTGAACCGTAACCGTAGCCGAAGCAGTAACGGATCTCAGAACCGTTGAATGGTTTACAAACCATCCAGTATGTCCGTGCTTGATATGTCTGGGGTGGTTTTCGCCATTCAATCAGTGACTGCCCTAAGGGATTGATGGAATTAAGTGACCTCGACTGAACTTGCCTTAATTAGAACCAGAATTGAGGACACAGTACCACAAGAAAAAGATATAGGTTTTCCCCGCACCGTGTCGCTGTCTGCGTCTACTGATGAATGTCTTCCACTATCAATAGAATATACATAACTTCTATTTATTGAACTCACTTTGTACTTAATCAAAAGGCCAAACGAAACATAAAAAGATTTCAATTAAAATTAATTTGAAGTACGGTCCTAAAACAAGAATTAATTAAAAATAAATAAAATTCACATTTAATAATTTTTAAGAGTAAATTTTAAACCTTTACACTAATACTGTGCACAACTCAAAGAATGTTTGAAATTTTTTTAATTGAAATGTATTGCTTTATAATACACTAGAATGGGTTTTTTTAGTAATCCCGAGCTAAGATTGCATGTGAATCTCTTGGAAGACATTCCTTTTGACTACGTGCTTGTAGCCTACTACTTGAAAGTACAATTTGAAAGTACGACTTGAAAGTGAAATATTTTTAATTGTTTTTATTTTTATTATGCTCCGAGACAGAGAAAGCTCAAGAGTAAGGATGTGAAAGTGTTTAAATGAATATGGAAGACATATTGAACACTTGTAAATAATAATACTTTTCTTTCAAGTCTTTATAGAGGATCCAATTTTTCGTAAACTGTAAAAACATTAAAAAAAATCTTTATATATAAAAGACAATATTTGTGGCTATGTCCGGAAATTCTAACCCACTTCCAGATATGCTACCGAGTTGAAATTTTGCATACAGGTAGGGAATGCTTTCATCATAACTAGAAAAATCGAAAATTTCAAAAAAGTCCCATCAGAAACGAGAAATTAATAATTTTGTTTTTAATTATATTGGACCATCGAAGTATGTATGATGCGCTCAGCGAGATCGCGGGAATTTCGTTTCAGTGGTTGTTTGGACAACTATAGTAAGTTCGTGAAACATCGTTCAATGTCGTTCGGCGCGATTCATCATTACTCTGCTCTAGCTGATAAGATTTATATATTGTTATTTAGTAAAATTTTTGATTAGTGTATGCAGAGCGAGACTAAAGTGGAGCACCTGTTTTCTGGTTTTTTATTTTAGGGCATTTTTATGAACTTTGTTATTTTTATTTATTTTTTTTTTTCTATTCTTTTATTTAAATCTTTTATATATATAAAACAGAAAATCTGTGTGTACCGAGTTGGAATTTAGTATATAGGTAGGAAATGCAGTCAATATAAGGAGGCAAATCGAAAATCAGAAGAAAAAAAATGGTATCACTTAAGACGTAGACTTAACAGAAAAATTGCTTATACAGTGAAACCTCTATCTATCGTTTTTGAAGGGACCTATTGAAATAAACTATGGATGCGGGAAAACAATGAATGCGGGAATATAGGAAAAAAACACATTAATACATATTTAAATGTTTAATATGTACGTACATATATATTCTAAATAAAATTTTAAATAAAAAATATCGTAACAAAATAAAAAAGGAAGCTGCATGCCGACAAAAAAAAATTATACTTTGTATTGTATATAATCTTTCATCGTCATTTGCTTTTTGGCTTTTTATATTGCCGTAAGAAATCAATATTCTTTCGGTGTTACAAATTAAATTTTTTTCGGCATCAGTTATCGAATGCGCATAAAAAAAGTTTTCAATTTGAAAAAACACGAAATTTGCTGCGTAATTTAAACGATGAATGCGGTAAAATGATACAGAGAGAAATGATCGATGCGATCTATTTTTGCGTGTTTTGTATGAAATTAATTCGGAACCGCAAGAAATAACGATATAGGTATACGGGAAAATTATTATTCGAGGAACGATAGATAGAGGTTTCACTGTAATAAGAAAACAAATATTTTTTTTTAATGATTTTTATTTTATTGGATTGATTTACGGGAGTTTAGAAGGGACAACTTAAAACTAAACTTTTGAAATATCTCATTTACTTTTGACTTAACAGCAAAAACGCACATGAGAAAAGCTGTTTAAAATAAAAATACAAATACATGTTATCCTATAAATTTTTCAATTGGTTAAGAAGCAGGGGAAGGGAGATGGGGGAGGTGCTAAAACTAAAATACTGGAAATATCTCGCTTATTATTTACTTTACATCAACAATTTATAAAGATAATTTATAAAGACTTTGATTGAAGAACGATTATTTTCTGTTTAGTGTAGCTTCTGAATATTTAGGGGGACAGAAGGAGCGCTACTTATAAACTTGAAATATCTCTTAATATTGACTTAACATTAAACATGTGTATAACAGAAGTTGTTACAATATCAATAATATAAATAAATAAATAAACAAATCTTTTCTGTTTAATCTTCTTCTGTATATAGGTATATCATTTATAAAATTTTCTTATATATGTATATAAATACATGACCTGACTGACTCATCAACGTTCAGCCCAAATCACTAGACCTAGAAACATGAAATTCGAGAAGTATATTTCCTCCATGTCGTAAGCGATCACTAAGAAGAGAATTTTCGAAATACGACCCCTAAGGGGCTGTTAAGTGATTTCAGGGATTCCTCAATATCTCTTAGGCCCAATGAGATATTGACTTAGTTTTTGCTTACAAAGGTTACACATACAAATGTTAAGAACTAAATTCAGGATTTTGTTCTAATCAACCCTTAAAGGGATAAATTTATTATGTATTCGGAGTGAATTATAGAACCCTTCGTATTTCCTATGTATGTTGAGTTATAACATTGTGTTTTGGCATATAGATGTCTTTTTAAAATCTTAGAAACTTTTTGACAGTTTTCTTTTAAATTTTCACGCCTAAAAGGGTAAATTGGTATTTTTTATTCAATAGAACGCCTCCTGGACATAGAAACATGAAATTCGTGGAGGAAGGAATGTTCCTTCCATGATGTGAGCACCTATTAAGAAAGATTTTTTTTAAATTCGACCCCTAATGTGGTGAAATGTTTCTTTCACGGATTCCTCAATATCTCAGACCTATAATGAGATATCGACTTGGTTTTTGGTTACAAAGATTACCCATACACATGTACAAAAACGAGGTTCAGTATTTTGCTCTGATCAACCCATACAAGGCAAATCTAGATTCAAGGATATTCATAAAACCCTTCAAGTGACCTGTTTCATTTCTTTTTGGCACATAGGCGTCTGTTTAAAATCGGTATATGTATTAAAACTCAAAAACGGATAAACCGATTTTAGTGCTATTTGCAACAGCGTATTCCAAATTTGTCTGGAAAGATTTTAAGCTATATATCATCGCGGTAAGACACCAGGTTTCCGATCAATTAAGAAATATTTAAACTATAAAAGATACACATATTCAAAATATACCTATATTAACGAATTTTGGGTTTAATATTGCAACAAAAATGTTCCCGAGGATATATATCACAATTTTCTTTATTTTCATTTTAGACGACAATTGTAACGTTAAATTCGCTATTGAACATTATTGTAACCCCCTAAAGCAATACGAAGAAAACTTACTTCGGTGGCAAGAATATTTACTAACGAAAAAAAGTGCTCTGATCTATATAGGTACGATTTATAAATCAGGAATAATCACGAAGTAATTATAATAAATATCATAAAAATTATAATAAATAATTTCGTAAGGTGCAACATAAAATGCTTTACGTGACTGGCGCTGCCTTTGGCAATGATTCTCACATGGGCATTTTCCTAGGTTAGCACATCGGGATACTTATACGTGTTGATATTAAATGTCTGTACTACCAATGTTTACAAAGAAATTCGTACTTAAATTATTTGTATAAGAAGCACATATTAATACAATTGTAGATTAAAACAAATAAATACATTTGAATATAAAACGATTCGTAGCAACCAGTCTTGAACCGATTTCGAAATGGGCCAGATCTAAGCGGGCTACGACTACTTTATTTCGGTAGCGAAGCAGCGGGTACACTGCTAGTTAAGTATAAATTTAAATAAAAGTTGCTTCTTTCCAAAAGCTCTATCCAAACATACCCAATACTGCATAGTTCCCATTTAAAAAATAAAAGTCTTGATTCTTTTGGTAAACTTTGGTCATCAAATTGTTTTTTTCAACTTGCTCACAATCGTGTTCCCTCTGTTTTGATATACCCTGTATACATCATATGTACACCCTGCTACACCCTGTTTCGATATACCCTGTATACATATGTATGTACATATATGCATTTATATACATGTATACTTTCAAGCCAATACAAGTCAAATTCAAGAATTTTTCGTAGACTGTAAAAGATATTAAAAAAGTGTAAAAAATAGTTTCTTTTCAAAATCTCTATCCAAAGATACCCAGCACGACATATGTTCCTATTTAAAAAATCAGCGTTGTCCTTGATACCACCATTCGATTCTTTGGATAAACGTTGGTCATCAAATTTTTTTTCAAACTTCAATTGGCTAAAATCAAACAAATATACTCGTATCTATAGGAAACTCGCAAGGATAGCGTATGGACTGAGGGCGATGAATGCTAAATGTAATAAATTTGTTCTTAGAACTCTTTACTTTTCCAATTTTCGCCTGAATCCCAGTAAGTGTTCATATTACAAAAAAGAGTTGTAAGAATCTTGGCTAATCTATAAAATAGAGACCCTTGCTGGCCAGCTTTTAAATCTTTGGAAGTATACTAACTGCTCCAAGAATTTATATTTTTGAAATTTTACTTTTTACTCTTAAAAACTTACACTTATTGACTTCAAACAATTCTTTGCACGTTCATAATACCAGACAAAAAATCATATTAGAGCAGATCAACATCATACCGCCTTATTTGAAAAAAGCATTACCTACAATGCCTGTAAATTTTATAATCAGTTACCTATTGCAACAAATAAGCAATATAACATCATTTAAGAAAGAAATAAAATCTATTTTGCTGAAAATATATTATTCGATTAAGATTTCTTTCAATGCAGGCTTTAAAGCTTTCCAACCATTTATCTAATACTTAGTTTTATACTAACTTACATTAAAAACTTACATTTATAAAAACAAGAAGCCACTTGTCTAATTCCAAATTTTAATTTATATTTTACCTAAATTTTGTTATAATTGTTGTTTAATTTTATAATTTGTAACTAATCATTATTTTATTTGTACTTATAATTAAAAAGGTATATTTTGGTGGTACTTTTTTATGTACTTTATGTTAAATAAGTATAAGTGGAACTTTGACTTTGTCTATACATGTACAGATATTTAAGGCACAATAAAACATTATTATTATGGCGTTTGTCAGGTCTTGACACGCAAACTTCAGCAACCTTTTGAGCCGCGTCATACTAGAGACTAGTTTAGCTAACTACACACGACTGCATCCCAAACCCTGGCGATATGCAGACGCGGAATATAGGCCAGATCCAGTACCCGCACAATGCGGAGTGACCCGAGCATCACTGCTTTCTGCATTCTGCAGATCAAAGAGGTGGCAGAAGATCTGCAGGCGGGAATGGACTCGATTTTCCTTCGATAGGAGGCTTTTATACCGCCCAAAACACCAACTATCAGGACTACAAGCTTAACTTTATACCCTGGATACAGCTTTCTAAGCTCGGACAAGAGATCCATATACTTAGACTTCTTTTCCTCCTCTTTGAGAGAGATTCTTCTCAACTGGACTTGAGAATTCGATCACAAACATCTGTTTGGTTTCGATATCCAGGAGGGTTATGTCCGGCTTAGTGGCTGTCAGTAACCTCGAGGTGGGGAAGGAGTAATTCCAATAAATTCGGCACTTGGAATTTTCCACCACCGATTTTATGTCAGAAGGGACGTACCTACGGTATAACCGGTATTTCGTCAATACCATAGGCATGTCTAAGATGGTAGTAGAGCACGCGGAGAGATAAACATGTATTTATTTATTTCTGAAGTATTTGAAATACAGAAAAGATATACAAAAAATTAAAGAAAATAAAAATCTGTCAAAAATCCGTATTAAAAATTATTCACAGAAAAAGCAAAAGTTACCCATCCGATGAAATTTTTGTAGACAGTCATGCGATGGATACGTCAAAATTATATATATATATATGCAATATTGAAATATATTAAAAAACATCCCGATACTGCTAGTATAGGGCTGCCATAATTGTCGGACTACCGACCGGGACACCCCCTCCCCAAAAAAAACTTTAAAAAAACTTTTATCGACAATAATACCTTTATTATAAAAAATTGAACAATATTTTAAAAAAATAAAAAATTTTAAAGACAAAAATAATAATTAAAGTAGAGATTGATAATAGGTATTCCAAGAGGAAAACGTTGGGATCAATGGTGAATCATTTTGGAACAGTTTTCTCAGTTCGACTGGAAAAATTTGATGTTTTTTTTTTGTGGATGCGTCTTTATCAAATCTAAAATAATATAATATAAATTAATGGGCGATTCAATTTAATAAAACCAAATAGAACCTTACATTCCATTCTTCTCTTGCCTTTACTCTCCCCCTTCCCCGACTTCGGTGGCTTCTTTATCATTGCTCTTCTTTGCCCAATCATACTTCTCCGATGTTTTCGTTTTTTGGACCAGTTCTTTTCCCCTTTTATATAATTATAGAATTCAATGCATGACATTTTATAATTGAATTATGCTTTTCACGGTGTCAATAGAAAGCGAATTGCGCTCATCTGTTAGTACCAGTTAGCTAGTGACTAGCTGACTGGTACTCGGCATTACTCCGGAACATTTCGGACCTCGAATCTGTTATATAATTTATATATAGTATGTACATATGTATATGTACAATATTATCGAAAAATAATTTTTTAATATGCATAAATTTTAAATCGACCGGGACAAATGACTCTTGGACCGGGACACTGGGACACAAACCTCAAAACCGGGACATGTCCTGGTGTACCGGGACGTATGGCAGCCCTATGCTAGTACCTTAAATCACCGTTATCTTACGAGATTTAAAAACCAAGGAGCTGGGATAAAAGTTTACAAAACAATGGGAAAACGCTGCTTTTTATATCATATCAAATTCATAACAGTTTTACAACATTTATTAATTTCAACGCAGTAAATATATTTGTTAACAATTATTTAAAATGGAATAAAACATTTTGCAGAAGTTTAAATAATTCGGAGATTCAAAAAATATTTGATGAATTTTAAATAATAGTTCCGATCTTTAGCATTTTCTCTCTTTTTAGTGATTTTTCAAAAAAAAAAAATATATAGAATACAAATACAATGCAATAGTAATTTTATTAATAAACTCATATAATTTTTTTTTTCAACAATTTTTCAAAATATTTTTCATAACTTGATATGACATAATATAAATTAAAATATAAAACCACACACAGGCTGATATCAGTCTACAGTGGTAATTTTTTTAGGTTTTAATTTTATTTAATATAACCTGTATTTGAAAAATATTGTATACAAACAAATAATATTCGATACAAATGTATTCAAATTTATTGTGAAATAAAACCAATTATTATTACATTATTATTATTACAGTATTTCAAATACCAGAAAGTATTTGAAATACTTTTTTATGTACTTTATGTTAAATAATCCTAGTTCGGAATGTCACAAGAGTGTCACAAATCTTAGTTAAGAAATGACTGACATGGAGAAAATAAGGCTCATAATAAGATAGACTGACATAACTTCTAAAATAAATAGAATGAAAAGATATAGAATAAATGTACATATATAATGTCTTCATATAGCTGCTATAAATAGAGGAAGTGAAATGTGTAATCTCGAGAGAATTACACTGACTTAAAGCATCTGATTTTTAGGGCTTGATTCTACGCTCAATTTTAAGAAACCCTTATAAATGAAAATATATTCACACTTATAAGAATTGAAAAATATAATCAATACCCTGTGAAAATATGTACATATTGTAAAAAAATATACAGTATCTTTCAAACTGACCAGAGCTTTTCAAAAGATAGAAATATGCTAATAAAAAACTGAAATGTTATTCAAAAATCAGTTCAACGAATATCGTCCCTAGATAGTAAGAAATATTCAATAGGTCTTGCAAATGCAACGTTATGGTGTCAATCTTCATAGAACGATTCAGTGGATATATTTCAAATCTTTTGGGACTTCACATTCAACTGATGCTCACAAGTTTTATACAGGAAACAAGGGTTGTCCAACTAGAGGGGCGGAGGCCACATGTGGATTTATGCTTACACAGATTATTTATTCTATTGTTCCTGTCATTTTTGGTCCTTATATAAATGAACTTCGAAATCATAAAAATCCACTCCATTCTTTCTCTGAAAATAAAATCTGCCTAGACAAATAGCTTTATAACAATTATTGTTATTATATTTAAACGCTATTTTACTAGACAAATATTATCTGATGGAACGATATTGGACGAATAACGTTCAGATTAAAAATTTTTTATGCGAGAATATGTATAGTATTTACAAGATAAAACCCTCTTTAGATTTAACAATTCACACCTATGTAAGTATATATTTAACTTCTACGAAAAATCTGCTGAGTTGTACGCTTTATTCACGGTTCTGTATTTTGTTTCGTCAGAACAAGATCATTCAAGTGTTATCTTCACGGATTTTCTACGCGCTCTAAACAGTATCCCAGACCTTGTTCACCCTCTTGTACTAAAATTCCGGTTACTACTTCACAATCTGAATGCTCAGAAAGTAAGAGTAGAGCTGTTTTGGATACTGGCACATGTAGGTATTAAAGGCAATGAAGCAGCTGATGTAGCTGCAAAAACCGCCACTCACAAACCTATGATTGATAGAGTTTCATATTTCCAGATGACGCAAAGAGACATATGAAACATCCGGTGTTAGTCAAATAGCAACATGAATGGAATAGAATACAAAATGTGAAGTTGAGACAGATTAAGGGAGACGTTAAATCATGGCATTCTTCTTGCAGGATTAACCGCAGGGAGGAAACCGCCATCACACGCATTTCGTATAGACCATTGTTGGTGGACCCATGGACACCTCCTTCTAGGTGAAAAGTCTTCTGTTTATGAGACGTGTAACGCAGATTTCTTTGTGTTATGCGTCTGTTCAGTTTTTCGAACGGACTTTTATTTTAATTTATGTTTATACGTTCATTTTTTTAAATATTATTGAGTATGTGTAGAAGTGTTTATTTACTTATTTTCTGTTTTATTTATTATTCTTTTTAATATATATTCTAGTCAGCTAGAAGAGCATTGTTAGGCGCAAATAGCCATTGTTGCTGTATGCTGAAAAATATAACTAACTTCTAGGAATAATCGAAGGTTTTAGCAGCCGGGTTATTTGAAATATCTGCGCCAATAAAGAAAATACTAACCGAAGAGTTAACCGAAAAAAAATCCAACGAGCGACAGTCTATAAGCGTCTTATAATCATCTGAAACTTTTAGACACCAAATGTAAGTCTAAAAATAAAAATAAAAACAGATAGTACCACAAATTTTATATACATATGTAGATTAAAGAAAACCTTGTCTCCCTTTGGAACCATTTTTTAGAAACAGCACTGTATACCTTATCAGTAGCGGCTAGTGGGTAAAATATTTGGGGGGACTTTATATAACTATAAATTGTCATAATATTACACTTCTTAAAGAGCTCTCGACAATAGTACCTGTTAGGGACATTGTTTAAAATTCTTACAGCAAGTTTTTGAAGTGAATGATGCCGTATATTAATCGCGACTGAAAAGCAGCATAACAAAACATACGCAATATATCAAAATATACAGAAGTTCTCAGCCTGATGAACGCGTAGATTACTCTTTTAAGAACATTGGTCAAATAGTTGATGGGATCATACCAGCTAAGTTGACTGTCGATGTGAATCCCAAGAAATTTAATTTCAAACCCCACAAACACAATATTTATATTAATATTGCAATTGAGAGAAAAATAATTTGTTGAATTTTGTTATTATTTATGGACAGTCGATTTGCAATAAATCTTAACTTTCAGTCTTCAACTTTCATCATTTAAGGATCTAAATTTTGGACCACATCGTTAACTGACACATGTCTTGTAAGGACGATAGGTTATCAGCTTAACGCATCAGCTATCAGAGTATAACTTTGATATTAATAAGCTTGATTGGGAGGTCACTGATATAGAAAATGAAAAAAACGGGCCCAAAATTGCCCCCTGACAAACTCCAAAATTTACTTCCCTATGAGTTAAATTTACGTCAGTCAACGAGATGAACTGATATCGATTCGAAAAGTAAGATCTGATGAGATCATTAGCATTGCCATGAATGCCATACTTTTCAAGCTTGTCCAATAGCAAACTGTCAGGAACACAATCACGCAAGTAAAAAAAGAAGAATCTAAAGTATCTAATGAGTAAAAAAAAGGAATTTAAACTAACTGCCCAGTAGAGAATTAAAATATCTCTAAGCATCTCGTGGTTCTTAAGCATTTCATTGAAAACTTTGTAACATAATTTATGGTAAGATTAAGTATGTACATACTGTAATTTAATAATAAAAAATCGTATTTATTAATTAAAGAAACAATATTTTATGTATTATCTGAGTTACATACTTATTATAACATACTTTAAAACATAAAACGTATTGTTACAATATAACTCTCAAATATTGAATCTTGCTGCGAAGTGTTCAGTGAAGTAGAACGAAACTTGAATTGAATTTAGAATCAAAAGTAACTTAAACCCATAAAATCATGTAGATGATTATTTTATCCTAACATATTTCACAAACTGAAAACATATTCTGCAATTAAATTTTCATAAATCTAAGATTTCCATGTAAAAGCATTCAACATGAATATATTCATGAATTTCTCTAGGTATGTTAAAATAATAAACAAGTAAACTGTTAGGGCAGGAATGGAACATTTCAACGAGGATCATAGCGTCATTTTAGACCCTCAAATCTTCCATATATGCAATCATTTACTTTCAGGAAAGGATTACTTGGTCAACCATATCGTTCAAGTTTATCTTTTCTTCATTCAAGTGTGCTTTGAATGGGACTTTTAGTATAATTTCAAAAAACGTTGCATGAAACCTTTTTTTATTTTCAACCAGTGTAGGTCCTGTAACAAATTTTAAAGAATGTGTAAATTCAAAGACTCTATGCCCTATCTTATAACATGCACTTCTGGCCAGATTTATAACATAACTTCGCTATTTAAATTACCATTTTGGTTCAGAATACGGGTATAAGGTACAGTGGCGGCTGAGACAGGGTGGCGCTGGACCAGTGTCCTCCTAAAAAATTTTCATAAGAAAAACTGAATTTAAAATCTCAATTATACTTTAAAATTGCATTAAACTAGCTAAATATGTTTGCATATATTTATTTTTATTATTTCTAATTCAAATATTTTTCATATGTGTTAAGTTGGTTTTACATAGTTCAATTAATTGATCAACAAATTTATCAAGTTTTTTTGTCAATTAATTGAAAAATTTATTGGTAACCTTGGAAACAAAAGCACCACTTTACACACATCAATTTATTTATCAATTTTTTTGAAAACTTTTACATTACCAACTGTAAAATATGTTGACATATTTATCAGAATGAAAATATTGAAAAAATCTTCACAAAGTTACGAGCTGTAAACAAAAACAAAAGAAATAACGTAGATGATGGTTAATTAGAACGTTCGAGTTTATGTCAAATTTGAAAACGAAATACAAAATATATATTTGGAGGTTATGCTACAACTAAACAGTTGGCAATATCTTAACAGATAAAAATATTCCTAGAATTCCCTAAAAAATTGATGAAAAATAGAACTTGTTCTATTTTCAAAATAAATTGATCAATTTTTTTGTCAATTAATTGACGAAATTTGTACACTTTACACACATCAATTAATTGAATGTCAACTTTTTCAATTAATTGAATCGTGTAAAACCCACTTTAGATTTTAAAAATTTAGATCTAGAAATCCATGCCCGGGACACTACCCCGGGACATATGCTGTTTCTAGTGTATTTATCTATACAAGTAACAAAAATGAACTGGAAAGGGCAACACCGGCGAGTTGTTAGTGTGTATGGGTTAGTGAATTTAGGCCGGCGGCCTAACCTTCATTTGTTTTCATTTGTGAAAAGTACTCAGACGTGAAACTGGATACAGTGCGTTATATTAAAACTATCGTGCTTAACTATGAAATTATATTATTAATAAAAATATGGGTCCTCTCCTCATTTGCCAAAATTGAATATTTCACAATCGAACCAAAATAGAAATAGAACATTAATAGAAAGTTCAGTAAAAACAATGGTAATAATTTAGAATGAGGCACCCCTATCTACATTTTTTTTTAACGATCGATGATTGATCTATTTGTAGCTCCGAGCTTAATAAAAAAATATACATTTTCAAGTCGTACTTGGAAATATAATTTGAAAGCGAAATATTTTTAATCATTTTTAATGTTATTATGGTCAACTTAGGTCATCAAATATTTTTACCAACTTACACATCGCGTTTTTGAGAAAAATCGTGTTCCCTCTACCTTAATACATTGTGTATATGAATTCTAAATATGTTTCACAGGCCAGGTTGACTTAGATTGGGGGCCAGATATTTAAAAATCACAGAGGACTGGTGTGCGAAATACTGAAAATCATTTTAGAACGTGGGGAAGAAATTTTGAAAATCTATTAAGAACAGGGGGAGTGGAGAAATTCCGAAAATCTTTTGAGGAAGGGGGAGGGTGATTCTAAAAAAACAAGGGGTAGAAATTTCATTCGAGCCGTTACTTACTGTTGGGCCAGATTCGGCCCGCGGGCCGTAGGCTGGACACTGCAATATTTTGATAAAAAAGTGTCAAATCAAAAATTTTACCGGGGGTAGTTTTGGATGACAGTTCTGTACTTTTCAGTAGTACCAACACCAACTTTTTAGTTTTTGTTTACAACTTAACTTTTAGTAGTTTATTAAGTTGATAAGAAGTTTATTTAGATCATATAATTAAATATAAACTTAGCACAATTAAACAATATTTATAAATTGGTTTACTATAACCAAATTGTTGTCTGCCATCTGAACCTAAAAATTTTTAAGTTGGCAATGAAAAGTAATAAGAGATGGAAGATTTAAAATTTATCACTGTCTCTTATTTTTTTCCCCCACTATATTCTGTAGTATCAAAAGTTGAAATGACGTCAGAGTTGGATAGTATTGAAAAAAGTATTGAAAAAAGTATAATGTAGAATGGACTTTAGTTACAGGACTGAGAACTGCGACCTGTACCCTGCACACTGCAGACAGATAGACAGCGGGCAACGGGTACTGTTCAAGCTTTGAGACGCACTTCTGTCTAGAGCGTTTTTCATTACTGTATTTTAATAATAATGCGCGTTCGTGCGCGCTTGCATTTTTTCGCGACAAGAACATTTTTAGACAAAAATGGGTAAACATTTAACACATATTTGGTTTTAAAATAGTACATAATTAATTTTTTTTTCGCTTTCAAAAAGTAAAGGAAGCACTGCCTAAATTTAGCAGCTACCTTTTTTAAAAATCTACTAGGTAAATTCTAAAATTTATCATATAGGTAATTTAAGACCAAAATGAAAGAACTGAGGCTTGTCTATACAATTCTGATGAATTTTTTAATACTAAATTTAGTAATTAAGTTTAATACTTAATATTAAATTCCACCTGTTTCATCATTACTTTTTTATATATAACTTTGTTAAATTAGGCATTTCACTCTTTTTTTTTGTCTTAAAATTTTGATTATTTTTATATCACCAATATATAACGACTACGTCAAAACGATAGCACTTCGCTACTAAGAGACAAATATTTCACAAAATTCTACGAAAGTGGCTGGTTAATGAATGAAGAGGCTAATTCTATATACGAATATTTTGGCACAAATAGCGCAGAGATAATTATAGGCAGATCAGGGAACAGCGTCTGGAGTCTGGGTTTGCGTTTATTGCGTATTAGTGGGGCCTGCTCTATACGTGTCCGTTCGTACTGCTGTATTCCCTTTGTCAATAGATTGCATAAGATGGATTGATTCTTATATCCGTAACAGATTGCAAGCTGTAGTTATCAATGATCAATGATCATATATCTGATTGTGTGCCCGTCACTTCCGGTGTGCCGCAAGGGTCCCATATTGGCCCATTATTATTTCTACTCTTTATAAACGATATCTCTGATTGCTTTAAGTTTTGCAATTTTGTTATGTATGCTGACGACCTAAAATTTTATAAAAAGATTTTTGGTCCACTAGTCTGTCTAAAAGTTCAGGATGACTTGGATCATTTAAACATTTACTGCAAAAATAATAATTTATTTCTAAACGTTGACAAATGGCATTATATTACTTTTACACGGAAAGTCAATCCTACAACCTGCTTGTATCGTCTTGAGTCGCATTATTTAACCTTTGTTGATCATATTAGAGACCTTGGTATAATTTTCGATTGTAAATTGAATTTTCATGAACACATGAATTCAATCATTCCTAAATCTTACAAAATGCTAGGACTTATAATGCGATCGTGTAAGCATTTTAAGAAACCTGTAAGCATCCTGAGGCTTTACGATTCTCTTGTGGGTTCCAATTTGAATTATGGCTCTGTTATCTGGAATCCCAATTATCAGAATTATATAAGTAGACTCGAAAGTATTCAAAAAAGACTGTGTAAATATTTATATTACAAGTTCTACACTAACGGTCCTTTTTCATACACGTATGACAATGTGCGCCTGCCTTACAAATTACCTTCTCTTAAAATAAAACGGAATATGAATGACATTCTTATTGTTCACCGTATTGTAAATGATTATTTCGACTGTCCTTGTCTTAGGGTGACCATGCGTCCCGCTTTTTGCGGGACTGTCCCGCATTCTAAAATTTTATCCCGCATTAAGATGCGTCCCGCAAAAGTCCCGCATTTTAACATTTTGTCCCGTATTGTTCCGCATTTTGTAAGGATTTGGGAGGTGAGGACCTTTTTTTTTCTCTTCACTTGGATTTGGGATGTGAGGACCTTTTTTTTGCTCTTCACTTGGATTTGGGAGGTGAGGACCTTTTTTTTGCTCTTCACTTGGATTTGGGAGGTGAGGACCTTTTTTTTGCTCCGTCCCACATTGCCTTCTTAAGAAAATGGTCTTAGATTCAATGTTCCCCAAAATCATACGAAAAACATGTTACGATTTTACCTAAGAATATGTAATACAAATCTGGGGCTAAATTCCCTTTTTACTACAATAATAATGCTTTTTAACTGCCATTTCAATAACTGTGACATATTTTTTTATTTCTTATTTAAATTTAAAAAAATTGGTAAGAAATACACTGTGTAATTTCTAAATTATTGTGATACCTTTTATAATTTCATATGTTTGATGTACTACAGTGTTTCAAAACATTTTTCTTGAAACAATTATTAATTCAAAATATATTAAAATGTAATACCGGTTGAGAAACACTGTACATCAGTGTTTACGATATTTTCTTTGTATATTATACTTTGTGCTTAATTTTGGGCTTGTCCCGTTAAGCACCCTTTCAAAAAATAAATAAATAAATAAATAAATAAATAAATAAATAAATAAATAAATAAATAAATAAATAAATAAATAAATAAATTGCGCCATGTTCTTCGACAAAGAGTGTTTTCTTCCCAGTTTAGACTAAGCAACTTACATAACTTGTGGTTATTTTTTAGCTTGTCTTTGCAGCGTTGCTTAGGAGGTCCCACACCTCTGCAGCCTCTTTCCAGCTCTGAGTACAGTAGTCTTTTAGGTAACCTAGTATTTGGCATTCTTATGACGTGTCCAACCCAACGCAACTGAATTTGGTACAGCATGGCTTCCATATTGACGATATTAGCTTTAGCTAAAACTTGGTTCGGGACGTAATCTTGCCATTTGATTCTTAATGTCGTCGTAAAGCATCTTTGATGTCATCTTTTTAGAGTTTTAATACGCCGTCTATAGAGACACCACGATTCACTGCTCTAGAGAAGTACAGCTGCTTTGTACATCATTATCTTTGTTTTAAGCTGTCAATTCCGTTCCATATAGATGTTATTAGAACACCGAATGCCTGGTATGCAGTGGATATTCATTGGACACTTCATTATCAAACGAAATATTGCAGGATAATATGTTATATAGGTATATAAAAGTTCGTTTACTGTCCCATTTATAGTCTTGCGCTTTGAATTGAAACGGGAGAGATTCAGTAAGCCTCCATCGAAACGGAACTGTATTAACTCCTCCACTTAAGTTATTAAAAGCATACTGAAGCATGGCATTTTGGTACAGTTCGAATAAAAATGGAGCTAATACCCAACCTTGCTTAGTTCAGTTGTTAACTTTAAAAGCTACCAATATATAATATGTAATGAAAAATGTAACATCGTAAGATGTCAAGCATGAAAATAAACACTACTACTATTTTTTTGAAATGGGTATGCTAAAATATTAGACAGGGTGTAAGCTGAACACTTTCCGCCGGTGCTTAATTCCCTCGTTACGGCCCTGCTCATAGTCACATATTAGAAATGAAACCTCCACCTGTTTGTGAACACTATATCACCAGCCTAAATGACCTAATCGCACCATGTACCGCACAAATGGTGGTAAGGATAAAATACCAAATTAAGTCTCAATAGCCCAAAAAAAAATAAGTCAGAAAGTACAACAAAAATCTTTCAATATAAAAGTTGTTCTCAAGTCAAAAAGTTTGCCGACGGCTGGTTTAAAATATACTAAGCAAAGTTTGATTCGTAATAATGATTTTAAAATTTATTTAAAAACATACTTCCACACTTCTTGGGGATGCTAATGCATTTCTTCCATTCTTTGCGCAATGCTATGGGGAGCGTGTCACATGGGTTTTAGCCGTCATTCTATCGAATTCAAATCATGTAACATAAAATTCGATTTATACACAAACTTGTGTCATATATAGTTGAAAACTTTTAGATATAATTCACTATTTAGTTGGTAAGGCCACGAATAATACCAGATTGTGAGGAAAATTTTAAGTATGTGTATTTAACATTGCATACGACACACTGGTTAACATCAACCTTTACTTTCGTTATGAAAAGGAAAAGTTATGGATTTTGAAGAGGGTTGGTCTGAAATTATGGCAATTGCTAGCACGAGAGTGACCTATTTGCTGAAAACGATTCTCCTTTTAAATAAAATAGGAGGTTTTATCCGATTTCTTAGCTTAAGCAAGTAACCTTTATACATTCCAAGTGAATTAAAACGTGCTAAAATTATTCCAGTGTTCAAAGGAGGACATAGTGAGGATATTTCCAATTACCAGGTTCTCTTCTTTCTGTGTTTAGTAAAATAATTGAAAAATGTGTCAGCGAAAGGCTAATTAAATATTTAGAAAGTAAAAATTACTTCTATGAGGGTCAATATGGTTTTCGCAAATGTAGAGACACCGAGACTGCTATTACTGATTTAATTACAGCTGTTCAACAAAATTTGGATAAAAATATCGTATGTGGCCTATTGTCTTTAGATTTAAGAAAAGCTTTTGATACCGTTGACCACTATATTTTATTGGAGTAATTGTATAAAATTGGAATAAGAGAAACACCATATGCTTGAAGCACTTTATTATATCATTGATATATATTATGAATAATAAAGGGCCTAGATGAGAGCCCTGTGGCACACCCGAAGTTGTGGTATAAAATTTTGATTTGTATCCATTGACTGTAACCGCTTGCGAACGGTTATTTATATATGAACATAACCAAAATGATACCTTTATATCGGGACAATCCCGGTCAAACCGGGACGTATGGTAAGCCTATCAATATATCTCTTAAGGTTTAGCCTACGTAATCAATTCAAACTGCACGGAGAGTACGAAACTGATGGTTTACCACCTATAACGCCCCCTAGGGAAAATTTGGAACCCTCACTAAAACCTTTCTCGGATTATTTTACACCCCTGTACTAAATTTGGTGAAAATTGGTTAATCCGTTTGGATTTGCATAAAGAACAGACAAACAAACGGAAATTATTTTTATATATAAGATGAAAAATAATTTTGTTCCACTCCTTGTACCCAAAGCCCTTGAAGCCTAGATTAAGAATTGGAATGTAACTTTTGATAGAAATGTTTCCAAAAATCTGAGGGTTCGATCGAGTAAAGATCTGAAAAAAATCAAAGCAATGCAAGTTCATGTGAACCGAAATAACACAAACAGAATTTTTGATCAGATATATATATTTTTTTTTTTAATTTTATGGATTTATTTATTTTTTTAAATTTCATGCGGCATTAAATAAAAGCTTTTAATACTTAAATTAACCCTTTACTGCATGAATTTTTATTTTTGGCTGAAATAATTCATGAGCATTTGGAATTGGTTCTTATTGATAGAAAAATTAATTTAAAAAATATATTTAAAATATTAATTATTATTTTTATGAAAAAATAATAATTAAAATAATAATTATGATTCTACATTATGTTACAAAAGAAAATGATTCAGTATTATTTGCTCGTCAATTGTTACGTGTTCTTCATTAGGGATTAAAAGCAGTCGCCCTCGAATTTTTGAAAGAAGAGGTCGTATCTTCTAGTTGTCCTTTCTCAATAAATTCAGAGTTATCGAAGTGCAAATTTCGCTTGATATCCTCAAATCTATTGCAGCCCATTACTTAAGATACTACAGGATCCATTGCTGTGTATGTGGCATATATGAACATTCATGAAGTAAAGTTCTGATTCAGTTTTAAAAGGAAAATAAAAAATAAAAATCGGAATGTGCCATATATGGCACACTATGCGGTAAAGGGTTAACAGACATAAAATGGCTTTAAAATTAAATTGATTTAACTTCGACTAGAATTAGGGCAAAATTATTCTTTTTAAGAAATTTGTTCAAAACATTCATATCAAGCGGTAAATATATTCTACTGTATTTAGTTAAATATTATGTATCTTTATTATAACTGTCTTGGACTGTGTCTACAAACCTAAAGTTGCATTCAGAGCTCTTAAATTAGTCGACTATAGACTATACATTGTGAATAAAATTAGTAGATAGTCTTAACATTTAACGAAAGCGTTTACATCTCACAAAATTAATGCGTAACGAATGTTGTGACATCTATGTTTTTTCAAATCAACAACGATGGAAAAAAGTATTTGTGACTTTTTACGAATCCGCCATCAACGAGATAGTGATTTCTTTCTAAATTTTAATAATGTCAACTACAGCAATACAGCTACAGTAATTCTTTTTAGTTTCACGATTTCCGAAATTTGTTGAAATATGTGTGACAGTATTTTTTGGGTTATGTAAAGTGAGATAGGTAATGTGTGTTTATATGTCTGTCTCGTTAAAACAACGCACTAACTACAATCGAAAAAGCATAGTGCATTAAATTTAGAGCTCTATAAGGTCGCTCTCGTTACCATATGACAAACTTGTAGTGACAATCAACAGTGCACAAGTCATAGTCTATAGTCGACTAATTTAAGCTGTGAACGCAGCTTTAGTCGAAAGTTTCACTAATTCGGTGGACCTAGGTACAGACAAAATTTTAATGAGATGGAATAATTCCTTATACGTCATTATTTCTACGCATTATTGTCAATCCAGTGATTTTCATTCAAGTTTATTCAAATTTTTTAGGAATTAAAAAAAAATGTTAATTTTACATTTAATAACCACCATTAGAGTACATTTAATAACCACATTTATATTTAATAATCACGAGGTCAAAGCATAAGTACGCCTTAACTCTAGAATTTTCAGTAAAAAATGTGCCTAAACTTATTGTCACATACTGTGTAAATACCTACGAAACCCTAAAAGTAATCCTAACTCGATTAATTAATTGCAATTTTTATTCACACATTCATCATATAGTTCATTAAGATTTTTTTTATGCATAGATCACTAGGAAATATGAAGGGCGTTCCTTTGAAGAGGAATTTTATAATAAGGGGTATGTAAAAAATCACCCCTATCCTTCCAATTATTTACTTGTTATTTATGAAGATGTAAATAAGTATAATAATTCAGGTAAGTCAATCTATTACATTTTATGTTTGGTTCTTTAATAAAATACAGGATGTTGGTACCATGTAGATATGTATAAGATATTAAATCAGTAGCTCTCAAACTTAAACAAGTTAAAATTGGGTCGTAAAAAGAATGATGTGCCGTGGATTTATTTTTGATTTTTGCAGAAATTTTCTTTTTGCTCGTCAGGTTTCTCGAAATTCTTTTTTTTTTCGCATTAGATTTATTTAACTCCTTCGTGATTTTTTCTCGGCAAATATGTCAATATCCTTTTTTTGTTCGACTTCTTTCTCGAAATCATTTTTGCGCATTAAGTTTCTTTAACTCCTTCGTGTTTTTTCTCGTTAGGTTTGTCGATATCCTTTTTATTTTGCTAGTTATAGGTTTGCCATTTATTTTTTTTTTTGGCTCGATATGTTTTTTAAAAAATGTTTTTTTTTTCTCCTTCTGGTTTGTCGAAATCCTTATTTTGCTCGTCAGGTATCTAGATTTAGTTTTTTATATAATAGGTGTTACGTGTATAGGTACTCGTACAATCGATCTCCAAGACAATCAGACCAATTCTGTAACTCAGTTACTATGATCATAGGAACTAAATATGTCACTATGAGCAAGGTCAGTTACTATCATGAATGAAAGTCATTATACTTTATAAATTATTTTATCTTGTAGTAACGTTACTACACAGTAAATTTTTATAGAATTGATCTGACTAAGTTTTAAATTTTTAAGTCGCTAGCAAAAACCTTTGAAAACCGCTTGGTTAGACATTAATTTATGATAATAATTAAATTAAAATATTAAATCTGCCATAATATCGCAAAGTTTCATCTGTTTTTGCTTTAGTTTTTATACGAATGAATTTTTTGAATGGTGAATACCTTGTTTGTATTTATATGTATGTATATGGATTTTTATAAGATGTCTGTTCAAGATTAAAAGTGAATATATCAATATATAAAATATCTTTTTTTTTTTTTATAATTTATTTATATATTTTTTTTTATATTTAAATGAAAAGTGAGTCAAAAGTTGGGTATTTGTCCTTGAATAGACAACTTTTAAAAATTCCAGTACACTTGCTCGTTATCCCAACTGGAAAAAATCTGAAATGGTCAGGTAAAAAAATATGTGGGTCCTGTACAAGAATTCCCATACAAGTTCAAGAACTATATATGCATGACAAATATTAGCTAGAGAGCTAATATATCCCTCAGGTCAGGGATCCGGGGTAAATTACCCCAAATGGGGTAAAAATCCAAATCTTGGGGGTAATAAAGGCTCAATAAATAGATAAATAAAATTGCACATAAATTTGATACTTGAACTTGAAAAAAAGTATAGAAATCGGTTGAACTCCGAAGAGTTAGTTAGTTAAAATTTGTTGGCGGACAACAGCAATGGCTAATTGCACTGGTTGAACCCCGAAGGCAATATCCACATGCTATGACTTCAAAAAAACCAAATTTTGATGTTAATATATCATAATTGAAACTCGGAATCTCTCCAAAACTTGAAGTGAAAATGTTTTCACTACAATTCTTTAGTTACCCAATGAGATGTTTATTAATTTTACCTTTATTCCTATTTAATGCATACCCTATTTTCTTATTTAATGCAGATTATTTTTCATTTGATTATTTTGTTAAATTTAAGTTTTATTTTTAAATTTGATTACTTTTCAGCTTGTATAACTTGAGGTAAAGAGCCTTCTATTTGATAATAATAATAACTAGTCTCTAGTATGACGCGGCTAAAAAGGTTGCTGAAGTTTGAGATTAGTGGACGCTTGTCAAGACCTGACAAACCCCAAAATAATAATAATAATAATAATAATAATAATAATAATAATAATAATAATAATAATAATAATAATAATAATAATAATAATAATAATATTAATATTAATAATAATAATAATAATAATAATCTTCTGCCAACTCTTTGATCTGCAGGATGCAGAAAGCAGTGCTGCTCGGGTCGCTCCGCATTGTGCGGGCACTGGATCTGGCGTAATTTCCGCGGCTGCATATCGCCAGGGTTTGGGATGCAGTCGTGTGTATTTAGCTCCACTAGTCTCTAGTATGACGCGGCTCAAAAGGTTGCTGAAGTTGAGATTAGTGGACGCTTGTCAAGACCTTACAAACCCCATAATAATAATAATAATAATAATAATGCATAGAGATTAGTGGACGCTTGTCAAGACCTGACAAACCCCAAAATAATAATAATAATAATAATAATAATAATAATAATAATAATAATAATAATAATAATAATAATAATAATAATAATAATAATAATAATAGTAATTTTCGCGGCTGCATATCGCCAGGGTTTGGGATGCAGTCGTGTGTATTTAGCTCCACTAGTCTCTAGTATGACGCGGCTCAAAAGGTTGCTGAAGTTTGAGATTAGTGGACGCTTGTCAAGACCTGACAAACCCCAAAATAATAATAATAATAATTAAATTCGCAGGGGAAGTTCTAAATGGCCATAACACCTGACTATTTGCTAAGCTTTCGGGCCTGATGATCCCGCGAACCCTGAATCACGCAAGGAAAGTTCGCAATGGTCGCAACATCTGACCATATCGAGCTTTTGGGCCTGATGATCCCACGTATCCTGAATAATAATAATAATAATCGGGGTACGGCGGTCTTTTGACCGAAAAGGCTTAGCGCCCTTTCCCCCCGGATCGCTACCACACTGTTACCACGGCAGGAACCAATTGGGGGTAACGTCGACCCTATCATCTGGTCGATGAATCCTGCCACCGTTTCATGGGGCCAACCTTCCCATGAAACGTACAAATGGTTCAGGAAAATATAAGAAACCATAGAGCTTCCCACAACGGGTCCTTCTCGGATGGGGACCCACAAACAGTTGGGCGAAGCTACAATCCCGCTAGCCGGGCCCGCCACAGGTGGACACCCGAGGAGCAGGAAGACCTGCTTCAGGTTTACGAAGCAGCGTCACCCCATCGCAGGGGCTACATGGTCAGAGTCCACTCACAATGGTGTGAAAATCATCCTGAGCTGGACTTCATGACGCAACAAAATCTGCGCGACCAAGTAGCACGCCTGCGACGCAGGATGAGGCGATCGAGACGAAGAGAGTCGAGAAGGTTGTCCCAAATACCGGTACAGCCATCGACACCTGCAAGCCCACCAACGGGAGGTGGGCAGATAGCCACTGGGTCTTCCCCAGTTTATGCAGGAATAACATCCTCTTCACCGGAAAAAAATCTCCGCGAGGATTTTCTAGCCCTTCTCTCGCCTCATTCTGAACGTACCCGACTCGGACACAATAAGTTCAAAGTTCGTGCTGATGACCTCACGCGACTTCATGAACTTATTGACAAGCAAATTTCCCCTCAGAGTAGTCTCTGGGATATCGACTGTGCTGTATACGCTGCAGCAGCTGTGCTGACGCCAAAGCGGGCTAAGGCTTTTAACGGCAAACTGCGTATACAGCAATTAGAGAAGAAAATGACGCGTTCACGTCAGGAAGCTTCTCATATTCAGTGTGGTATTGATGCTTTACGAAGTATTAAGCCGCTAAGTGCGAATACTAAGCGCATATTATATCAATTGCGCATAAAGCATCACACACTGAATTTGTCCACTCTCTCTCTGCTAAAGCAGAAAGCGGTGGACAAATTGAGAGCACTAGCCCTGGCAAGAAAGAAACTGGTCAACCGGGTTAGGACCATGGAGGAAAATACTATGTTCCTCACGAGCCCGTCACGCCTTTTCATGGCCAAACCTGAGGTTTCTGAACCGTCATTATCAGTCGACAGGACAGAGACTTTCTGGAGGGAACTTTATGAACACGAGGCGATCGTGCAGGACACTCCAGTTTTGGAGAGATTTGAGGAATTCTGTTCACAACACCTGACAGATCCTCAGGCATGCCCCCCTGTTACCACGGAAGAAGTTACACGTGCTATTTCGAAAGCGCGCAATTTCGCTGCACCAGGAGTTGATGGTATTATTGCTTTCTGGTGGAAGTCATTCACAAGCGTGCACGGCCATCTTGCACGAAATTTTACTTCTTTTATCCGTGGAGAAATACCAATACCATCTTGGTTACCAGAGGGGCGTACAGTATTAATCCCCAAAAAAGGTGATTTAACCAACCCGAAGAACTACAGACCTATTACTTGTCTCAATACGCTGTATAAGATCTTCACCAGCGTATTAAACGAGCGGGTACTGAGCTCCATTGCCTCTGTTTGGTCAGACATCTACGAACAGAGGGGATCGAAGAGGGGCCAAGCAGATTGCAAAGAAAACCTTATTATCGACCGGTCAGTCTGTCATGACGCGTCGTATTTCAAACGCAACCTGTCAATGGCTTGGGTGGACTACGCAAAAGCTTATGACACTACGTCACACGCTCTCATTTTAACATTATTGCGCATGTTACGAGTCCACCCGGAGATAGAGAGATGCATTGGGCAACTTATGTCCCTCTGGAAGACACAATTTGTTGTCCCAAGCGGATCAACTGCAGTGTCGACAGAGTGGATATATTTCAAGCGTGGGGTTTTCCAGGGAGATTCCCTAAGCCCGCTACTATTTTGCATCTCACTTCTTCCGCTATCGATTGAGCTTAGGCGCGGCAGTGGCTACATGGCGGGTCCCCCGTCGAAGCGTAAGCACAAAATTACCCATCTTTTTTACATGGATGATTTGAAGCTCTACGCCTCGAACGAGAGGAATCTGCAGACCGCCTTAGATACTGTTGCTGAGTACACTGCCGCGATACGTATGCAATTCGGGTTGGAAAAATGCGCTGTTTTTCATATATACAGAGGAAAAGGTTTAGACAACGGTGAAGACGTTCAATTGGTTGATGGGAGCATTATAAAACATCTTAATGCCGAAGGGTCTTACACATTTTTAGGCATCAGTGAGAGAGGTGTCCAAGATGTCACTCTTATTAAGCAGGCCCTTCGCAGCAAGTATATGGCACGACTTAGGCAGATATGGAGATCATGTCTGTCTGGCAAGAACAAGATCGCTGCCACAAACATGCTTGCTGTCCCATTAATTTCATACACTTTTGGTGTAATGAAATGGAATGTTGATGATCTTAAGGATCTCGACAGAAGAACCAGAAAGATCATGAACATCAACCGAAGTCTTCACCCGAAATCTTCTGTGCAGCGCATTTACCTCCCTCGTCAAAATGGGGGTCGGGGATTACTAAATCTGGAGTGCTTGCACGATCGTCTCGTCCTGGTTACAGCTAACAGTATCCTCAGAAGTCAGGACCCACTATTAAAATTCGTTAGTGAGCACGAATTTAGTGGCAAAGGGGCGTTTCTTTACCAGGCAGCGCGAAGAGCAGCAACGAGATTTAACCTGGCAGACTTGAGTCCCGTCAGGGAAAACGCTGGAGTACAACTCTCTCGGGAGGAGTACAACAGAGTTTACCGGTTCGGTGAAACGAGGCGAGACAGACATGTTGACAAAAGAACACATGAGTAAAAGTATGCACTCTGTGTTCTTCAACATATTAAAAGTCTAGAGTTGTCCACAGAACTCACGTTCTCGTTTCTTAAGTCTGCTGGTTTGAGATCGGAACAGAAGGTTTTGTGTTTGCGTGTCAGGATGGTGTTATAAATACTTTGGCATACAGGGCCCGCATATTCCAAATAGCGGAGTCCACACTCTGTAGGTTGTGCCACCACCATTCTGAAACGATAATGCACATTCTGTCTGCTTGTCCATCTCTTGCAGCGTCGAGCTACGTGTCTCGACATAATGCTGCTCTCCGCGTGCT